>CM053511.1:906505-917303 GCA_028627145.1 Eidolon dupreanum | reverse complement strand
GTGGGGGTGTGCGGGGTGGGGGGCGAGGGGTGGGGTGCGCAGAGTGGGGGTGCACGGGGTGTGGGGCGCGGAGTGGGGGTGCGCAGAGTGGGGGCACGCGGGGTGGGGGGCGCGGGGTGGGGGTGCGCAGAGTGGGGGCACGCGGGGTGGGGGGCGCGGGCTCTAGCAGAGGAGGCTCAGGAGGGACGCGAGCGGGAGGGCGAGGGCCAGGCCGCGGGGGCCGCCCAGGGTGGGCGCCCCGTCCACGTTGCAGAGCTCCGTGTTGCAGCAGGACACTGGCCGCGTCAGGCCGATGCCGTCCACGTCCGAGGGCTCACACCTGCTGGCGCAGGACTTGGTCACCGTCGAGTCCCCGAGGAAAGGGTACACTGCGAGCACGGGGCGCCAGCGTGAGGCTGCGGGGCGACCCCGCCCGGGCAGGGCCACCTGTGGGGTCGCCGCCCGCTCTGGGTCCCCCGAGACCCAGCCCCGTTCCTTCCGCCAGCATGGCTGAGTGCCTACTACGTGCCAGGGCCACACGGCGACCTGCACAGGGACTCCTCGGGGGGTCTGGACTGACCGGTGGGGACTGGGCTGGAGCAGCTCGCCCCTGGGACCACAGCCCCACCCGCCCGGCGCCCACTGACCTGTCTCCAGGGAGTAGAGTGTGGTCTTGCACATGGTCTCATTGACGCTGCAGGTGGCGATGGTGACACAGTTGGACACTCCGGTGGGCTCGTGACAGGTGAAGCATTTCAAGGCCACCGCTGGGTGAGAAGTGACGAGCGCCGAGTCAGGCAGGCCCTGCCCCTCCCAAGCCCTCTGTCTCGGAGGCCTGGGTGTGAGGGGACGATGCCACCCAGGGCCCAGCCGCTGCCCACTGGCCCACACTGGAGGTCCCGAGGCAGAGGTGCCCCTGGGGAAATGGACTCTCAAAGCAGGGACAGGCAGCTTGGGACCTTTGGGGGGCACTGGTGTCTCTGCAGGGGCAGGGGCCTCGGCGTGGCAGGTCGCACCCTCGATGTCCTTGGCAAGATGCAGGACCACACGGGGGCTCTAGGTCAGGCAAGGAGGACTGTGGCCTGCAAGCCGGGAGGGGACGCCCCGTCCAGTGGGACCCAGGTGGGGCAGGGTGTGGGCTGGCAGGGTGGTCCCGGCTGTCCCTCTTCCCGGCCACCGGCGCCACCCCTGCACAGGGCCCACGCACACAGTGAGGTCACAGGCTCCTCTGGCCCCACTGGGTGTCACGGGGTCTTGGGCTGACCTCGGTTTCTCTCTCTGGGAAGGGATAGAGCCATCTCCACCCCGCTCCTCCCCTGGTCGGGTGGGGGCCCCAGGGGGCCCGGATGTCCCCCCAAGTTGTGTCGTCAGACCCTCGCCCCCCCACGTGTGCATCCTCTGCCACCCCAGCCGCAGCGCCTCCCTGGCGTGCCCCAGGCACCCCTGAGGCCTGCCCCACACCCTGCACCATGGCCCCAAACGGGAGCGGGCTTCTTGCCCTGGGCTGAAAGCCCTTCCCGGCGCATGCGGCCCCCAGGGAGGGGCAGCCCCCCGCTAGCAGCCGGGGCCCTTGCCGGAGAGCCAGCCTGGGGCAGCCCCTCCTCCCACACCCCTCCTCACCCCGGCTCAGGCCAGGGGTGCCCTGTCTGCTTGGGGGTGACCTCCGTCCTGTCGCCCGTTCGCCTCACACCCCTGCCGCCTCTCCCGCCCCCCGCCGGGCGCGTCCCCCTCCCTCCCTTCCCTTGCCCCTCACCAAGCCTGCCGCAGGAAGCCAGCACCAGGGCCAGCAGCGCCAGCCGTGTGCCCAGCATGATCCAGTCCCCACGACCCCACGAGGCCACTCTGCGCTTGCCTCTGGCCTGCCGGTACACAGTGCAGCCACCCAACCAGTCAGCCCAGCAGATTAGAGGGATCGGTTTTCCAGTGGGCGGCGGGGGTGCCCAGACCCGCCCCCGGGCCCCTCCCACTTCCACCTGGATGCCCCATTTCTCTGTGGGCATTTCTCCACCCCTGCTCCCTTCCTCATTCCTCCCCTGCTGCAGGTTGGGGCCCCTCCCTGTCCTCGAGACCTCCCTCGTAGGGTTTGGGGTCCTCATTCCCTCTGTAACTGCCACAGGGGCGCTTCACCTCCGGCCTCCCCTCCACCTGGGAGACGTGGAGGGGATGGGGGCTCTCCAGCCCCCTGCCCCCCGCCTCTGTCAGTACCTTCCTGCCTTGGGTCCCTCCTTCTATCTGGTCCAGCGGCTCTGGGTTCAAGTTCTCCTAGGGTGCGGAACCCCACTGCCTGCAGCCTCCAGGTAGTGGCAGGTGGTTTGTAGGAACGGGGCAGCTGCTCGCTGGACAGCCAGCCACAGTCCACTCAGAGGCTTAAGGAGACAAAGCGTTGGGTGAACAGAGAGGTCTTGGTTAAAGGAGGGAGGTGGGCACAGGGCAGGTTCACCCTGCGGACGCCAACCCCAAAGTCCACCTTGATCTCCAATGGGGCCAGTGGAGCCGCCCCTGAGGCAAGGCGCCCCACTGCAGGCCGGGAAGTCGATGGGAGGTTCCCTGGCGAAGGCCGAGCCGGGAAAGAGGGTACTTGAGTTGGGTGATTCAAGCATGGCCGCAGCCACGCATACGCCCAGGGCAGGCTGCCTGCACTTCAGCCTCGGCAGGATGTGACCCAGGGCCCATGACCCTGTCACCACAAACCCTGTCAGAGCAAACCCTGGGTGGGGCTGAGATGGTGCCCTGGGGCCTCTCACAGGGGTCAAGGCCAGGGTCCTGCTGGGCCGCACCCAGACCCCCTGGGCACGCTGTGCACCCCACCCAGCCCCAAACCTGCTCCCCTCCCGCGAGATGCCCTTCCCCTGTCTGGGCCCCCGCCCCTGCTTTCCCGGGAGACCAGGGATCGGCTCACTTGGGGTCCAGTCTGTGCCAGGGAGGGAAGGCCTGTCTCGTGGGCACCGGGCCGGGCCCAGCGGATGGGCCACCTGGGTTTCCCTCAGACCCTGCACATGTCTGACACTCCGGGGGACCCTACACTCCTCGCCACAGCTCTAGAGGGACCGGCCCTGGGGACTGTGCCGCGGACGTGGGACCGGAGGCTCCCAGAGGCTGGCCGGCTGGCGGGTCGCCTGGGGCCGGCCGAGCCAAGGCAACGGCCGCCGTGGGATTTCACACTTGCCTCGCCGCCTCGCTGCAGTCAGGCACTGACGGAGGTGAGCTAACTGGATTAGACACACAGCACACACACCCAGGTTCCTCCCAGCCCGTCCCAACTCCTTCCTGTCCCCAGGCCCGGGGACCCTGCCTGTACTCCCCTTGCGGGGCACACGCCTGGCGCCCCAGCTCTCGCTCCTCCTGGAGCTTCTGCCTGAGCCCCGCCGGGGAGACCCAGGCGGAACCTTCCGCAAAGCCGTAGCTGCGGGTGGCGGGCGCGTGGCCGGCTGGGCCCGGGCGCCCATGCCGTAGGCTCCGCCCTCGTCTCAGTTCCTCCAGGGACCTCCAGGGCCAGGGCTCGTGTGTGACCAGGGTCAGGGCCCAACGTGTGGTCGCCGTCAGGGCTCAGCCGTTGTCGTCCCATCGGCCTAGAATGGCCTCCTCCCCAGCCTGCCTGTGGGGTGATGTCCTTCAGGCAGCCTCTGCAGAGCCCCAGGTAGGCGAGGGGTACCCCTACCCGGGCTCCCACTCACCGCCCCCCTCTGTGGGTACCTGGCAGAGCAGGCCTATGGCTCTTAAGCCAGTGCTTCGGGCTGTGGAGAAGGCGCACACGCAGTGCGAAGGGCTCCGAAGGCCGCCCCCGAACCCGCCTCTTCCGACCCTTCACAAGGACCCCAGTATGGCTCCCCTCACGGACGAGCTTCTGTGTACCAGCAGCACCTGGCTGGTCACAGTGCGAGTCACTGCCGTGAGCGCCCCGTGCACAGTCCACACACCGTGTCCACGAGCAGCGGGGGGCGCGCTGGGACAGCCGTGGTCTCCCCGAAGGCCGCAGGGCCCCCGCGGCCCCGTCTCCATCGCCCCCCTCCACCCTTCCAGGAGACTTCCAGGAGGATAAAGTTTGTTTTGAGCAGACGTCCAGTGGAGGAACCTGAGAGCCTCTGGTCGGCTGCAGGTGAGGGCCGCTTGCTGCCGCCAGGCCGAGGGACCCCCCAGCCCCCGCTGGCCCGCACGAGCCACACTGAGCTCCTGCTGCGTCTGAAAGGCGTTTCCTGTGCTCACGTTCACCGTGACCAAGACGTTTCCTCAAAAGCATCAGGGTTTTCTGTTTTTACAGGTTTCGTCCCTGGATGCCAGGAAGGACATTGCCTGGTTGTCACGTCCCACATCAGAGGGAACGCGTGTGGCGACCGGACACCACCGAAGGCCGCATCTGAGTAACGGGGAAGGAGGAAGAGGGATCTGGTCCCGCTCAGGGTTCCTACCTCGTCCGGGTCCTGAGCACTGGATGTCACCTCGAAGGGCTGGGCCAGCATCGTCCTACTGGGGGCATCGTTTCTACAGAGGTCCGATAGGCAACCGGGACAGGGTTTTAACGCAATTGTTCAAAACAAAATGAAGAGCAGAATAATACATCCAGTTTGCACGATGGCCCTGAGCCAGGAGCTCGAACCCGAAGGTGACCAGCTAAACCGCTCAAAAGGCCAGGGGTTAGCGACGCTCCCAGAACGTCTAGAAGGGGCCTCCGATTTCAAAGGACCGCTGTGAAAAGGTCGCGCTCGTGGGGTGGTGTGGGGCTCACGGTGCTTACACGGATGAGGGTGCGAAGGAGGTGGCTGCCCACGAAGCCCCCCACATCCGCTGGGAGACTGCTGTCGTTACCGGGTGGGGGGGACTTCGTGTGCAGGGGCTATACTCTAAGGGTAACATCCAGGGGACCCCGCGTGAGATTAGCGGCAGCATTAGGAACACGTGAAACACTGGTGTCAGGGAGGGGTCACTGCCTTCACGGGCGAGTCGAGGTCCCTGACGCCAGCCCAGCGGCCAGGGAGGGGCTGGCAGGTGCGGACGGGGACGCCATGTTTCCGGGAAAGAGAAGGCACGTGCGAACGAGCAGGGTGCCGGGTCCGCAGGCCCGCCCCGGGCACCCCCGAGCGCCGTGCCTCCGATGCCGGCCGCTGCGATCCCGGAATCTCTAGTTCTAGATCGCCGGTTGGGGAGCAGGCCCGTTCGGGTCGGGGGCTTTCTTCAGGTGTGGGCGTGAATCCGAGCATCCCTTCCTCAGAGCCGGGGGATGCAGGGGTTGTTAATAGCTCTGATACAGACCTTTCCTTCGAGGTCGGAGAGAGTCCTTTTGGCGCTGTCTTTTCCAATAAGTGGAATCTGCAGGTGGCAGAGTGCCGAGGTCTGTCACACTGTGAGACCGCTCTACTGAAGTGTGGCTATTTTTAAGGGTGTAGTTAGACCTTTAAAATACTCTCATAACAGCGAAAAGCTGGCTTCGGGGCTCCCCGTAATTATCTCAAAGGGTGAGACGTTAAGAGGCCCAGGGGGCGTATCTGAGAGTTAGAAGGGCCATCGGTGATGCCTCTGGCCAAGGTGTTTGGAGGGCTTCACGCGTTTGGCCCACCAGCCTTCGATGATGCTGGAGGTTTGTTCTGCCGGCCTCAGAGACCCAGGATGACGAGCACAGCAGGAATGCGGCGAAACTGGCCGAACGCCCCGGCCTTGCCGTAATTGTTGACCTTCTCCAGGGAGGTCCCCCAGGTAGGGATTACTCCTTGCAGGAGGATTGGAGCTACAGAAGAAGCAGAGGCTTGTCTCCACGGAAAACACACGAGTCACTACCAAGACAAACGGTGCGCACGAGATGTGGGTAGCTGAATACAGTCCGTTAGGCAGTTTAACGTGTCCTGGATGGGTTCCCAGGATCATGCTCCTGGGGCGAGCAAGGCGAGTGCTTTTTGAAGCCTTGTTAATGTTTCCCCAGCAACACTGATTCATGAATGACATCATTTTGTCAGAAGACCAATGATTTAAAGCATTACAGAAGTTAATAATGGAAGTTTCCAAGCTTCTGGCGGGACGGGCTTTGATTCGGTCTAATCCAGAGGTCTGTCTTTTCATCACGCCCACAGCCAGCGGATGGCCAATGCTGTTTTCCTTTCCTAAACCTTCTGTAACTTCCATGGACCGTCTGCAACTTACTCCATCCAATTAAGTTTCGTCCAATCTTTTTCTTTCTCATTCTGAAACAATCATTTAACTCTAGGACAAAATTACCTTCAGCAAAAACGCATCTCCATCCCTCACTCCAGGCAGCGCTGGGGTCCGGCCTGGCCCCCGAGGCCTGAGGGCCGAGCATCCTTGGGTGTAAGGCATGTGGTGCCCTAAGCCCACCCCTTAGCTCTAAACATGCGAAGGGGGCTTAGGTCTGCAGACCCCTGAAGCCACCGCCAGCACTGCCCCTACCCCTGCGGGTGGCGGCCAGCTCCCCTCCACCTTCCGAGTGCCCTCAGGCCCCCATCTGTCAATGGGTCACCCTCCAGAGCCGGGGGCCAGCTCCAGCCAAGTCCAGGGCTGAAGGAAACGTGGAGTCGGCGAAGGAAGGGTGCAAGGCAGTTTTCTTAGGGCTGTTTATTGGCCGGCGGCTGTCCTTGCCAGGAGCAGCCCCGAAATGCAGAGGTACAGGGTTTTTAAGCCCCAAATCCCATTCTCCATTCTATCTGAACACAAAGGGTTGCTCTAGCAACCTACAGAGCAGGTGGGCAAATGGGGTACAGAAGCAGAAAGCTCATTATCAGAAGGTTATGTTTCCATAGTTAGTAGCCTATGTTTCCATACTTAGTAGCCCATGTTTCTATGACGATAGTCAAACAGTAAGCTCCAACTTATACACAATCGATCGTTTCTCATGCCACGCGAGCAAGCAGGTTTACATGAGCTAAAATCGGCAGTTAGCGTATGAGCTCACTGTTACAAGTTTCACGATTAACAGAATGCGGTGAAGGTTCCAGGAACTAGGCCCAAAGCATTGCCCTCCTCTGTCCAGCGCCAGGCTTCAATTAACTTTTGCCCATCACATCCCAGCAGGCTGTCATTGGCCTGACCCTTGGTGAGAAGGCAACTAGGAGGGCCCTGCCTCGCGAGTCTCATTATCAAAGGTAGATCATGATATCGCACTCATTTCCCATTTTCGTCCACTATTCTAACTCTGTCTATATATGTTCCTGTATAAGGTAAAGTAGGTGAGGGAGAGGGGGGTAATTTTCCCATAGACCACTTCCCAGAGGGGACCACCGTGCCCTACCCCTTATCACAATAGGCGCTCAGGCGCTGGTACTTTTTGCGGGCGTAACAGGGGCCTTCCACTTAGGCGCTGACACAATGGCCTGCTCAGGAAACAAATCTTGCCTTCTCCTTTCATCAGGTTACTTGGTTAATTTCTCACTACTCATATTTCTTCATGCCCTATTCTCGGAAAAATTGCCTTTTCCTCTAACACTCCCCTCCATTCCCAAGGACGGAGCAGTCATCAAAAACAATACATAAATTTCTAACACACACAATACAGAAGAGAGCAACAAGCACAGATGACTCGGGCATCGCCTGCTTTGCGAGCGACTTCACTCCCGCGGGGACAGTCTGTGGCCTGGGGCACTCCGGGGGGGGGCAGCCTGACTCGCTGGCAGTGGGGGGTGGTGATCGATCACCATGGCGACACTGCAGGGCCAGGACCCGTGGGTATTTCTGCAGTCGGGGGAGGGGCAGCAGAAAGGCCTTTGGTATCGAAAGGGGCCTGATGACGGGTGAGAGCCCCCAAGGGCAACGCCGGAGAGCGGGGGCCAGCTGCGGAAGTGACCGGCCATCCTGCCAGGAGCGGAGGGGTGCGGGCACCCTGGGGCAGAGCAGGTCGGCTCCGAGGTGGTGGCCCAGCCGGCCCAGGGCCCCCCGTGTGTCTGCTCTGGCTGCCCAGGGGCTTTTGTCCACTCTCTACCCGGTGGGCTCCTTAGGGCAGGGGGCTGCTCCCAGGTGGAATGGGGTCGGGGGCCAGAAAGCTGGGGCAGGTGGGTTCCTGGGGTCCCACCTCTCCGCCTCTCTGCCTCTCCACCTCTCCCTCTCCCTCTCCCTTGGAAAACCCCATGAGGCGGGGCACCTCGGGAACCCCCCCAACCCTGTTTATCCCGCTCACTCCCTTCCCATGGGTCATCCCCTCCGGGCTCGCTCCAAGGTCAAGACTGGATAAGCCAGGGTGGACAGGAGTCTAGGACCAAAGAGCCAGCAGGACCAGCCAAAGCAGCCCAGAAAGGTGAGGCGGAGCCCAGGCCGTTGGCTGGGGGGCGGGGGGCAGAGAGAGGGGCGGACTCAGGCATTCATCCGTTTACTCACTAGCTAGGTGAGATGCTGACAGGGCTTGTGACCTGGGAGGTGCACAGGGTGAGTCAGGGAGGGGACCGGGGCCTAAGGGGAGAGGCTGTACTGGTTGGGGTCAGAGTGGGGTCAGGGCTTGGGCTCAGCCTTAGCCAGGGGCAGGGGCATGGCCCTGGGAAGTGCCCAGACCCCGGGAAGCGGGAAGTGGGAAGAGGGGGCGCCCTGCATCTACTGGTCCGTCCATTTATCCATCTGGGGTCCCCTGTGTGCCAGCCCCGAGGCTGGACACTTGCACCCACAGCCTCGTTGATTCTCATGAGGCCTCAGCTCAGTGGGGACTGTCATTTCATCCCGTCAGTGAGACAGCGAGGCTCCGATGAGCTCCGGACCCCCTTGAGTTGTAGGATCCCACAAAACTCGCCGAAGGGGGAGCGTGCAGAAGGACGGGGCCTCTCGATTTCTTTTTACCCTTCTCAGCGTTTCAGACGCTAGCGGGGGGAGATGGAGCAGCAGTCTGCTGACGAGCCCTGCTTCTCGCTGCCGCTGCCGAGGCAGCCTGGCCCGGCTCCCGGTCACGCCTGCGGCCCCAGCTCCGCCCCAGCCGCATTCGAAGGCGAATGTCCTGGGCGGTGCCGCGGCAGAGCCAGCGCCGCTCCTGGACAGGCAGGCTGCTGCCGGATTAGAGGCGCCACCCGGAGCTGCAGGGCGAGCCCAGGCGCCCGTCTGTACGGGGTAGGAGGGGGGGTCTCATTGCTGTGGGAGAGGTCCCCAAAGTAGGAGCGCCCACTGCCCGCCTGGCAGCCCTGGGCCCACGGTGCTGACGTGCGTGGGGCAAGCCACGGCTGCCCGCTGCAGGACCCGGGGCCGGACGCCTGGCCGTGGCCCTCACGGCTTCCCGAGCCTCTGGGCCCAACCCTCTCCTTCCAAGCTCTCCTGACCAAGCTCCACGCTTACTCAACTCGCCAAGAAGCCCTTACGTTTGGAAACCCACCTTCCCAGCCTCCCCCTCCCCGGGCATGGGGTGCTGAGCGCCCTGGCTGGGGGGAGGAGAGACCCACAGCGTGGCGGGGCCGTGGCCGGCGGGCGGCCTGCGAGCCACCACTTCACGCCCGCCTCAGCCCCGGCACTGGTGGAAGGGGCGTGAGAGTGGCACCTGCCCTGCAGGGTTGTCGTGGGGCTTCGAGCCGCCCGCACTGGGAAACCTGGCCGACGCGAGTGCGGGCACAGGCTGACCGGCTCGATCTCCACGGGTCCCCGTTACTGTGCCGTGCCGCACACTGCCCACCAGGGGGCCTGGCCTGGCACGTGTCACACGCCTTCTGTGCTCCGTGCTGGGTTCCAGAGCCCCGTCAGAGGCGGGGGGACGGCAGCATGGCCCCCGGGGCTGGGGGCAGTGTCGTCAGTGTTGGGATGGGAGAGAGATGGACAGATGGACATGGGAGGCGGGTATAACACGCTCCCCATACTGCAGCACACCCAGTCCCACTGGACTCCTGCTCACTGACCCCACAGCTCACCAGTGGCCAGGCAGAGCTCCAGTCCATCACCCACTGGGACAGGAGGGCGGGCGGGAGGCCCTGGGCCCCGGGCTCCTCCCAGCCCTGGCCAAAGATGCCACCTGACCCAGGACAAAGGACTCACACAAGCAAGGCAGTTGTGTCTTCTCAGGCCTCTCCAGCTCAGGGTCTGCTGGGGCCGGAGGCCCACGTCTGCCCACGTCTGCCCACCTCTGCCCGCCCTCCCGGCCAGCACCCTGACACCTGTGCGGGCGAGGCAGCCAGCTTGGGGTGGTGGGAAGGGGAAGAGCTTGGTCACCTCCCTGAGGCCACCAGCTCCTGGGGTCTGGCTCCTATCCAGCCACCCAGGGAGGGGCTCACGCCTGACTGGGCCTGGGGTGGGAGGAGGAGACAGTGGGGTCCTGGCTGCAGCCTGGGCCAGGCACTCATCCAGCCCAGGGGTTCGGCTCTTTCCTGTCTCCTGGCCCAGAGTGAGGCTGCTCCCTGAAGACCCTCGGGGATGTCCCGCCCAGGCCCCTCCAGGGTGTCCCGGTCCCCTGAACCCCCATGGTCTTGCAGTGAAGCTCTCGAGATGGAATTTCCAGCACAGTCTCCCCTGACAAGGGCCCGTTTGGAACCAACTTCTTCAGCGTGTTAACGTCTTCATTGCAGAGAACCCCACCACGGGCAGAGAACCCCACCCCACCACGGGCAGAGAACCCCACCACGTGCGCACTGCTGCTGGGGCTGGGCGCTGGTCAGGCGAGGAGGCCTGAGGCTCTGGGCACCACGGCCACACAGGGAGGGCGGCCTGTGCTCCGAGCCTGGCGGGGGATGGGGCTCGCCTGGGGGGGACTTTAAAAAATGCAGACTCTTGGGTCCTGGGCGCGGGGGCCAGCACCCAGCTGGGTTCGGGGTACCTGAAGGCCACTCCCTGTTTACTGCACGGAAGACTCCGCGGGGCCCACAGCTCCCGCCCTCCCCCTCCCCTCCCCCTCCGGCCTGTCCCTGCAGCCTTGGGGCCAAGCCGG
>CM053511.1:877560-906405 GCA_028627145.1 Eidolon dupreanum | reverse complement strand
TGAGGCTCTACAGGCCTAAATACCAGACCCGGGTGGCCCACAGCCCTACTCCCTTCCTCACTGCCCAAAATAGCCCTGGCTGGGGTTAGCTCTCAGGCCCAACCAAATATAGCCTGGACGACCGCCCTGGCCCACCTGCTGCACCAGCCAACTGCCTCTGGAGGAAGTGGGGGAGGTCAAGGGTTTGGCTGAGCAAGAAGGGAGACTCCTCCCACCACCAGGACACAGCCTCAGGGGCTTCTTCGGGGGAAGCCACCCCCCTCTCTGCCAATATCAGGGAACTCTAGGGGCCGCGCTTGGGGGTTTTCTACTGGAGGAGACGCGGCTGTCCTTGGGTATTTTTATTTACTGGCAGCAAGTAAAGGAGGCGGCCCTGGGAAGGGAGGCTTAGCCATTGCTTACACAGTTTCCTTAGCAGCGTGTTAACTTCTTCATTGCAGGCGGCTAAACTCATCCGGTTGCTGCTCAAGCTCACCCCGTCACAGCTGCGTCTGCAAACACTGGGCTAGTTTTGGCATTTCGCCGGAACAGCATTTAGTAAAAGCCACCCAGACCTTGGGACCTTGTCCTGTCCAACACCAAGGCTGCCTGGAGCTCTTCCCTAGGACAGCTGGAAACAAAGGCCTTCCCCCTCGCTCAGCCCTCAGGCCACACCTGCCCCCAGGGCTGCAGGGAGCTGGGGCTCACCTCCCTGGCATCGGGGATTCCTTGGCTCAATGACCTATTAACAGGGCGCTGCTGGGGGCCCATCCTCGACAGCGGAGGCAGCTCCCGCACCGAGGCCAGCCACCTTAGGGAGGCCCAAGCCAAAGCAGCCTTTTGAAATGGACAGCGAGCCAGGCCACGTGGGTGGGGAGGCCAAGAGTCCTCTGGCCGGAGTCCTGAGGGGGCTGCGGAGGCCAGCGGGGGGCGGGGCGTGGAGGGTGGGGGGAGGGGGCTGGTGCCTCTCAGAGCTTTGTCTTTGAGTGGGTCCTGGGGGGAGGGGAGCGCAGGGCGTCAGAGCAGACCCCAGAGGGTGGCCAGGAGCGTGGGCGCCAGGGCCAGGGCGGCCGGGGCGGTGAGGCCGGCGCCATTGCACAGGTCATGCTGACAGCAGGTGGTGGTGGACGCGTGCTTGGAGTACCCGTCGTACACCGTCTCGAAGCAGCTGGTCACGCAGGACTTGCTCACCTTCATCCTGGTTGGGGTGTAGTCTGCGGAGGACGGGAGGCGGCAGGGACCCTGAGAAGGGCCGGGTCGCCGGGCGCCTCAACGCCGGCACGCAGGGCAAGCCCCCACTCATCTGGGGGCTCCCAGAAAGGGTCCTGTGGCCCACGGGAGCCTCATCCCTCAGTCTCCCCAGGAAGGGCTGCGGGGACACCCCACCGACTCACAGGTACGTGTGGTCATGCAGTAGGTGACCATGGCCGGGCAGCGGATGGGGTTGAAGCAGTTCTCCCCGTTGTAGCTGCACACGTGGCAGTCCAGGGCCTGGGCTGGGGGTCGGGGGCGGGGCAGGAGGAGGACGGGGTCACACACGAGGGGAGGCCGCCGGTCCCGTCACCTTGCCCGGGCAGAGCGGCTAGGAGGAGAGCTGGCCGTGGGGCGCTGTGGCCTCCCTCGCCCGTGCAGCCCGCCTGCCCCGGCTCATGTCCGACCCTCCCTCCATCCTCCGGCCATCTCACCCAGAGGCAGGGCCACCAGGAACAGGGCGAGCAGGGGCGCCATGGCCGGGCGGGAGGGCAGAGCACGGGTGGGGAGGTGAACAGCAGCTGGTCCTGGATTCGACTCCGGCTGGGGCTGCGGCACGAGGGGGCTGGGCAACCCCCGAGCTCTGCGGAGCTCCCGGTCCGCCGGGGCACTGCAGCCTGCCGAGCGGGGGACAAAGGCAGGTGGCCACTGAGGGGCCCAGGCAGGGGTCCCAGGGCAGAGGAACTGCTGGTTCAGCCTCCTTCAGACACCCTGGGTGTGGCTGAGGCTTCCTGGGGGCGGGGGTGGGGCGTGTGACCCCAGAGACTGGGGGGGGCAGCCCAGGGAAGGGGTGGGCGGGGCCAGACCCACACCTCCGCGCGGTGGGTCACGCAGGGGCCCTGGCTCCGGGGACACTGGCCAGGGCGACTGGGCCCTGGGGTGGGTTTCTCCTCACTGGTCCCCATTCCCACTCGCTCCTGGGGAGTCCCTGCGTAAGTGCCCCGCTTCCTACTGCTCTTAGGGTCCCCTCTCCCAGGAAGACACCCAGAGCCCTGCCTGGGCTCTCGGCCTGTCCCCACCACTGCAGGAGCTCCCGGTGGCCTCCGGCTACACCCAGCCTGCAGGGCGTCGCTTGGAGGGCATTCCGGGGGCGCTCGGCAAGGGAGCAGGGTGAACCAGGCCCAGCCTGGGAAGCGGGGCGGCCTGGACTACGACCCCCTTCCTCCTGCGGGGATGTTCGGGCTCCGGCCCCGCCCTGGGGGACTGGATCAGACTCCCCCTCCCGAGAAGGCTCCTGCCATGACCCGTTTCCGAGCATCAGCCTCGGTGCCCAAGGCCTGAGCCAGGCCCGGCCAGCGCTGCTGCGCCTCCCGCCGCCTCCCGGGGAGCCCCACCCCGAAGGCTGAGGGGCCCGACTGTGCG
This sequence comes from Eidolon dupreanum, assembly GCA_028627145.1. Taxonomy (NCBI): domain Eukaryota; kingdom Metazoa; phylum Chordata; class Mammalia; order Chiroptera; family Pteropodidae; genus Eidolon; species Eidolon dupreanum. The sequence continues at coordinate 903,813 of CM053511.1, read as the reverse complement.
GGAGTCGGTGACCTTCGCCGCGCCCCGGACTCACCCGCGGCCGCTCGCCGGCCCCTCGGCGGGTCTCGGTGGCTCGTCGCCCGCCGCCCCCGCCGCGGAGAGGCGCACGCGAGGCCCCCGGCGCGCCCCAGGCCCGCCCCCGGCTCCTCGGGCCGCGCGGGGCCTCCGACCCCAGCCCTGGCGTCAGGACGCTGCGACACCGCCGACTGCCAGCCGCGCGCAGACGCGTGCGCGGCCGCGTAGTGACACCCACGCGGCTCTCAGATGCACTTCACGGGCCGTCTCCACCGAGCCTGGGCGCGGGCGCCGCCTCTCCGGTCCCTCCCTCTCCTTTCCCGGCCTCAGCCGGCTTCCCTTCGCCCACTCACGCACCCCGCATCGCTCAGTCCCCCCACCCGACACCCCCGCCGGCCGCCCCGCCCCGTTGCTTCAGCCCAGTTCCCCCAAGAGCTGCAGGGAGCGGCGCTGGGCTCACGGTCCCCGTCTGGCCCTGCCTTACCTACTCTGCGACCTTGGCAAGTTCCCCGGTGTCTCTGGGCCTGGGTCCTCGCACCGGGTCCCAGCTAAGAAAGCGTGAAAGCAAGCCTTGGAAAACTCCTATTTTTCCATGGGCCAATCCCACCATAATATCAATATTAAATAATTGTTTTTTATATAACTTTACTGATATGTAGCTTTTGTTTTAAGATTTTCATGGGCCCTAAAATTTTTATTTTTTTAAATGTGAGAAATAAAAACCTGAAAGGTTGTCTTTTCTTTCTTTCTTTCTTTAAAAGAGATGACCATTTGGGGGCCGTAGGTGCTGAGCCTCCAGCTCTAAGCAGACAGTCCCTCCACAGAGACGGGGATGGTTGGTCACCCTGCGTGCCACATAGTCACGGAGATGTCCCATGCGCCCAGAGTTACCACAGGAGGGAATACAACTGACAAACGTTTCCCAAAATTCTCCCCCTTAAATAAGCTCACACTCTAATGGGCGTAAAAAAAACACACACAGATCAAACCCAGAGCATGCCGTGGGCTTCGGCCTCAGACCTGGACAAGTTAGTGGGGACTGGACTTACCCCCCTGCCTTAAACAACTAAAGAAAGGGACAAAAAGCCCCAAGCAACGTTCTTCAGACATTGCATTCCAGGCAGCTCAGGCAATGAGACCCTGGAGTGAAGGGAAACTAAGGAGCTGCAGGCCACAGCGGAGGACGGAGACCCAGACAGAGCCACGGCCTCCTGACTGAGGGGACAGAGGGGAGTGAGAATTCACAGGGCCGAGCACAGAGACAGGAGAGCCGCCCACACCGAGCGCTCGGCAGGGGGTCCCGAGTCTGCAGCCGGGCGCCCATCGGGGTGTTGGAGGGACCTACCGGGCAGGTGCAGGAGGAAGCGGAGCAGTTCCCAGAGTTCGCACAGGGCTGGCAGGAGCTTACCTGAGTGAGGGGGGAAGCGAAACCTAGAAACAGGTGCACAGAAAGACACTGCCTCGATCCACCGGCCCACCCGAGGCCACACCCGGCCCCACCGGCAAAGCTTAAAAGCCAGCCTCGACAGGGTCCGCTCATCTCTGAGGAACTCAATGGCATCCGAGGAGCAAACACAAAGTTATTTAAACGAGAAAATAATTCAGCACCCAACGATGTAAAATTCACCCAAGTAAATGTCTGACAGCCAGTTGAAAACACTACCAGGCCAGTTGAAAACACTACCAGGCATGCAAAGAAGCAGGCAAATGCGAGTGGGGAGGAAAAGACGTTAGAAACGGACCCACGAGCGACACAGATGATAGCATTGGTTGGCATGGATGTTAAAATAGACGTTGCAAGTATATTTCACATGTGCAAGAAGGTGGGGAATAGGAGCGTGAGGAGATCAAAAGAAAGACAAACTGAACTTCTGAAGATGAAGGGTAGGTCTGTGATAGAAAACACACCGGATGGGATCAACAGCAGATTAGACTGCAGATAAAAGACTAGGGAAGCTGATGATAAAGCATTAGACACTAATGAGAAAGACTGAAAAAAAAGAACAGTGCTTCAGGGAGCTGCTGGCCTCACGCGCATAGTTGGAGTCCCGGGAGAAGCGAGGATGAGGGAAAAGAAAAACAACTCCAAAGAAATAATGGCTAAACTTTTTCCAAATTTGGTGAAAACGATAAACCCATGGAGCCCAGAAACTGAATGAACCCCAAGCACAAGAAATATGAAGAAAACGACGCCGAAGCGCATCGCGACCAAATTGCTTAAAACCAGTGATGACGAGAAAGCACGGAATGCAGACGTTACACAGAGCACAGTGTGGAAGGTGATGACGGCAGATTCTCGTCAGAAACAGCACGGGCCACTACGGGGAAGCGACGTTTGAAATCCCCCTAATGGAAACGAAATAAACGCTTTGGAATTATATGCTCAGCAAAAACATCTCTGAAAAGTGAAGGCGAAACGAAGCTTTTTCCGACATGCAAAGGCAGAAGGAATGGAAACATTTCAAGAACTGCGACATGAGGTTCTCTGGGCAGAGGGGAGGCTGTGTCACCCGGGGACGCGCATTACCAGGGTGCCAAGGAATGCCAGAAACGGGAGACGGAAGGCAATTTTTTCTTCTTTTTAAAGTACTTTAGAAGGTAATTGACTGTTTCAAGCAAGCGTAGTAACAGGATGTGAGGGAATTTCTAGCCAAGGTAAAGGTAAACTCTTGACGACAGCAGTGCAGACAGGCCGGAGATGGAAAACAGAAATGCACGGTTGGAAATTAATTCTGCTCCACGGACACGAAGTATTTCTTGAACGTAGACTGTAATGAGTTAAAGATGTGTGCTCCATACACGAAAGTAACCACTAAAAAAGAAGAAAGAGAAAGACAAGAAAAATCAAAGAGCACCACCTAAGGAGGCAACAAAGGAGATAAAATGAAATCAGCCAGAATTCCTCTATTAGTCAAAGAGAAGACAGAAAAAGGGGGTGTTAGAAGAACAGGTGGGACCTAGAGAAGACAAATGGCAGGATGAGAGATTTAATCCCAACTACACAAGTCACACCAAATGGTCCAAACGCCCCGATTAAAAAGCAGAGGTCGTCAGATTGGATAAAATGGGGAAGAGCTAAGCATATGGAGCATTCGAGAAACACGCCGCACAAATGAAAACCCCGGCACGTTAAAAGTCAAAGGATGGAGAAAGCCATACGATGCTAACACTGTTAAAAGAAAGCAGACAACAGGAGCGGCCGCATTCACATCAAGCAAAGTGGGTTTCGGAGCAAAGGACAATTAACCAGGAGGGCAGGGGAGCATTACATAACCGTCGAGGGTCAGTTCGTTAAGGGGACATGCACCTAACAGCCAAGCTTCCAAATACACAAAGCAAAAAGAAACTTGCTAGAACTGAGTAAAGAAAAAGAAAGTTCACGAACGCAGTCAGAGATTTCAACACTGCTTGCTAAAGAACCGATAGAAGCAGACAAAACCAGCACAGGTAAAGCAGCTCGGAGAAGCCTACCCACCAACCCGGCCTGCTGGGAGGCAAGTACCGCTGACCCGCGGACAACAAGGGGCTTGGGGGACCGGCCACGTGTGTGCTTGAGAATCTGAGTCTGACCTGAGTCGGCCCTCTGCATCTGAGGATGCCCGACCACAGACTGAAAATACAGCTGAGCACTGAACAACACGAGTTTGGACTCAAAGGGTCCACCTGCTGCCGACAGGTGAGCTCATGCAGTTCAAATCCGCACCGTCCAGGGGTCACCTGTAGAGAACGCTTCACCCAACAGGACACATTCTTTTCGCGTACACACAGAATGTTTTTTTGCCAAAGTGGACTGTATTCTGGGTTGTAAAACAAATCTCAATAAATTTACAAGCATTCAAATCATGAAAATTGTTTTCTTGAACTACAGTGAAATTAAACGAGAGATCAAGAACAGAAAAATATCCATAAGATCTTCGAATATTGAGAAACGGAACAATGCATTTCTAAATACCTTATGGGTCGAAGGAGAAATTTAAAAGGAAATCAGAAAGTATTTCCAACTGAATGAAAATGAAAACAATATACTGGTTGGTGGACGCAGCTAAAGCAGTGTTGAGAAGGTAAGTTTAGCACTAATGCTTGTATTAGAAAAAAAAAATTCTTGTTGACCTTCAAAAGAAAACAGTCAATTATATCTTACCAGCAAAAACGGATTTATTTGGGAAAAACAAAGAATAGCAATTTGGGACACACAAGCTATAGCAAAAGCCATCAGCAAGTTCAACAAAGGAGAGGAACAGTAAACAGTATTTTATAAAGAAAAAGGAAATCGAGAGGGATCGTTTTGAAAAAGTCCGCTGGGGGAAAGCAGGAGTTTGCAGTCTGTCATTGCCTGAGCGGCTGGTCCAGCCCTTAGAGGAGATGCAATGTGCGAGTTTTCCTGTCGCTGCTTCTTGTTTGGGTCTGTGATTGATACAGCGCGTCCTGCGGTTAACACGGGTGTGCTGTGTGAGCGCGCCCCCTTCTGGCCTCCTGCCTACACTTCAGCGAGCTTTCCTTTCATTAATTTTCAGTCTCAACACAATAACCTAAGCTTCTGCCTTCTGCAACTAGGACCAAAAGAGGAAATTAAACCCCGAGTAAGAAAAATAAATAAAATAATAAAAATAAGAGCGAAAATTAATGAAATGAAAAAAGGAAATTGAGATCAAACCAAAAGCTCATCCTTTGAGAATATCAGTAAGGTTTTCAAACCCCTCATCGGACTGATCAAAAAGAAAAGAGACAAATCACCAATATCAGGAAAGAGAGAGATGACATTAGGACAGGTTGTAATGACGTTAAGAGGAGGCTAAGAAAGCCTGAACAACGTTATGCCAATAAATACTGTAACAGGTGAAATGGGCAGGTACCAAGACACAGGCTAGCAATGCCCTTCGAGAAGAAACATACAACCTATCTGGCTTTTTGAAGAATTTGAAATTGTAGTTAAAGTCTTCCCACGAAGAAGGCTCCAGTGGATTCTGCAAAGCACTTAAAGAAAGAATAATACCGATTTCACACAACCCCATCCGGAAAACGAGGAGGCGAGCCTCATCCTGACAGCCAGGCCCGACGGACAGCACAGGAAAAACAAACTGCGGACCAGTATCCCTCATGGACACGGGTGTGAGCCTTATCCACAGAGTCACCCCTGGCCAGCGTCTCCGCCTGGTCGCGGGGTCAGGGGTCGCCCATTCCTCACCTTGGCAGACCCAGCCAGGTGGATGGGAGGCGGGAGAGGGGCCCTCGGAGGCTGGAGGGCAGTGACGGGCCGGGAGCCACGACTGGAAGTCATCCTGCAACCTGTGACCTCCGACCCTGAGTCTTGTCAGGTCACAGATGCTGCTCAGGCCACAGGGGTCGGCTGGCCCTCCCTGGAGTGTGCCGGCGGCCTCCCACTTGCTGGCTTCTCCCGGGCCCGCGTGGCCACAGCTGGCCCTGCAGGGACCATGCTCTGCGGAGTGGAGCGGCCCCCCGCTCCGGCCCGCGGCCTGTGGGAGGGGCCCTCTCTAGAGCCCAGTGCCCTGAGGGAACTGTCCTCCCTGCCTTGAGCTGCACCACCACAGAGTGCCCTCCCCGCCCCTGAGAGAGCTGTCCCTGCTCCCCACCCCCCGTAGCACCCTCCCCATTGATTCAGCGCCCAGCCCCATGTCCGGCCTGCTATGGGACAGCCACCAGCAGCTTGGCTTCTGCTCGAGGAAACAGGGATGGTCTGTGGCCTTTGTGCCCTGGGGCGTCTCAGAGCCACCCGTGGGGGCGGGCACGGAGGGGGCTCTTTGTGAGAGGCGGATTCCCCCTTGACAGGCTCCTCCCAATGCCCCACTCTGCAGTGGCCGGCAAGGGGCGTGCTACCCGAGGAATGTCGCATTGCCCTGGGAGCACAGGGCAGGATTTCAAAGCCCCAGGGAGCATGGCAGAGGGTGCCAGGCAGGGCCACCAACTCGTGCCACAGGTGACAGAGGGGCGCTGGCTCCCAGGCGGGTGCCAAGGGCAGATGTAGGGACCCGAGGCCCTGGGAGTGTAGTGCCGTTCTCAAGGTCACTGGTGAAGACAAGGTGGGGCCTGGGCGACCCTGGGGAGGTGGGGCTGGGATGTAGGGGGCGGGGGAGGGACTCGCAGGGGCAGGGAGGGCAACTCCGCAGTGGGGTTCTGTGGCAGCCTGTTCTAGAGGCAGATGGCCTGGCGGTGAAGAGAGAAGGCCTCGCCATCATGGCCTTCCTCACAAACATCCAGGTCCCCAGGGCCCCCCACGGGGACTGGGGGGAGCGACTCATTTCCCAAGTAGGGACATTAAGAGGTGAGTGCCAGGCCCAGGGTCAGAAATGCCACCGGCTCCTCCTCACCAGCTGCCACCCCTCCACTGCCCACGGGTCTGCAAGGGTACCAGCCCTGGGGGGTGCAGGGCTCTGCACGGACCACAGTGAGGCCCGAGAGTGTGGGAGCGAGCCCAGGAAGTGGGCCCCTAAGCCGTCCGCTCCTCCTCCGTGCTCAGCCGTCTGTGGTCGCCGGGGGCTCACAGAGATACCATGATGCAGATTACTCAGAGCCCAGACCCCAGGCAGCGGGCCCAGAACCCAGGCAGCGGGCCCAGAACCAGGCTCCCAGATGACCTCTCTCACACACAGACGCAGCCCTCTCCACCTGGGTGAGGGTGCCAAGGGGACTGCTGGGCTCACCTCATGAGGTCAACTCAAAATAGCTGGACTTACCTTGGCCACGACTGGACAGGCAGTGTCTGTACAGCTCCAAGACTCAGCTGAGCCTGGGGTGGCCCAAGTCAGCCTCTGTGGAGGCTCTTGGACCAAGATCTGGCCAGAATTTCCTCCTCCCACTATGGGTAGGAGAGGCCTGGCCTCCAGTGGGAGGGGCTTGGCCTCCAGTGGGAGGGGCTGGCATCTGGTGGGAGGGGCCTTATTTCAGGTGGGAGGGGCCTTGTTTCAGGTGGGAGGGGCCTGACTTCCAGACTCTGAGGCCCTCTGCCCTGTGCTCCCTTCTGATCAGGCCTCCTGCAGGAGCATGTCCTTCTGGGGCATCAGAGAAGGGGCTTGGGGGAGGTCCTGACCCCTCTGAGGGTGTGGAATGATGGTGGCATTTCAGGCAGCACACATGCCGCCATGACTGGCCCCGGGTGACCGTGCCCTAGGATCTGGGATCCTGTGTGGCTAGGTGGCCTCCACCCCACCCCCTCCACTCCGGGACCAACACAGACACAATCGTTCACGCTGGTTTTCAATCATTTATTCCTGTGCGGAGTTCTGAGTAGAAAAATAAATGGAAACGAGGCAGAATGAAAACGAAATCGGAAAGGGTCAGAATGCTCTGTCCCCTGCCCTCCTGCTGCTCAGGGAGCTCCGTCTTCGTCCTGGGGGAGGGTGGGCTCTCCCAGCGGCAGGACCTGCCCCCAGAGCCTCCAGCCCAGGAGAAGCTTCCAGCCCAGGGCCGTGAAACTCCCCCGGGCGGGAAGAGGAAGGAACAGGGGCATGGAAATCCCCAGGAAAGGAAGGGAGGCCTTGCTCTCGGGGGCGGGTCACAGGCCGGGGGCCAGGAGGAGGGCGAGGAGCCCCAGGGCCAGCGCCAGGCCCAGGGCGGTGCTGGCGAGCAGGGTGCGGGCTGGGGCGCTGCTCGGCAGCTGCACGTTGCACAGGTCACTCTGACAGCACGCGGTTCCCACCGAGCCGCTGCTGACCTGGCCGAGCTGGTTGTAGGTGGGCGTGCACGAGTCCGCACAGTCCTTCTGCACCAGGTTCCCCGACAGAGACTCCACTGCGGACGACGGTGCGGTCACGCCGGGCGGCCACCTCTGAGCCCCACACCCGCCCCGTCTGCAGCCGCAGCACCCCAAGTCCCAGCTCGCGGCCTCCACCGCCACCCTGACCCAACTGTCGCCGACATCACTCCTCCCAGCCTCCCCGGGGATGGTGGCCACGCTCGGGGGCGCCTGGACGGAGCTCCGGGCTGGGCTGCAAGGGCCTCTCCCTGGGCAGGTCACTCACCCTTCATGACAGTCCTGCAGAAGCGCGCGCTGGACGAGCAGTCCCTGGGCTCCTTACAGTTGGTGGTGCTGGAGCACACGTGACAGCGAAGAGCCCGGGCTGCCGGGGGACAGTGTCAGGGGTCTCAGCCGGCACCGGGAGGCCCCTCAGGGACACAGGGAAGCCCGAGTTCGCAGCTCAAAAAGACCCCTCCTGGACAGAGCCAACCGTGCCTTAGGCCAGTCCCCTCTGAGGTCCTCCGGGGCCTGCCAGGGCTCCTGCCCTACACACAGCCTCAGCAGATGGGAGGGGACATCCCTGTCCCCCGGGGCCCTGGGGCCACACCTGAAGGAGGTGCCTTAGTCTGGACATGTCTAGAGGAACAGTGAGGAGGCGGCCGGTGGGCTCACTGGAGACCCTTCTCCACAGGCAGCGGAGAGCTCTGGGACCGGCTAAGGCCCCCACCCCAGGGGCTGTCCTGGCATGGGAGCCGAGGGGGGTCAGGGCTCCGGGCACTGTGCCCTTGGCCCAGCTGAGCCTGTGGGAGGAGCGGCTGTCCTGGCGGGACCAGGGGACGGAAAGGGCAGGGACCGGATGACCCAAGCATCTGTCTTTTCCCAGGGGAGGCATCTCGAGACGGCTGTGGACAACCCACCCCCCTCAGACTGCCTATACCCTGGGTCGATCTAGGATCCTCTGTTCTGAAACATTGTAAGTCTGGTTCCACTCCCCTAGTTCTGAGTCTCGCACCCCACGATCGCAGGGTTCTCTGAGTCACAGGATCCACAGCTCCAGGCTTCCAGGGTCTGGCCCACAGCCAGAGCTGCCCACCCCAGCCCCACCCTTACCTGGCCCAGCGGCCGCAGCCAGGGTGACAAGGAGCAGCAGGGCTGTCTTCATCTTGGGGTGTCTCTGAGAGCAGTGGGGGCCCCCTTCTCTCTGGAGGCCTTATAGCTGGGGCAGACGCTGGTGGGAGGGGCGGGTGAGCAGCCAGCCAGGCGGCGGCATTCCGGCAGGACCTACCCCATCCGCGCTGGCCCACACCCACCCGCCCGGCGCTGCCTGCGCCTGCCAACTGGGGGGGGCCTCTGCCCAGCCTGCTCCCCCCAGGGCGGAGGGCTGCCCTCCGCCTCCCGGGGCTCCCTCTCTGCAGCACCCCCATCACTCACTCTCTCCCCTGTGTCCCTCACCCTCTCAGATAGGGACAGAGAGGGTCTGTGCGGATGCCCCGTGGGTGCCCAGGGCTGTGCCCAGGGGCCGGGAGGCAGGAGCAGACACTGGTTCTGCCTTCCTGGGCTGTGAGCTGGGGTCACGCGGGGCAGGGTGGGGGCTGGATGCAAAATGCACCAGAGGGGAGCTTGGGCCAGGCGTGGGCCGTGGAGCCCAGTGGGACCTGGCGTGGGCGAGGGGCGCGGTGCGAAGCAGAGCCTCCGCCCCTCCTCGTAGGCGGAACTGCGGACCCTCTGTCTCCACAGCCTTGCCTCCCAGCCGGGACGCCCCCACGCCGCAGCGCCCTGGCCTTCTGCAGCAGCCGCCCCCGTCTGCTTCGGGGCAAGGGCTCTGGTCCCCAGAGGTCTCAGGCTGGGGCTCCGAGACCTGCTGCAGGGCCCAGCCTCCAGCTCCCAGGAGGAGCCAGGGCCTCTGCACACAGGTCCCCCCTCCCCGCACGTTCCCCACCCCGCCCCTCTCCCTGCCTCTCCTTGAGTTTCCCCGTCGCCTGAAGGCCTGGGACCCCACTGGTGCTCAGCTGGCTGCTGGCCTTGCTGCTGGTGCTCGTGGGCCCCACAGAGGCCTTCCTTAGTCTCTGCCCTGGCAGCCACACTGGCCGTGAGTGGGGCCAGGGCGCAGAGAGGGGCCAGCTCTGGGCCTGCTCCAGTGCCCTCCCCACCGAGGGACGTGCACCACGGAGGGTTGCCCCGGGCCCCCCTCCTCCCGCTCGCCCCCCCGGAGCCAGCTCCCGAGGCCTGTCGAGTGGTCAGGGCCGCACCACAGTGTGGGGCCCGAGGATGCGGCCGTGACGCTCTGTCCTGCTGTCCCTGAAGAGGTATCAGGAGGTGGGACCCATCCAAAGGTTCAGGCGTGGTGTGGCGGGGCCCTCGGGACCCTGGGGTGCAAGGGGTTCAGGCGGGAGCCCCTGAAGCTGGGAGCTCCCCATGCTGCTAGTCCTGGCTCCCAGGGGCTCATCTAGAGCAGCGAGGGTCTCACTTGACAAGGCAGGTAATATGGGGGTCCCCTTGTCCTCACCCAGACAGAGAAACACCCCAAGTTGGAGGCCTCGCCCCACTCACCAGGCACAGTCATCCCAGGCGGGTGGGAGGGAGGGCACCCACGGGCCTTGGGAAGCAGGGCACAGGGCTCGGGGCAGGCCTGGGGTTGCAGAGGCAGCGGGCGAGGGGTGACTCACTCGGGCCAAGGAGCATGGAAGGTGCTGGAAAAACAGGTTTGGGGACTGGAGTTCCCGTTGGTCCCGGTGGAGCTGCGGAGCCCGGGAATGTCGGGGTCCAGCAGAGGTCTGGGTGTGGGGCCAGCGGGCAGCAGCCAGGCGCCAGAGCAGAACTGGCAGCTGGGCTCCCGTTCCACAGAGGAAGGCCGCGGCCCCCGGCGGGGCTGCCCACCGGGAGGTCACTGCCTGTCCTGGGATCTCCCAGCGCAAACGCCGAGTACAGCCCCAGACAGAATTCTCCTGTGGGAGGAAGTGGGTGGCTGCAAAGGCGGGAGCCCGAGTGGCGTGGGGACCAGGGACCGTGGTGTGGAGACCAGGGACCGTGTGGTGGCGGGCGGGGGGAGGGACTTCTTGTGACCTGGCCGTGGTCCTGAAGTCAGGGGTCGGGATTCAGGCAGGAGAGGAGCCAGCATGGCGGCCTCTTACGTTGGCCCCTTCCAACACCCTGTGACTGCCGGCGCCAGGTCTCCTGGAAGTGGCTGAAGCTGACACTTCTTCCCGTCGCCACCGGCCCCTTCTCCCTCGCCCTCCACCCACTGGAGAAGGCTGCCACTTCCCTCTCGCCCAGTCCGGGGACAGCCCTGCCCCTGGACCTGACGGCGCTAGTGGAATGTTGGCACAAGGGACGGCGCCAGCAGAGGTGGAAGGGACGTGTGGCCAGGAGTGCCACCAGCCCCAGCCCCCGGCTGGCCAGGAAGCCAGGGCAGGGCCGGCCCAGACCTGCGGGCAGCGAAGCTTCTTCCTCGCTCCCGTCCCTGCCTCGTGCCTTCCTGCCCTCTCTTCTGGTCTTGGCCTTGGAGCTGGGGACTCCAGGCCCAGACCTCCTGGTTATGGGGCCCTGGAGTCTCAGCATCGAGACTCCAGCAGCCATCTAGGCCTTCAGAAAGTGCAGCCCTGGGCTGAGGGTGGGCACCTCAGCCAGCTGGAGGCACCCCCAAACCTCGGAGCCTGGGGCCAACGCTTCCCCAACTTCAGGTGTCATGTAGACGAGCTCTGCTTCGGCCACGCCCACGGGCGCCGGACTGCCGGCCTCTGCCTCGAGGCGCCCCATCCACTCACTCGCTCACTCGACGCTTTAGAAGGGCCCAGCATACGCCAGGCGCTGAGGGTGCAGCAGGGACAGCGAGAAAGGGACAGGGCCCGGCCCTCAGGGCTCGCACAGGATCTGGGGACACAGCGGGAACGGAGCAGCGATGCTCCGCGGGGTACCCCGCATGGCTGCGATGACCAGCTCTTGAAGCGAGGCGCAGGGAAGGGCGTCCGGGCAGAGGCCCCGCGTGGCCTGGGCGCCTGGCACTCCTTAACTGTCTCCCCCTCCTCTTCCCCAGCAGGGGCAAGGTGACTGCCCCCCCATGAGTCGGGTAGCAGAGTGATGCAGTGTCTCCTTCAGACCCACTCTGTCCCCCTCCCGTCACACACCTGCACACACAGACAGGCCTGCCCTGGACCACACAGAGAGGGCAGGGCCCGGCCCGGGTCACCCAGCCCTCCCGTGGGAGCTGGGCTCGCCCCCGCCTGGGGCGCCGCTCCACACCTAGGCCTGGCCCCTCCTCCTTCCTGGAAGAGACACCTGGACAAACAAGGCCAAGGGCCTAGGCAGGGCGTCCTTCCCTTGCTTCGCAGGCCTGACGTGGGCACACCCTGGGAGCCTGGCCACCGACAGCTCTTCTCCAGAAACCCCTCCCTCCCTGCTGGGGGTGCTCTGGGCACAGTTCATGTCCTTGGCCGGGGTTCAAGGCCAGCTCTGCCCCCTGCACTGGCGCCTCGTGCTGGCAGGGCCCCTCCTGCTCTGCCAGAGTACACAGCCCTCCCCACCCCGGGGCTGGCCCGTTCCCCGGAATGGCTGGGCTGGATTCCCAGGTTCCTGAGAGACGAACCAGAGAGACGAACCAGAGAGACGAACCAGTCACGGAGCCCGGCAGGCGATGCCCTGAGCACGACCCCATGGGACCCCTGCCCACACCTGAGCCAGGACCAGAACCAGAACCAGAACACCCTCCACAGAGCCCAGCCATCCATCCATCATCCATCCATCCATCAACCATCCATCAACCATCCATCATCCATGCATCCATCCATCCCTCCATCCATCCGTCCATCAACTGTCCATCATCCATACATCCATCCATCCTTCCATCCATCCATCCATCGATCCATCAACCATCCATCAGCCATCCATCATCCATGCATCCATCTATCCATCCCTCCCCTCACCCATTATCCGTCCATCCATCATCCGTCTACCCATCTGGCCATTATCCACTCACCCGGCCATGCACATGTTCATCCATCCGCTGACCCGCACAGTCATCATTTTCCATCCACCCGCCCATCTTCCCTCCCATCATCCATCAATTTACCCATCCATCTGTCCATTTGTCCACCCCCCTCCTCATCCACTCCCACCACTGGCGTGTCCTCTGGGAGTGAGTTACAATGACGTCTCTGTCTCCACTTCCCTCTGTCATTCACACACGCACACCTGGCCCTGCTGTTGTTCCCAAGCACTGTGGGGTAACATTCCACAGAGCCCCAGGTGTGCGGTGGTCGGCGGCCTCTCTGGGACATGTGACATCCAACACGCAGACCCGCCCTTTTTACTCAAAATCATACGATCACTGGGAGGAGGGGGCCTGAGAGGCGCCATGGGCCCCAACCCCGAAGAGGGAAAAGGACTCCTCGCGGGGGTCACGCGCCGTCCGGCTGTCTGTCCCTCTTTGGCACGGGCACCTCTTACAACAGCACCGTGAGTTCCTTCCCTGACGACCCCACGGCCTTGTTGCTTTGGGCCCTGCCCCTTGGGAACGGAAACAGCCCCTCTCGGACGCTGTCACCCTTCAAGCCTCATGAAAACACTGCCAGGACAACCGGGAACTTTTTTAAGTGTTTTGGAAGCAGCTGGGACTGGGACCGTTGCCCTCCCTAGTGTGAGCGAGACCTGGATTTCGGATGTGGCCAGCTTCTACCCAAAGCCTACATCTCATGGACAAGGTTGCCGATGCGTGTCTGGGGCAGGACGAGGCAGCCAGGGGGGCCGCGTCTGCACCAGCCGGGCGGCTGGGAGCTGAGCAGGCTCCGTGGGCTCCCCGGGCTCAGGCAGCTGGCGAGCCTTGAGCCCGGAACAGCGCAACTCAGCCTCCCTCTGCTCAGCCTGGCAGCCTCAGGGACCGGCTCTGGCACCCGTTCCTGGACCAGGGGGTTTGCGTGTTGTTGCAACGTGCTCTGGGTGTGGGGTCAGGCCCCCGGGGGAAGGTGGGTCCCAAGCTGGGCCTGCAAGGAAGCTCATGACTATAATCCCAGGGTTTAGGGGAAGGGTTTGTGTCATCTCAACAGGGGAATGTTTTGCAAGAAGGAGCGCGGGCGGCTCCTTGCAAGGCAGGGGATGCCAGGTAGCAGAGGGTGACACATGGAGGCCTGGGAATCCCTGAGCCAGGCCCAGGACAGAAGAGCCAGCCCTGACTCCCAGCCCCGGGTGACGCAGAGCCGGGCTGGGGTGAAAGGACGGAGGAGGCCTCCCCGCTGGCCGCCCCGGCATCTCTGCCTGAGCTTCTGCGCTCCGGCCCGCCAGGCCTGGACTCAGCCAGAACCCTCGCCAACAGCCCCGTCCCCGGCCTCCCCAGACTCTGCCCGCACTGGCAGCAGCAGCACGGAGCCCCTCAGGGTCGAAGCCAGCCGCCCCGGCCGATGGCCCGGGGGCCCTGCTCGCCTGGCAAGCCTCCGCACACCCTCAGTACTCCCGCTTGGCAGCTCCCCCTGCAGCCCCTCCAGCCCCTCCGGCCGCTGGGCCTTTGCACCTGCTGTCCGGCTGCGTCCCACGGTCGGACGGTGGCCACAAACTCCCCCAGAGAGGCCAGCATCCCCTCCATCACCCCACTCTCCTCCACAGCCCTGTCTGGAGTTGTGGGGCCCCATGTTTTTGTTGGTTGTTGGCTGTGGCCCCAAGTCTGTCCGGCCACAGGCGTCCCAGCGGCCACACGGTCCTGGTATGCAGGGGGTGTTCTGAGTGTCTGTCGGTTGATGATCATGGTGAAGCCATCGTGAGGGGGCGGGGGGCAGGGAGAAACTCAGACTTCAGCTCCAGCCGCCCTGCCGACCAGCAACAAACCCAGCTGGCTTTCGGTACCTCGCTGTCCCCACCCCTAGTGAGGGAAAGTTGCTGTCTCCTACACAGTGTCCCGGCCCCACCCCGACTTCTGAGCAGAGGCTCCTGGAGGAGGGCCGTCGTGTGGCACCCAGGAGGTTTTCCACCGGGGTGTGTAAGGGCGGGGCCTCCTTGGGAAGAGCGGCCCCCAGCCTCCGAGGCCCGACCTGAGCCCCAGCCTCTCCCCGGGGACGGACGCCCCGCACGACGCCACACCACCTCCTCCTGGCTTCCCAGAGCCTGCCAGTGCGGCGGTGCGGGGAGACTGTGCCGAAGGCTTGGGCGGACCCCGAGGGAATCTCCCCATCGTGTTCCACGGCAGGTCACCCCAGCGTGGCAGGGCCCCCCAAAGCACACCTTGTCTTCCAGGCAGGACGGGGCAGAGGCAGGCCCTCCTGCTGGCCGGAGCCCTCTGCGGCCTGCGGCCTCAGGGGCACTGTGCTTCCGGACAGAATGGCTGCCACAGCAGTCACAGGCTCGGGGGACCGACGGCAGGCTGTCCATGCAAGCACTGGGGCGCAGCAGCCCTGTGAGCCCAGACAGGCGGCTGCTGGGAGCAGGAAGGCCTTCATCCCTTGGGGGCATGCGTGGGGACATCCGTGGACACTGCCACCAGGAGGCCAGGCTTTGGGAGGGATGGGGGCTGCGGGGAGTGGGGAGGCTGGGTGTGTTCAGCGCCCAGAACTAAGGCGCAGGCCCGACTGGGGAGACTGTTGAAGGCCATGATGCCCCTTTCCTGGCGCCTGGGCTGTCCTGGCCCCCCAGGCAGGTGGGAGGCAGGTGGGAGGCAGATGGGAGGCAGGTGGGAGGCAGGTGGGAGGCAGGTGGGAGGCACATCCCACTCACCTGGCCTGGAAGCTTGTCGTCGGGGCAGGAATGTGAGGGACGGAAAGGACTTGGGGCCCCGTGGAAGAGGCAGGGAGGCCAGGACTGGGCCGCAGGGGCTGGGGGCAGGGACGTCCGAGGGGGGTACCAGGGCCTGGGTGGGCTCCTGAGCAAGGGCCCTGGGCAGAGGTGCAGGGGCACCAGGGAGTCGGCTCCGGGCCCTTGGCTCCTGGCTGTGCCTTGACCAGAAGTGCAGGACCACACCGGGGACACCGAGGCTCGGAGGTCCCCCAGAGAACCCACACGAGCCCCCCACTTGGGATTTACTGGAAGTGTGTTCCCACTGCCTTGGTCACAGGGTGAGCATGGGCGCTGGGTTTTCAGGTAAGGAAAGAGAGCTGCCCCCCGCCGAGCTTGAGCATTGCAAATTCTACCCTCTCCTCCGTAAAGTGTCTCCTACTCACCTCTGAGGTGCAGGTGACTACCCCCTGGGACCAAGACAAGAAACCCCCCCACAAATTTGATATCTCAGAGAATGAGGACAGAGCAGGATTTGCAGCTTTATTCTCCAACCATGAGAGCCTGGGCGTGACTGACAGAGGTGCTCTTGGGGGTGTAGGGAGCCCCCCCCCCCAGGCCCAGTGAGAGAGAGTCCCTACACCCGACACCGATCCCCTAGGAGGACTGGCCTAGCCCCACAGCGGGCAGCGGGGGTCACTGGAAAGGCCTGCCCTCACGTGGCAGGCGGGGCTGCCCCACGTGGCAGACTGGGCGGAGGGGCACCAGTCAGCACCTGAGCCCCACAGGGAGAGGCCTGGGAGGCAGGGCCCCAGCTGGCTCTCCCCAGGGCACCTGGCCCCAAGGAAGCCCCGAGGGTTTGTGAGGAATGGATGGATGGGGAGTAAACGAATGAACGAATGAATGAATGAATGAATGAACGAATGAATGAATGAATAATCACAGGAGCAGAGAGGAATCTTAAGAGATCCAACACCCAAAGCTCAAGAGGGTCGTTTGGGGTGAGGTCTGAGAGGGAGGACCCCCCCAGCAGAAGCCCCTGAAATGGGGTAGACAATGCTCAGAATTGAGGTGCTCTTCCTACACCTGATGGCCGGGGGGCCCCAGGACTCTAGCAGACGGCTGAGGGTTCCCCAGAAGTGCGAGGCTCGGCAGGAGCGCCCCGGCGTCGGTGGGCTCCCAGGGGTGGGGGAGAACCTCCCTCCCTGGGCTGGGAGCCCGAGGGGGCTGGTGTGGCCTGGGGCAAGCAGAGGGGCGTGGGGGGTGCCGTTCCCGCCCGGGGGCGGTGCCCGTGCAGCCTGCACCCATGCGGAGGGCACGGGTGAGGGCCGGGCCGGGGCGGCGGGCTCAGCGGGCCGCCCAGAGCAGCGCCCAGAGCAGGCCGGCCGCGGCGCTGAGCCACGGGGCCGCGCGGCCCCCGGCCAGGCCGGCCGCGGCGCTGCGGTTGCACCGGCTGCCCTGGCAGCAGGACACGGCGAGGGTGCGGCCGTCCGCGGACACGGTGCTGTTGGGGCAGGTCGGGGCGCAGGACTTCATCACCAGGATGCCGCCGGGGCTGGCTGTGGAGAGAGGGGCGAGGGCCGTGACTGGCTCCGTCCCCGCGAGGGGGCTGCAGCCCAGCCGCCCGCACGGCGGCCACGGCCCGCTTCCCTGGGCGCTTGGCGCGGCGCCTCGGAGCCTTGCGCTGTGTGTGGGGACCTCCGTCCTCGGTACCGTGGGCCGGGGGAGTCCTGTCTCCCCCAGACCAGGCTCCGTCATGACACGGGGCCACGGAGCCAGGGAGCGACGCGGACTCTCCTCGCCCCGACTGTCTGCCCCTTCCCGCTGACGGACGCCCCGGGAGGCCTCCACTCTGGGCTTCAGGGTCCAGAGGGAACGCCAGGCCCCACGCCCAGCCCGGTCCCTTTCTGGGACCGGGAAGCCTTGGACAGTGGGGGGAAGGGGTGTGAGGACACGGCAGCTGGCTCACAGCTCTGAGTCCTGGGTGGCAGAGCCCCTGGGGAGTGAGATCGAGCCTGAGCAGTCGCCGCCCTCTCCCCCAGACCCCCGCTGGGCTCCTGCACCTGTGCGGCGGGGGCAGCTGAGCAGGGTCCTGAGGCGGCGGGAGACCGGGGCCGCTCCCTGCAGCCCACGGCACTCAGACGGTGCTTGAAGCTGTGACCCTCGCCCCAGGGGACGCCCCTTGGCAGCCGGCCCAGGAACCAGGACAGGCCGTGGCTCCGTTTCTCCAGGCACCTGCTTTCCCCGTGCCTCGGTTTCCTGGACAGGGAGAGCCGGCCCCGCGGCGCTTGGGTTCAGTGAGCGCGGTGTGGGAGAAATGCGGGTTTTCAGGCGTGTGCTCTCGGCGGTGCGGGACAGAGCCCTTCCAGCCGCCACAAAGCGGAAGGACAGAGCCACCAGCTCCTGACAGATCGGAGCTGCACGGGACAGCAAAGGCCAGGGGACCCGCTTAAGGGTCCTCAGCAAAGGCCAACTGGCCAGGTGGGCAGCAGTTCCCATCCCCTCACAAAGCCACCTCAGGGACAGACCCTCTTCCCCGGGCCGGGGGCAGCCCGGGGCAGGACGCCAGAATGTGGCGTTTCTTTACCTGCCCCCTCAGTAACGAATTCTCCGATTAAACGCCACGATGAGTCACTGTGCTTTGCAGCTAGAATGTAACAAGAGCAGCGTTTACTGAGTTACTCAGCCTTTCTGAGTTTCCGCCACGGAGGCATGGGCAGGCATGCCTGCCGTGTGTCACCACCAGCACCGGCTGACATTTACGCACAGCCCCCTCCTCGCTGGGTGGGCTCTGAGCACCAGGTCCCCGGCCTGAGCAACGGGGTAGTAAGCTGGGACTGCCGGGGAGCCGGTCGGAAGACGGACCGACGCCCCAGGCCTGGCGCTCGGCGGGGCGTAGCAGTGGGCTC
The DNA here is from genome assembly GCA_028627145.1 of Eidolon dupreanum. Classification (NCBI taxonomy): domain Eukaryota; kingdom Metazoa; phylum Chordata; class Mammalia; order Chiroptera; family Pteropodidae; genus Eidolon; species Eidolon dupreanum. The sequence goes on along the minus strand of CM053511.1, from coordinate 885,507 downwards.
TGCCGTTTACCTTCGTCACCGGCCAGAGCTGGTCAGCTCTTCGCTGGGCGGCCTGCGGCAGGAGGTGTCCCCAGAAAACGGGTCCACGGAGGCCCAGGCCCAGGGCTCATGCCCCCACAGTTGCTGCACTAGGACCCCCTCCCTCTGTTCCGGGGACCTTCTGCACTTGGGTGGGGCCCCCGCTCACCGCCCCTCCTGAGGAGCACACCCTGTCGTCACGCGGTCAGGTTGTCTGGCTGTCCCACGTCCGCCGGCCCTGGAGGGCACGCATGGCCCCATGCCCAGAAGACACTCAGGGAGTGCTGCCTGGCTGGACAGGTGGAGAACAGCCAGACGCTGCAGGTGGCACGTGGGAGGTGGGGGCGAGGGCCGGGGCAGCGGGCCAAGGAGTCTGAAACTCGGGGCCCTCGGGGAGTCCAGCCATGCCTCTGGTGTAGGAACTGAGGCATTAGGGCTGAAGGGAGCCTGCAGCGGGGTCCCAGGCATGCTGGGGCCACCGGGGTGGGGGGCCACCAGGGGGCAGCAGTGCCGTCCCGTCTGCCTCTCTCTCTCGGAGGTTCGTGGTTTTAGGGCCACCTCTCCCCCAGCCCGTGCACCCTGGAGACCAAGAACCCCGCGGTCCTTGCCTTGTACCACGGCCAGAGCTGGCCGTGCACGGTGTGTGTGTGTGGGGGGGGGGGTTGCCAGGCCCATCGCCAAGTGGCGGAAGGGAAGAGGAAGTGTACCTGCGACCTCTGTACCCAGGGCTCAGCCAGAGGCGGGCGCTGTCCCCCAGCCCCTGAGAAAGTGACAGGCCGGGTCTTGGGCAGGTTCTCCACCCAGCCAGGGAGGCATTCGAGGGGCGCAGGGCTCCCTCGTGGCATCCCCGGGCTGAGGAGGGCGAGGGTCAGTTAGGGGGTGGGGAGACAGACCCCGGCGTGGGTCCTGGCCCTGCCGTGCACTCAGGGGGGTCCTGGGCCAGACACTGTGCCTCCCTGTAAGGGGGAGGGGCTCCGAGTCCCAGCATGGGGATCCCCGGGGAGCTCTGGCTCAGAGGGTGGCCTGGGACCCCAGTGGGCCACCCTGTCCCCAGCAGCGCCCCTGCTTTGTGCAGGGGGGCTGGGGACGCTGCCGGGGCTCCTCGCTGCCTCAGAAACGGACCCTGCTACCTGCCCGGCCACGCCACGCATCCTTCTCCCTCGGGGGCAGGGGCAACCCTGCAGCAGCTTTTGGGGTCCCCTTCATTTCAGGGCCCCACCTACCCCTGCTGTTCCTTCCTGGCCACCCGTAAGGTTCTGAACTCCCCAGGGTCGTGTCCCGGCCGGGCTCGGACGCCTGTGATGTGACCGCCGTGGCCTCGTGGCACCTCGCCCCGCCCGTCACCCTCACCCTCAGGTCCTGCGCAGCACGGACTCCCGCTTCTCGGTCCCGAGGAGCTGGCGGCGTGCCACCCCCCCCATGGACACGGGACCGTTCGGGACCGTTCGGGACCGTTAGGGACTGTTAGGGACTGTTAGGGTGGCCGCATTCGTCCCTGCCACCGGCAGCCCCGGGCGGGCCACTCCATTGGATCCCTGCTGGGAAGGGACGCTGTCCCCAGGGGCCTGGCCAGGGCTGGGCGGGACGCAGGCGGCTCCTGGGGCGGCCGTGCGGGCGTGGGGGCTACTCACTGGCCCGCGTGATCACACAGTACTTGTCCGTCGGGGCACACTCCGCCAGCGACTCACAGTTCTCGTGGCCGCAGCACACGTGGCAGTGCAGGGCCTGGGCTGGGGGACGGAAGTGCCGGCCGTCAGGGGGCAGGGCCCGGACGGACGCTCTGAGGTCCGCTGCTACCTGGCATGCCGCCACCTGCTGGCCCTCCCTGAGCCCCCCTCCTCCTTCCCTGCTCCCCTCCCTCCCTCCAGAGAGAATGGCCCCTGGGCCCTGGGAGGGGTGGAGCTGGGGACGCGGGGTGGCCGGCCCTGCGTGCGTGAGCGCTCCCTCACCTGGGGGATGGGACCCCCTGCAGGCCGGGGTGGCCTGGGCCCCTGCCCCGCCCCTTCGTGAGGCGCTGGTCTGGGACCGCTGCCGGACCGAGGGCCCAGGGCGGCTGTGGCTCCGACGACTCGGCACACGGGCCGGGCCGGGGCTGCTCAGTTCACAGGAAGGACCGGCCTGCCCTTCACTGCCTGGGGCTGCCGGCGACCTTGCCCCGGCCCATAGGTGGGGAGTCTGCGGCAAAAGCCTGTGGTCCTGACCAGTCCCTGCATGCCGTGTGACCAGCCCCAGGTCCCAATGACAGGGAGACCATGACAGGCAACTGGCCTAGAGACCCCTCAGGCCACCCAGGGGTGGCCGAGGTGCAGTGTGTAACGCTGAGCGGGGTGGAGTGGAGGGTGCAGTGCAGCTGTGGGCCACCTGGCCAGGAGGGCGAGTGGCCTTGATCGAGGGCAGGGCCATCTGGGGAGGCTTCCTGGAGTGGATGGTCCTAGAACTGGACATGCACAGGTGCGTGGACTTCTGTTTGTCCCCTGGGGAAAGGACCCTCAGGCAGAAGGTGCAGCAAGGCGGAGGCCAGGCCAGCTGGGACCAGGCTAGGAGGACCCAGGAGCTGTGACGGGGCAGGAGGCAGGGGGTCCAGTGGGAGCACCCTGCCGCAGTGTGGAGGGGTGGGGTGCCTCTGTGCCAAGGCTGGGAGTCCTGTGGGGGGCCCAGAGGGGCTTCTTACAAGGGGCGCCTTTGAGGGTGTCCTGAGGGACTAGGCCTCGGAGCCAGCGCCTGTGGGATGGGGTGACGTCCCCTCGGTGGGCCGACCGGTGTCAGAGCCCTCGTCCCGGTGTGGACACTTGGGGATGCTTTTGGCTGAACCACAGGCAAGCGATGGGTCAAGCTCAGTACCCCCAGCTCAGAGGCCTTGCTTGCCGGGTCAGGGTTCTGAAACCCCCAAGAAGGACAGGCCTTCCCATCAGGGGGTGCCCCTGTCTGTAACTATGTCCTGGGTGCTGGTGGGGGCAGGGAGACTGTCCTAGGTCCCCCGGGGGCCTCCGGGACGTCCCGGTGTCCTGGGGCCGTGCTGAGACTTCACGGGGCATCTCCACAGGTGCCGTCCTGCATCGGCCTCCCAGGAAAGCCAAGTTCGGAGGAGGGGGAGCCCAGGCCCCTGCCCGCCCCCTCCTCACACGGCTATGGCCAGGACACAGGGTCTGGGGGCTGCCCACCAAGCACCTGTGGCCCCTCCCACCTCTCGCTTTTGCCAGTCTCTTCTGACATGCCACCTTGCTCTCGGCCCTGCCCCAGAGCCAGCCTGCGTCCTTGCCCAAACGTCCCCTCCGTCTGTCTCTCCAGCCTCCCCAGGCTGGGACAGATGGCCAAGGGGCCTCCTTCCACCCACGGGTCCCCTCCCCGTCCGCGCTCCACCCCCAAGGGCTTCCTGGGGTGGCTGGAGGCTCACTCAGCACCCACTCTCAGGGGAGGCTGATGGGGCTAATTAACCCTGGATAGTAATTGTCCGACTGATAATCACTGGCTGTGTCGCCCTCCCAGGCCCCATTTCCGGTGGCCTCAAAAGCCGCAGGTGCTCTTCTGGTTCAAGGTCGCACAGCCAGGTCATCGGGTGGGGGCTGAGGCAGGGCTGGAAGGGGCAACCGCTCTGCTTCCCTGAGTCCCGCCTCCCAGAAATCCGTGTCCAGTGGAAACGGGACGGATGGGGCTGTGGCTCGAACCCCAACCCCACTGCCCAGCCCGGGGCTCTGCACCCTGCGCCTCTCACCTGAGTCTTTCACTGCTGCCCCCCTCAAAGCCAGATATACCGGAAACCGGGCCCGAAGCAACACAAAGGTCGCCGGGTCTGGCTGGACAGGCAGCAGCCACGAGGGGCCCCCCTCACTCCCGGCAGCCCCCAGTCCAGGCTGACACTGCAGACCCGAGGCCAGAGCCAGCCCCACTGTCCCTGTCCCTGTGTCTGTCCCTGTCCCTCCCGCCCAGGTCGGCAACCCTTACCCAGGTCAGAGCAGAGAGCAGCCAGAAGCAGGTGCACCAGGAGCGGCCTCATCGCGGGCGGGCGTCTGCTGCAGGGACTGCGGCCGGGCCGTGCGGGCGCCTTTATACGGCCGGCCGGCCAGACCTGGTAATTTAGCTGCAGACGGCCCGGGAGAGCGGGGCCAGCCTGACTCATGTGCTGAGGCTTCCCTCTGCCCTGCCCCCGCGGGCCCCCGGGGCTCTCAGAAGGTTACCTATGTCCCCTCCCTGCCTGTCCCTCTGTCCTGGGCCTTGGCTTCCTGTCCCTTGTCCCGTGAGGCCGCAGGTTGGGCTGGGGAGGAAGGAGGCGGCACAGATACAGTGGGTTATCGGGGTCTGGGGGACACAGCCTGCCCGGACCTCTTTCGAGTGGGCATCGCCGCCTCCTCTGGGCCAGGGCAGGCCGGGCAGCCTCAGACCTGGTTAACGGAGGAAACCGAGGCTGGCTTTGGACCCAGTGTCTCGATTCCCCACGCGCACGCAGACCTCCGGGGCTCCGGCGAGCGCTGATTCGGGCTCGGAGGCAGGGGGGACCTGGGACTCTGTCTAGCGAGCTCCCAGGGACGCCGGGGCGGCCGGTCTGTGGGGCCGCCTGGACACAAAGGGGCAAGTCAGAGGTGCCCTGACATCCCAGTGGGCACTCATCACTGCCCGGCCGGCCGGCTGCCTCTGGGGACCCCGGGTGACGAGGGCGCCCTGAGGGGACACGGGAAATGGTCTGCTCACAGCTGGCTGCGCCGGGGTCTGGCCGGGGTCCCCGAGGCTGAGGGGTGGGCGCTCGTACCTCCTGGTGTGTCTGCTTCATCCCCTCCCAGGGTCCCAGGCCTCTGTCCATGGCGGCTTCAGTCCCCTCCGCAGTGGCCACGGCCCCACCTCTGACCTGTGACAGTCTTCTGAAGGTCCCGAGGGCCCGCTCTCTGCTAACTGGGCCCCACTCCCCACTCCCCTCCTGTCTCCGACCACCCTCGGCCTCGGGGCCAGACTCCAGGCCACACGCAGGCCCTCGCCGGCCCTGATCTGGCTGGGACGCTGCCCTATCCTTCCCCTCCCTGGCAGATCATCTTTGCCTAGGACACACTTAGACCCCCTGCCCCGGCCTGTGCCCTGGGGGGGCCCGCCTGGAGCTGTGCCCTTCCCAGATCCCCGCAAGCCTCTTCTGCACCCACCCCAGGAGAGGGGCTGAGCTGCTGGGTGCCGACTGCCAGGCCCAAGGACAGCAAAGCATGATGGAGGGGTGGGAGGTGGGGCTGGAGCCTGGGCTGGGAGCCCCCTGCTTGCACGTGGGGCTCTCGTGATGCAGCGTGGGTCAGGCCTCCGGCTGGGCACGGGCTCGCTGAGCAGCCACCTCCCTCACGGCGACGGGGAGCCTGCAGTCGAAGCTCACACCAGGCTGTCTGGTTCGTTTTGACGAAATATTTGTCAACGATATTTTACCAGTTTTTTAGCTTCTTTTGGAACTGACGTGTGTTTGTGGGCCCCCACTTGCTCCAGCACCCAAAAGATAAAGGTAGACCCACCAGCTGGGCCCACCCTCATCAGGGCACTGTGAACGGCGGCAGAGCCCAGAGCCCTGTCCGTCACTTTCCCTGGACTTCACCTGTGTGCTGAGACAGGTGAGCGCTGGCCGAGCTCCCGGCGTCCACTCCGGCCACCCTGGCTCACTCCGCTCTGCTCCGTCCACCGCATCCCGCCCATCCATCCCCCCTCCAAGCTCGGCCCTCCTTGGAGCTGTCCTGGGGCAGGGACTGGCCTCTGAGGCCCAGACGCCCTTCCGGCTCCGCCTCGGCCCGGCCCGAGGAAGTTCCCGGCTGCGATGCGAGGGGCAGGTGCTTGGCTGGGGACGACAGCACTGAGACCGGTGCCATGACACTGCCGATGCCTCCGGAAGGCCGGACGCAGGCTGGCCCTGGACCCAGCTCGCAGGCCAGCAGGGAGGGGCCCGTGGGCGCCCGGGTCCAGGAGCACCCCCAGTTCCTGGCAGGGCCCTGCCTGGGCTCCCGGTCGAGGAGCCCCTCAGCGCACGGGCAGGCTGCTCTCGCCACCTCGGGTGGCCCTGCGACCTGCTTCTCGCCCTCCCCCACCCCGGCACCCAGGCTCCCCGCCCCGACCTCTGTGAGTGTGCAGCCGTGGGAGGGGAAGAGAGAGCCTGGGGCCCTGGGCTCCCCCGCCCAGGAAGGGAACAATCTGCTGATCCCTACTCCGGGCCCCCCCGCTGAGTGTGGTCAGTTTACAGAGGTCAGTCGGGCGACGACCATGGGCCCTGTGTCCGGCCTTGGTTCTACCCGGGCAAACAGCCTCTGCCTGGAGAAGGCACGGGGTGGGGGCGGGGTGCTGCCTTCTGAAGTAGGGTGCGGAGGGGAGACTCTCGAAGGTAGGGGCGGAGCCGACAGAAGGGACGAGAGTGAGACGAGCCCACGATGGGTCCCCCAAACTCTCCCCAGCAAAGCTGGCTGGATCTTCCCCAGTGGGCACAGTGCTTCTCAAATTGGGGTTTACGAGTTTGGGGGTCTGCGAGAGCTTGTTTCCCCCTATTAAAGCGACCTGAGAGGCACTGACCCAAATACCTTTTAGGGGCAAAAATTCTGCCACCCCATGGGGCCGGGCCGAGAGGAGCCCTGGCATGTGGGGTCTCCCTCAGGAAGCAGGGGGCGGGCGTGGCTGAGGAATGCAGAGCTGGCCGCCCAGGGGCTGGGGACGGCGGCACCACCTAATCAGGCATCTGCTGCTCACTCTCCTACAAGCCGGCCCTCTCCAATTAACGCCCGACTCGCACCCCAGGCCACAATTAACCCAGTCCCCGGCCTGGCACTGGACTCCACCCCTAGGGCGGCCGAGAGGGAGACGCAGGGCTCCCTGTCCCACAGCTGTGCAGGGCAGCTGAGGGAGCAGACGCCGGTGAGGCCCGGGACTGCACCTCCAGCATGGACCCTGCCGGCCCAGCGGGGCCGGGTCTCACCCTCCAGCGAGAGCCCTCGACCTCAGCTAGGAACCCCGAGAACCAGAGCCGCATGCACCAGGCCCAAGTCCTGCTCCCCGGGCCTGCTCCCCGCGAGCCTCACGAGCAGGTTTGGTGTTCCGAGCTGCGCTGCCCCTCGCCGGTCCCGCCTCTCCCCTCCCTTCCCGCACGCCCAGGGCCCGGCCCGCCCGGCACCGCCGCCCTGCGTTTCCTGGGCAGCCTGAGGGGCCGCAGCCTCGGCGTGGGCGTGCGGCCTGAGTGTGCACACGGCAGCACCAGCAGCTGCTTGCCCAGCGCGACCCGTCAGCCCCTCCCGAAGCCTCCGGGCTCCCTCAGGAGGAGGGGCCGGGGAGGGGGAGAACCGGGACCACCGTCCCAGGGCCCCGCACGGCCAGCTGCTCCAGCTCCGGCCCTCTGCACGGCCCGTGTTCCAGAGCATGGACGGCTGGGGCTCGCCAGGGCAACTGGATCAACCGCCCGGGCACGCTGGGGCTGAGCCAGGGCGGGGCCCGACAGCCCGCTCCCCGGGGACGTCTGCGTGGCAGCAGCTCCCTCTCTGGCAGGGGCACCCCGAGTTCTGTTCCAGCAGCATGCCGCCGAGATTGCGACACCCCCTGGGCAGGTCGTGGCTGAGATTTCACACTCCATTACCAGTGCCACGCGATGGCTACGCCACAGGTACAGCTCCTGCCCCTGGTGCCCAGAACCCTCTAGCACCCCCTGCTGGCAAGGCGGAAACGTGGGGGAGGGGAGCTCTGGAAGCTGGGCGCAGGGGGTGGGCGTGCACCTGAGCCCATGGCTTCACCAGCAACACCTTCTCTTGTGGCAGAAGCATGCGCCCATCGGGGCCCCCTCAAGCCGTGGGGAGCGGCGAGCTCTGAAGCCACAGCCACGGACCGGGTGACTTGGACGGGCAGCGGGAGCCTGGCCACCCTGGCAGAGAGGCTGCGGGCCACCGAAGTCGTCACTGACTCACTCACTCCGCAGACATTGTCTCTGCATTGGCCCACGGT
>CM053511.1:860838-877060 GCA_028627145.1 Eidolon dupreanum | reverse complement strand
ATACACGCACGCACACGCCTCCCAAGGCTCTCTTCAGCCCGATGGAGACCCAGGCTCAAGCAGTGAGCTTTGCATTTTTAAACGTGAAGGACCACGGGGAAAATATAAACAAAATGACGGAAGCGAGTCACAGAGGTAAGCGACAACCCTGGGGAGGAAACAGGAAGCACGCGGGCACAGCGCGTGCACAACCGGTGGGCCCTGTAAGGCACCTGCGGGGCCCGTGGCACCAGACGCCTGGTGGGGACGGGCCCGGGGAGCTGGGCAGCCAGGCTGAGTGCGCAGGACGGCTGCGCTCGGGGCGAAACGCGGGCCTCGGCTCATTTGAGAAAGCCTGACTCCAGACCCAGGGCTCCTGCGACCATGAGGCGGCCTGGTCCTCGGTGTGGCTGGGCAGCCTGCGCGTGGCCTCTCATTCCTCCCAGAGCCGCCCCCGGGCCGTGCAGGACGCCCAGCCCTGAGCGAGCGGGAGCTGCGGTCACTTGCTGACCCGTGCGCTGTGTGGCGTTCGCTTTGCTGGCCGGCTGAGGGTGGTCACACGGCAGCGTGAGCCCCGCGTGGGCGGGAGCCGCGTGTGCGTGTGGAGCTCTGTGTCTCCCCTGCCTGGACGGTGCTTCCTTGTCCGCACAGACCTTCACCTGGGGCCTGGAGGCTCTGCCCGCAGCCGGTCTGCAGCCCAAGGACGGGAGAGGCCGCCGTCCACGTGGTGGCCTGGCCGGCTGGGCCTGTGCCCCACCACCCAGGGGAGGGGGCGGTCCTGCTCTAGGCAGGGAGGAGGGCCTACCCGGACCCGTGCCCGCAGGAGCCCACGCATCCCAGCTCCTGTGCAGACAGGGAGAGGGCTCGGCGTGCCCCTCCTCTGATGTCACTCTTCGTGACAGCGGACCTGGGGACCACCTACCACATGCAGGGCGCCCTGCCCTGGCCTCGCCCCGTCATGCCTCTGCCCTGCGTTCTTGCGCATACGCCACCGGCACGTGCCCCGCAGGGCAGGGGTCAGGCGCCTCTGTGCACTCGGGGGTTGGGCAGAGCAGCACGGCGGTGACAAGGGGAGCGGGACGCGGAGAACCTTCCGCGCCGTCTGCCTCAGAGCGGAGGCACTGCGGGAGAGCCCTTCTGGGACCTCCCCTGGCTCGCGGCTGGGGGTCTCAGAGGCACCAGGACCTCACACGAGGAGAGGAGCATTTGGTGCTGGCACGTCCAGGCCCCGGCCGTCTCCGCAGTTTCTCTGGGCAGGAGGTGGCTCTGGGCCGACCCGCAGCCCCAGCTTCCCGGGGGCGCGCCGTGTTGGGTCATGGAAAGCTGGCACATGTCTACAGCTCCAGGAGCCCCAAGAACAGGCCAGAAGAGGGCGACGGGTGTGGAGTGGCAGGCAGCGCGAGGGGCGTCTGGCGAGACCGGCTGACGCACCTGTGCGTCCAGGGCCGGCTGCGCCTCAGCCGCGTCCTTGCCCAAGGACATCCGGGGCTGAGGCGCATCACACGTCTCCACCGGTGAAGGCGCCATGGCAGGGTCTGGCCAATGGCCGCAGCTGGAAGGGCCCCCAGGAAGGAGCAGAAGCGGGCAGCGGGCTGAAGCGCAGTGAATGAGGACCACCGCCCAGGGCCTGGCCCCCCTGCTGGGACGCACACTGCCCCCGCGTCTGCCCTTCAGAATCAGAGCCGCGGCCCCCGCCCCAGCCTGCCCGTCAGGCCGCCCAGCAAGGGCACCGGGCCCTGGGCCAGTCTCCTCATCTGAAAGTGGGGACCACGACGGCAATACCTGTCTCGGGGGATGCTGCCAGACACCGGTGAGACAGCGGGGCCGAACACGGCCCACCCTCCCTGGGCCTGCCCAGCGGTGCCTGCTGGGGGAGTCCAGGGGCTCGGGAGCCGTGGCCACGCCCCAGGCACAGCCGCCATGCTCCTGCCCTAGGCCAGAGCTGGGACGCTGCACCCCCGAGAGCCCGCTGCGGGGTGGGCAAGGAGGGCACGTCCGCCTGGCGCAGGGCCCCGCACGGGGCAGGCGAGGACCAAGGCCAGCGGCACCCCTCATCTTTCGGCCCGAGGAGTGGCCCGCAGGCCACCCCACCAGCCCCCCAGATCTCCTGGGTCTTCACTGCCCTTTAGCTGGACCAGACAGGGCCCCGGCCGCCTCGCTGCCACCCCCGGTCGTGCCTTTGGATTTCCTAACTTCCCACAGGGGGCTGAACGTCCTCACTCGGAGGGACTCTTGGCGGCCCCAGGCTTCGCTCCCCACTGCCAGCACGAGGCCTGGGTCCACAGGACGCGCGTGTGTCAACGGGAGGAGCGCACAGCCCGCCCCGCTGCTTCCTGCTCTGGTCCTTGTAGAAAGGAGATAAAAATATCCAAGGCCCCCAGTCTCCCCTTGATAAGATAAGGGGCTCATCCCTCCTGCTTCTCTCACGCACGGAGAGGACGGGGTGGCTCCACGTCCGCCCCAGCCCGCTTCGGGCCCGTCCTCCACCCGCGCCTGCTCTGGACGCCCGCTACCGCGGGCCTTGCGTAACCGAGTGCGGCAGCCGGCCAACGGCGCTTCCTCCACGAGCTGGAGGCCTCTGGCCCTGACCCTGCCCCAGGCTTCCTGGCCCAGTCCAGGGACGGCCGCTTTCTCCCGTGACGCCATCGGCCGGCCAGGCCAGGCCTTCCCACGAGATAAAAGGCCAGGGCCAAAGGGTGGAAGGACACAGGCATGGCACTGCGGGCCAGGGCAGGCGTGTGGCGGGCAGCGCCCCGGCCGTTCCCGGGCTGGGCCCGCGCCGTGGGTGCCACAGCAGCGGCAGCCCCCAAGGCGGTGCTGCCCTTCGAAGCCATACCCCGGTGCCCCGGCAACAAGTGGGTGAGGGCGCTGCGGGTCTGGAGGGAGAAGGGCTTCGAGGACCTCCACCTGCAGATGCAGCACAGCTTCCGGGAGCTGGGGCCCATCTTCAGGTGACGCCCTCCCTGCCCGCCCCGCTGACGGCGCCCAACTCCCCAGGCCCTGGCTGCTAGGTCCTTGCGGGGCGCCCGTGCCCTGCACCCTCGGGAGGGTGGGCCCGGCGTGGAGCGGCCTCAGCAGTGGCACCCACGGCTCACTGCTGCCGGGCGCAGCGCAGACGTGTGGGCGGGCGGGCCCCCGCCAGGCAGCGGGAGGGGCGCGGGAGGGGCTGCCTGCTCAGACCGCGGTCCGGGGGTCGGGACCGGGTCGGGGCGGACGGGCCCTCGCAGCAGGGCTTCCACTCTGTCCCACAGGTACGACGTGGGAGGGAAGCACATTGTGTATGTGACGATGCCCCAGGATGTGGAGAAGCTCCAGCAGGTGGACAGCTGTCAGCCCCAGCGGACGGTCCTGGAACCCTGGCTGGCCTACCGACAGCTTCGCGGGCACAAGTGTGGCGTGTTCTTGCTGTGAGAGCGAGTCTGGATGAGGAGGGCGGCAATGGGCAGCCTGCCTGGACCTATCAGCTCCAGACGAGCGCCCGTCCCGTGGGGTCACGTGTACCCTGGGCTGGGGAGGGGAGCGGGGCCATGCCAGGGACCCAAGCAAGGCCCGTCCTTCGGCCTGCAAGGTCGGCCTCCTGCCCTCCTGCGGGTCGGGGGGCCCAGGCCTGGAGAAGGGGAGTCGCTGGCCTGGGACGCACGCCAGCACGTGCTGGAGCCCGAGGGTCCACCAGGTTGCCGGCCTGCGTGTGGGGTCCCGTGGGTCCTAGAGTTGAGGCAAACTTCCCTCAGGTGGGAGAGTCCCGGGCCCCGTCGCAGACGTGCGTGCCCCGGGCACAGCACTCTGAGGCCTCCCTGGAGGAGGGTGGTCTGGCCTGGCTGGAAGGCGGGCAGCCTGGCCTCTAGAGCCAGAGGCAGCTCCCTGCCTCGCATGCGTCCCTTTGAGGATGAGGAAGATGGCCACGGGGCTGGGGGCCGGCCGCTGGCTCGGGCCGCCCTCAAGCTCGCTCTCTGCTCTACAGAAACGGGCCTGAATGGCGCTGGGACCGACTGCGGCTGAACCCGGACATGCTGTCGCCACAGGCCGTCCACAAGTACATCCCCATGGTGGACAAGGTGGCGAGGGATTTCTCCGCGGGCCTGATGTCGAGGGTGCTGCAGAACGCCCGGGGGAGCCTCACCCTGGATATCCAGCCCAGTATCTTCCGCTACATTATAGAAGGTATGGACTCCCAGGGCAGGGGCCGGCCCCGGAGCCAAGCACGCAGCCGGGAGGCCCTGGGCTGCTGTCTGCTCAGTGGCCCCCTCCTCACCACAGCCAGCAACTTGGTCCTCTTTGGAGAGCAACTGGGCCTGCTTGGCCGTAACCCGAATCCAGCCAGCCTGAAATTCATCCATGCCCTGGAGGCCATGTTCAAGTCCACCGTGCAGCTCACATTCATGCCCAGGAGCCTGTCCCGCTGGATAAGCCCCAAGGTGTGGAAGAGCCACTTCGAAGCCTGGGACTACATCTTCCAGTATGGTGAGGGCTGGAGACCGGGCAGCACACTGTGGCAGGGACAATGGGGCCCGCAGTCTGGGGGTGAGCTGAGGCTACGCAAAGGCCCTGGCTTCGTCTCGGTCCCCGAGGGAGTTGGCAGGGCTGGGCCGACCGGAGGACTTGGGCAGGAGACGCAGTCGGGTGCCGAGGGCTGGCAGGTAGGAGGGCGACAGGTGCAGTGCCCTCCAGCACCAAGCCTAGGGCGCTGTCCCTCTGTGCCCTCAGCCAACAATTCCATCCAGAAAATCTACCAGGAGCTGGCGCTCGGCCGCCCACGGCAGTACAGCGGCATCGTGGCAGAGCTGCTCCTGCAGGCGGACATGACCCTGGATTCCATCAAGGCCAACTCCATCGACCTCACCGCCGGGAGCGTGGACACGGTCAGGCCAGCCGCCAGCCCGGCCCGCAGAGCACGGGGCCCGCCTGACTGTGGGCAGCACCCTCCCGCGCCCAGCCTGAGCCTCCGAGGCCTCCCGCCTTGCACCACGGCTTCTGAACTGCTGGGAGGCTGCGCGGGGAGGGCACGCAGAAGCGACCCTCAAAGGGGAGGGTGTGCAGCTACCTGCGCGGGAAACCAGGCTCCAGGCCGACTGTGGGGTGCCCAGGCCGGGGAACGGACAGCAGTGCAGGCCCCGTGTGGACAATCAGGGTTTTGGGATGAGGAGAATGTCCAGCACACAACCGGAGGGCTGCACAGGGGACCCTGTCCGGTGGTAGATCACATTTGCCTTTCATTATAGATCCCGTGCAGGTGACAGGCTGGTGGTGACGGGCTGGGCAGCACAGGCTTCCACCTGGGGGAGAGAGCAGATGGCAGCACAGCACAGCGGGCGGGCGGGCCCCAGCTGCAGCGTGCAGCACGGCCTTCCTGCTTCCGAGCCCAGCCTCCACCCGCCAGCAGCTCTGAGGGCTGTTCTGGGCCTGGCTCCAGGGACGCTGGGCACAGACAGGGGAGAGGCTTGCTGAGCAGAGCCCGAGAGGTTGCCACGTGCTGAGAGAGCCGGGGGGGTGTGGGGGGGCATGCGTCTCGGCGGGCAGCTCTGGGTGGGCTTCCTGGAGGCGGAGAACTTCCGGCTGAATGTGGAAGAACCACACAGAAGTTAGACAGGCCACGGAGAGGAGGCAGGGAGGACAGTGGCCCAGGGCAGGGCACACAGCAGACAGCAAGGGAAGGCAGTGAGGCTGAGTAGAGGATGCATAAGGCCAAAGAGGTCAGGGCTCCTGGAAGGAAGGGCCTCAGGCTCCAGGCCTGGACCCAAGGCTACAGGATGCCAGTGAGGCAAACATCTGGGTCAGACTTCTGCCCCTTGAGGGTTCCCCATGTGCCCCAGGGCACAGCAGAGAGGTCACTGTCACAGGTCAGGAGATACCGGGGGCCCGTTTCCACGGGGAGGGGATCAGGAGATAGTCTCCCAGATCCCAGGCTGGGCTGGTGGACGCCTCTCCCTGCCCGTGGAGACGAGCCAGGAAGAGGAACCGGTTGGGGTCTGGCCTGGCTGCAGACACCAGGGGTGATAACCCACTGGGAGCAGATGGATCTGGGGCTCCAGACCCCAGCCCAAGCAGACGGCAAGGGTGAGCCCCTCCAGGAGCCCAGAGGAGGGAGAGAGCCAGGCAAGAGGAGGCCTAGGTCTCAGCCGAGAGTGAGGACGCCTTCTCTGAGGGACTCGGGAAAAGTAGAGGAGGTGGGGTGTTAGGATCCCGAGGTCTCAGCTCTCTGGGTCTGTCCGGCTCTGGGCATGCACGTCACTGTGGGTCTGAGACGACCCGCCCCCAGGGGAAGACCATCTTCCTGGGAGGGGTGTCCTGAGGGCTGGGGTGCCCGGCCTGTGCCAGGGTCTGAGCCCTGTGCCCACGGCTCCTGCAGACGTCCTTCCCCTTGATGATGACCCTCTTTGAGCTGGCTCGCAACCCTGAGGTGCAGCAGGCCCTACGTCAGGAGACCCTGCGGGCCAAGGTCGCAATCTCTGAAAATCCCCAGAGGGCACTCACGGAGCTGCCCCTGCTACGGGCTGCCCTCAAGGAGACCCTGAGGTAAGTGTGGCTCACTGGACCGCCCCAGCCGCCCCAGCCCAGGGTCTGGGGACAGCGCCCTCCGGAGCTCACTGCCAGACTCCGGGGCTCTAAGTACCACTGCCCAGGATGCATCCCTTGCACCTCGTCTTCCCCTCCCTAAAGGATGGGGGGCTTCGTCCTCCTGGATCCCGCCTCAACCTCCTGGGAGCCAGCCCAGCCGGGCCATGTCCTCCTTGACCCAGGGCTGCTCGGGCTGGGGGAGCTTTGGCCGAGTTCAGGAGGTGCATGAACGCAGCTGCTCAGTGCCAAAGGGATCTGAATTGGGGGCAGCCCCCTTGGCTGGTGTGTCCTGAACTAGGAAGGCTGCAGAGGGAGGGGCGGGGCGCCCTTCCCGGGCTGAGGACCCTGTTGGTTGCCCCACCCACAGGCTGTACCCCGTGGGAATGACTGTGGAGCGACAGGTGTGCTCGGACTTGGTCCTGCAGAACTACCACATCCCGGCTGGGGTGAGTGCGGCGCAACCGCGGCTCCAGCAAACACCGGACCTGGTTCGCCCTCCCCCACCCGGCAGCTGACGCAGCCCCTCCCCACCTGTCCGCAGACGATGGTCTACGTGCAACTCTACTGCCTGGGTCGAAACCCTGCTGTGTTCGCCAGGCCTGAGCGCTATCATCCCCAGCGCTGGCTGGACAACAGGGGCTCCAGCACCAGGTTCCCTTACCTGAACTTTGGCTTTGGCCCGCGACAGTGCCTGGGGCGGCGCCTGGCGGAAACCGAGATGCTGTTCCTGCTGCACCACGTGAGCGGCTGGGCGGAGCTTGCGCGGGGGGGGCGGAGCTTGCCGGGGGGGGCGGGGCGGGGACCACAGGCTTCTCCTTTTGCGGCGCCCGGCCGCGCCCACGGAGTAGGGCCCTGGAAGGCAGGGGAGGCTGGACCGCGACCAGGGGGCTGACCAGTCGGCCGCGCGGAATCGGAGCCTCTGTCCTAGGTGCTGAAAAGCTTCCAGGTGGAGACGCTAACGCGAGAGGACGTGAGGATGATCTACCGGTTCATACTGATGCCCTCCACCCTCCCGCTACTTACCTTCCGGGCCATCGACGCGCTGCCGGGCCAGCCGCACCACCAGACCGCCTCCCCCTGACCCTAGGCCACTCCTGTTTTCTCCCATGGGCCCTGCTTCCTGAGCCACACCACTGTCCCGCCAGTACCACAAATGGAACAGCCGAGGCCCTCTGAGATCAGGCTTCGCCGGGCTATGCAGCAAGGCCGGGGCCGAGCTGGGGATAAGTCTTGGCTGCAGGTGCTGGTTATGTGCCCATTCCCACAGAGCCTCTCTAGCAAAGAAAGCCATCCGTCACCCCAGCACCAGCTCCAGGCTCCTCGTGTGTCCACCCAAGGGGCCTCCGGCCCTGTCCCTTGACTCCCCGCCCAGCCTCACATGCTCTCTGTACTTGACCCCTCCCCAACCCCGGAGATGGCAGTTTAGGTCCCGTCTCCTGCTCATTGCCATTTCCAGTGTCACGCTCCTTGTCTGCAACGCTCTTGCCTAGAGTTGACCTTAAGGCTGGGTTATTTGTCCACTGCCCTGTGGTGCTCAGACCACATAGGCTCTTCCTAGCAGTGCCAGCTTTCTGTGACCGGGGCTGAATCTCCCAACCAAGGGCCTGGGTGGGCAGGTCACCAGCAGCGTTTACTAGAACAGCCACTGAAGAGCTGACAAGGACATCTGAGCCAGCAATCCCCATCCGAAAGCAGTGAAGGATGGTGAACCCCAGGCTGACATCAGGGTGACTACAGAGAAGCCTCTAGAAGAAGGGGGTGGGCAATCTGTACCGCGCAGCCACATGTAGCCACATGCTCCCTTGAATAAAGTCCTCTGTCTGAAGTGCTAGCTACCTCCGCACACTGACCCGCAGCAGAGGGCCCTCCTGACCTCGTGGGTGGAAGAGGCTTTGAACAGCTGAGAGCCGCCTGGGGTCTCCCAGCTGGCAGCAGTGAGCAGTCTGTCCCACACCATGTAGGGCCAGGCGACACCCACCCCACACACATAGAAAGGGTTCCTGGAGGCAAGGCCAGGTGACGGGGTTGCTCCACTCTCCCACACTCCCCACCCCCCTCTCAGACGCTCGGTTCACGCCCAGGGGGTAAGGGAGGAGGGGCTGTGCTTCCGGCACCCAGCCTCCCCAAAGGCACCCTGTTGGATCCCCAGATCCCCTGGCGAGGGAGGGAGTTCGCATGCCCCTCAGCACTCCACTCCACCTGCAGCAGGAGGGGCCTACTGCCCAGGGCATGGGCTTCCTCCACCCTGGTCAGGCACTGTGGACAAGGACTTAGAGAATCACAGAGAAGAGAGAAAGTTCCAGGCTCTGTGGGCACACAGGCACAGGTTGGAGCCCTGGCTCATCGCGAGGGCCAGCCCTCAATCCCTCCGAGCTTCAGTCTCTTCGTGTGGGGACTCTGGGTAGCATTAAGTCCCCCCTCGCCGGGCCCTGTGAGGACACCATGAGACTGGTATCTAGAAAGCTCTCAGTTCCCTGCCTCCACAAGCACTCGATAAATGGGAATTTCTTCTCCCGCCTCTCCAAAGTCACTTCAATATTTGTGGCCCTGCTCTGTGGTGAGCTGGTGACTGTGTGGTAGCAGACACGGAATTAAAATGAAGTCACCCTGGGGCACATGTGAGCCATTCTGCAGAGCTGGGCATGTGTGTGCGCATGACCTTTACAGCGACCCTAGAAGTGAAGCGCTGTGACAGGTGACGAGACGGAGGCCCAGGGGACGCAATTCACTCATCCCACATCCTCACTCGAAAAACTCCTCAGAATTTGCTATGAAAAAAAAAAAGGAAAGCGAACTCAAGATGAGAGAGATGAAATGGAGTGTGAGCACAGAAGTCGGTGCAGTCCGCGGGTGCATTTAATCAATCCTGCTGCAGGGAGGCTGGAAGGCGCAAGTCCCGTGAATGGCATAGGAGTCATATCCCCTCAGTACTTAGCTTTGAAATAGAACATTCCAGATGTGGCTGCCTGTTGTGATGTATACTCTTCGCCAGTGGTGAGATTCAGCCCCTCAGCCTTCAGCACATGCCAAGGACGATTCCACCCTCAGCAGCAGGGCTCCTGGACTTCTGAGGCTCCCTTAGATAACTCCAGGTGTGACCCACAAGCCTGAGTCCCGGTTTTAGCTAGAAATGTGTGAGCTGAGAAAAGCCCTTTAACTCCTTCTGGTCCTCCAGATTCTCCCTTAATCTGCAGAACGATACTGAAGGAGTGACAATAGTACTGCCTTAGTGTATCCACCACTAATGACATCACATTCATATGTGTCACTTGCTCCATACTTCATATCAGTTCCATACTAATGTGGATAATGTCATTATCCCATCTTATCAAAGGGAGGCCTGGAAAATGCAGGAATTTGCTCAAGGACACAGGACTAATGCAGGGGACAGTGGGGATTGGAACCCTCCCTCATTCTTGTGACTGCAGGGCCCGAACTCCTCCTGGACTGGCCCAAATGCCAGGCAGGGGACAGGGCTCCTGCCAGTGTGGGTCTGGAGGCCAGGGGCCATGAGGAGGGGCAGCTCTGGGGGAGACATCCCCAGGTGGACAGTAGGTACTAGCACACCTACTACGTGCCAAGTACTTCTATAGGTTCGGGACACAGAACAGATTCCAAAGCAGATCAAACCCTTTACTTCACGGAGTTTGCATTCTAGTCAGGGAGACAGGAACGGACAACTACCCGTGGGATGTGTCGGGAGTAGTGTGTGCCCTGAAGTGGAGGGCGGGGTCGGGGGGGTGTGAATGGCATCACGGCCTCTCTCTGGTAAGGTCACCATCTTTTGCCTCAATTCCAAGTTTTGATTTTGTTTTCTTAACAGAGGAGAGGTTGGAGCTGGAAAACATTATTTAAGGAAGCATGAAAAGCCACAAGACTGAAACAGGCCACCTAGGAATTCAGTTACAAATAGAGAAGAGCAGTCCAAAAACGGAGCCTGGGCATGGATGGAGAAGATGGTTACTGGAAACGAGATGGAAACAGAGCAGCCAGGCAGGCTGAGCGTCTCTAGAATGAAGTGGTCGGCAGCATCAAACCCTGCTAGTGGAAGCAGCATGGTAGGGGCTGAAACTGACCACTGGATTTGCAACACGGCACTGACCACTGGATTTGCAACACGGCAGTCACAGACAAACTGGAATGAAGCTGCATTGGTGGTGTGATGAGGCGAAAACCTTCCTAGAGTAGGTTCAAAAGGAGGAGGCAGAAGCTCTGGACCTGGGCCTCGAGGCCGAGAGGGGAGGGGATGGATGGGGCCCTCCAAACAGGTTTATTGCCAATGTCGGTGCAACCACCTAATTGCACCAGCACCAGGAGGCCGGCAGGTGGCCAACTCCCCCGGACAACGTCAGCACCCTGGACAGCAGCAAGTCTTTTGCAATGGTCCACAGTTGTATCCATTCTCCCCTGGAAAATGTCCTGTGGCAGGTGCGGCTCAGAGAGGGGGACTGTCATGCCTGAGCCACACAGCATGTCAGTGGCACAATGGGAGGCGTCCTGAGACCGAAGCCCTGCAGGCCGCGGAGGCCAGCTGCCCCGCGCAGTGTCGTTTCTGTGCTGTTGCAGGCCTCAGGTCTGTCTTGCAGCAGGAGGCCTTGGAGAAAGCCAGACTCTCTCAGATCCCAGGAGGAAGCGCACGGTTTTGTGACTATTGTCTCCTGGCCTAGAGGACCTGGAAAGTGAAGGGGAGAGGGCTATTTTTTGAGACCTATAAAATCTACTTCTTGCCCCTCTAAGCAAGCCCACACCTCTTGACTGCCCTGTCCCTTCTCCATTATTTCCCCATTCTAAATGAGGTCAGGACTCAGCGTGTGACCAGAATTAGGGCTCAGACTGTGACCAGGGTTGGCTTTTCTAGTTGCTGTCCGAAAGTCAGGTGTTATTCTCAGTGTCACTCCTTAGAAGGTGATCTACCCTTTTTTATAGGAAATTAAAAGGTTTTCTTTTGGCCTTTGGTTTTCTGCATTTCCATGGATCTGTGTGGATATTTATTTGCCCTGCTTAGAATTTTCTGGACAGCTTGATCTGGGGTTTGATATACTGTATTAGCTCTGGGGGGGAGGACACAGCTGTTATTAATTCAATATTGCCTCTGTACCATTATCTCAACTATTTTGTGATCTGTCTCACTCTCTCTGCCATCTTTCTCAGCCTCTCCTCCATAGTTTCCACTTTTTTCTATTTTTGAGGCTCAGCAAGGCACTGAGAAGCCAGGGGAGCAGAGCGGACCAGTGCTCCCTCCCACTGGTCCATTCACCACCTGCCTTGAAGGGGAGACTCAGCTCCAGTCATGAACATGGGGGCTCCTCTCCGGGCTGTGGGCAGCTGGGAGAAAATGCGGGGCCTTGGGGAAGAGGGGAACATCACCCATGGGGCAGGACCTCTGAGGCCAAGAAATCTGGAAGGCTTGTCCCCAACACCCCTCCTTTCTGCATTTCCCCAGGCCCAAGGCAGCCCCCACGCGAAGGGCTGGGACACCACACACCCGACCCTGTGCAGTGTGGGTCTCGAGAGTGAGGGGGGAGGAGCACTTTGTGGGCAGAAGAGTTTGAAGACCCCACGGATACCTAGCTGGCCTCTCCCAACACGTGGGCCATTTCCTGCCTCCTGACCTCACCATCCTGTCCACCTGGGTGACCTCGGACAAGGCCCTGCTCCCTCTGGCCTGCCCCCATGGCTTCACCTCTATGGTTACCACGGCTCCAATGTAAGGGTGTTGGAGGAGGGTACTTGAGGCTGAGGTGGGATGTGTGTGACAATGTGGGCGAGCCCCTCTGTGGATGGGGTGTGTGGGGTGTCGCAAATGAGGACCCTCTGGGAGAGCCCCTGGTGGTCCCTGAGGAGGGTCCACCAAGTCTGAGGGACCTCCCACACCAGGACACCCAGGAGCTTCTACTTTTAAGGACGGTCTTTCCACAGCCCCTCCCAGCTGGCTGTGGATTCTCCAGACCCAAGTGTGGCCTTTGCTGGGACGTGCATTTGAAAGAGCCAGCCCTCCGCGTGGACCCCAGGCATCTGTGGCCTCCCAGACCAGTCACACCGGAGGTGACAGTGGATGTCTGCACACACAGATTCAGACCGCTCTTTCCATCCAGGCCTAGAGCACTTCGGGCCATGCATGCCCCATTTGCCAGGCACTGTAGCTCATGGGAAGAAAATACGCCGTGTGATTAACGCCGCAGAGGGCAGCTCAGTCAACACTGGCGCTCCCTCCTGTGCATGTCAGGTAACGAGCTCGGGGAAGACACATGGGGCTGAAAGCGTGAGGACGAAAGCCTGGCATTGGCTGGCACCCTTGCTCTGGGGACGGGACGCAGGCCGGCACGCTCACATGCACGACGTGCCCCGGAGCCCCGCCCATGCTGGTCCTCGCCCGGAAGACGAATTCTCACACGCGTTTTCAAATCGGGCACGTCGGTTTTTCGAATGATCAAGAGTTTGTTTCGACGATTCAAAAGCTCTGTGAATTCAAGGCGACGACGGTGTCACAGTGGCGGGTGGCTTTCTCGCTGCAGGTCGTGAATGGCGTTTCTCAGAGGAGCGTAGCTCTGCCACCATTCTAGAGTCCCGTTAACAACCAAGCACGAAAGCACTCACCTGTCTATAAGTCAGTGGACCGAGGCACAAGTGAGGTCGGAAACGCCGCCCCGGGCGCGAAGGCTGAGCCAGCAGTTAGCTCGGTGTCTGTGGTGCATGGCCGTGACACGAGGGCAGCTGGTCCGGGACAGGTCTGGTGCGCAGCGGGCTGCCCACGCGGGCCCCTCCTCCCCCGCCATGCTCTCCTGCAGCTGTGCAGGCGGCAGCGTGTCCAGGCATCAAACGCCATCTCCCTGCTTCCTGCACAGCCAGAGCAGGCGGAAGGAGCGGAGTTGGCAGGGCCGAGTGAAGCGTAAACGAGAGGGGTCGTAAACCCACACCCAGGAAGTCGGTGCAAGCCGCCTCCCCTCTGGACAGTGTCACTTTGCAGGAGGGGTGAGGAGAGGCGGGGCATCTGCCGTGGGCCACACCACGAGGTGGAGGCACCGTCAGCCGAGCACCCAGCTCCATCCACCACAGCAGGAGGGGCCCAGGCTGGAGCCTTCCCTGAGCTCTCCTCTGGGAAGAGGCTTTAAAGCTCTTCTTCCCCTGTACAGACACGCACACACATCATGTACACGCAGACACACACAACACAGAACATGCATGCATCACGTACACGCACGCGTCACGTACACAGACACACACAGAACATGCATGCATCACATACATGCACATGTCATGCACACAGAGACACACAGAACATGCATGCATCACGTACACGCACACGTCATGCACACACAGGCGCACACACGCAGCCATCCACACACCCACACACATGCACACTGTGTCCTGTTTGGAGCTCACCACGTACCCTGGAAGATTCCAGGGAGACTGGGGAATGCTCAGCTTTCCTCACACAGGAATCCACCTCCTCCTGGTCACCTCCTCGCTCCACTCTGTCTGGACCGCAGATGGCAGCTGGAGGCTGATCAGCCCTCTGGTGACCAGGAGGCAGCTGCGAGATGGAAACCACGTCCCGGAGGAGCAGTCAGGCGTGGACGAAGCCTGGGCTGCCACGGCTCGTCTGACTGCACGAGGACACCATGCCCCTCTGCCAGGCGGCTGCTCCGGGCGGGACCCGACGTGCGCCCGTGTGCAGGTGCGTGCCGGGGCACAGCCGAGCCCGGCCCCCCGCGGCCGCGTTGGGGACCATCACTTGCCTGTGTTCCTGCCACCGCTTAATTTGACAGGGCTTTTCATCTTTCCGTCTTGATGGCTGGATACTAGTTTCTGAAAGTATCTCATTTTAGTTTGTGTGCTTCCTTTTTGATTGTTGTCATAACAGGAAACCTTTTCTCGCTGTTCATAGTCATACTGGTCCATTCCTTACAAATATTTTCTGTTAATCCATGAAGAGATTTTATGTTTCTTCTTAAAAATTGTTTTCCAATTTCAGGTTGAGTTTGAATCCCTCTGAAATGTTTTCTCCCTCGCACACGCCCCCTGCCCCTGTCCCAGCCCAGTCTGGGACATACTGAGAGGGCCTCCCTTTCTCCCCCACCCACCCCACTCAGCGTCCTCCACACCCAGGCCTGCTGCCTCCCGTGAACCCCAAACCACACAGCGCCGCCAAGCCTGCTCCCTGCTGCGTTTAAAACATTTTTAACTTCTCACTTTGAAATCAGTTCGCACTTACAAAGAAGTTTCAAAAATAGTAGTTTCTATATTTGCTTCGTGCAGCTTCCCCAAATGTTAACTGCTTACATAATCGCATCTCCGAGGTCAAACACAAGAACTTAGCTCCGAAGCCGGACTCTCCCGCATCCACACACAGCCCACGCCCACATCTCCCCTGCTGCCCACCAGTGTCCTTTCCTTAGGCCCAGAGCCCAGGCCAGGAGCTGATTGTGCCTCTCCTAACCTTCACCGGGTCTCCTCACCCAGGGACATCCCCCAGCACCTGCTGCTGACCGCCCAGCTCACCCGCCCACCCACTCACTCACTCAGCCAAGGTCTACTGCTGGCCCGTGACGCCGCCCATGATGCACCCTCTGCCTGGCCGCATCTGGGCCACCCTCCGCCACACCCCAGACCTGACAGCTCCTTCACAGCTCACCAGGAGGCTGCAGCTGACCCGCATCTGTCTTCTGTCATCTCTGGGTGGACACTAGTCCCTGTCCCTCCAGGGCCTGAGCTCCTCAGGGCTGGGCGGTGGGCCCTGCTGGACACAGGAGCTCCCTGAGGTAGGCGAGAGGCCGGGCAGGACACCCAGCGGCTGCCTGGCTTCACACTGCAGCCCCACACACATGTGTGCGCATGTGCACACGCATGCACACGCGAGCCTTCTCCTCGGCCCGGGTGCTGCGGGCGGGCACACCCTCGAGAGTGGGCGTCTGAGGGGGGCTCCCACATGGGGCTGCAGAGGTCACTGAGGCCGCCCACTTCACAGATGGAGGTGGCCCGGCGGCGGCCAGGCCCCGTTCCGTGTCCCAGACCCGTTCATGTCCACGGAACGTTCGCTTTCTCAAACATGATGCTTTCATCACGTCGAAGGCGCCTCGTCCCTGCAGAAGGTCCTGGGAAGTCACCTGAAGAAGGAACACCCTGAGCTGGGGGCTTTTCCAGGGCTTTCCGACTGTGGGTGGCAAAATCAGCGCAGTGGCTTTCGATTAGACTTTTTAACGAAAAATAGAGTAAAAAGCAGTAATCTTGGGTAGAATGGAAACTATCAAGTGTCTCACAGTAAGAATTTATATGCATCGGTCATAATGAAAACCACAATTCCTACTGTGGAATTTTGGTCAAAAATGTGTAAAAGCATGCCCGCTGGGGCGTGAATCCCCCGGAGGGGAGGGCCAGCTGAGCCCGTGGACGTTGGCCTGTCCCTGACTGTGCCGTTGGATCGCCAGCCCAGGCTGGGCCCCAGCCACGGCCTGAGTCCCACCCCCGCTCAGAGAGAAGCCTCCCCAGGGGCCCAGGCTGGGGCGCCAGGGGTGTCCGGGTTCTTGCCAGACCATAAGTCACCAGTGAAAAGTTCCACAAGCCATGACACATCTAGTAGATTAAATGTCATTGTGACAACCGTTTTCAACAGTTTCCGTCTTCCCTTCCCTTCTATGGCATCCAGAGAAGTCCCTGCAAGTGACAGCCTGTGTGAAGAGTATTTACA
>CM053511.1:821523-860338 GCA_028627145.1 Eidolon dupreanum | reverse complement strand
AGGGTAGGAAAAGCGAAAAGCATTCTGTGCTGGGAGGCGGGAAGTCGGCGGTTAGATGGCGGAGTCCGGAGGACTCGGGGAGCCCAGAGCTCCTGGGTTGAGAAAGCAGAGGAAGGACAGCAGCATGGAGGGTGACCCCAGAGACCAGGGGTGTGCTGGGAGCAACGAGGATGGGGGAACCCTACGTGCCTCCACCACGGGGCCTCACTCCGATAGGGGGGATGGAGCCGTGGCCTCCCCACAGCCCAGCCTCGCTCGCAGTGTGCACAAGGCCTGGCTGGAGCCGGTGCAACTGCACCCGAAAACCAGAGAAGGTGTCAGATCCCCCCCCCCCCGGTAAGAACCCTGAAGTTCCAAGGGATGGCAGGCACCGACCGCCCTCCACACTTCCTGGGGGAATTACACTCTGCCTGGGAGAACTCTCTCCTGGGGACAAGAGTCCTTAGAAGGCACATCCTTAGTCAGGAACCGGCCCAGACGAGAAAAGATGAAAAGCACAGGTTGC
Source organism: Eidolon dupreanum (assembly GCA_028627145.1). Classification (NCBI taxonomy): domain Eukaryota; kingdom Metazoa; phylum Chordata; class Mammalia; order Chiroptera; family Pteropodidae; genus Eidolon; species Eidolon dupreanum. The sequence continues at coordinate 859,833 of CM053511.1, read as the reverse complement.
TGCCAGGGGCACAGAAGCCAAACGCGGGCCTCGAAGGCAGAGAGAAACCGGTGAGCAAGCGGGGGCCCCGTGGCTGGCGGGGACGCCGCCCCCGTCCTGGGCTGAGTGAGCAGCAGGTCCCCTGTCCAGCCCAGATGAAGCCACAGCGCCCAGGCCCCTCCTGGTCATCGCTTGCCAAGTCCCCTGAGGCCTTGCGAGGTGGAAAGAGGGAAAGAAAGTTCCGGCTCTGAGCCAACCTCACCCCAAAACGCGCCACCCACTGTCGGGTGTCAGATCCCTCAGAGAGAAAGACACTCTCGGTGACCCACAGGTGACCACCTCACGGTGGCCGCAGAACTCGGGGCCACGGCAGCCCTACGGCCCCTGTGACCATGCGGCTTCCAGCAGAGGCCTGAGCCACCGAGTCTCCTCCTTGCATTCCTGAAAATGTGTGTGCCGGACCCAGGAGGCCAGAGGTGACACACCTGGCGAATCGAGACCTGCCCCCCGGCTCCGGAGGCCGTCATGGGCACCTCCTCACCTCGGTGGGCGGGTGGGCGCCTGGCTGCGTGGAGCAAGCACACGGTGAGTCTCAGCCACACCATCACAGGACACGGGGCACTGCAGGTGCCGGCCCGGGCAGGTGGGACTCCTGGGGTTTGTGACATGTGCGACTAGAGTACAAGGTCAGAGGTCAAGGTCTGTGTGGAAAGAAGCCACAGGGTCACAATGGGGAGACCCTCCCACAGGGCCCCAGTAGCCCCAGGAGGCCCGGCCAGAAGGAAGCGAAGCAGAGGCAGAGGGACCCGCAGACGTGACTGGACCCACGAGCCGGTAGGCGCCACCCGGCCACTCCAGGCGGTGTGCCGTGGCTGTGACGCAGGGGCCCCGCGTCCACACAGCACGGGAGCGAGGGTGCCGTGGCCGGCGGGCCTGTCACAGGAAACCCGCTGGCCACACCTGGTCCCAGAGGTCGCCTCTGGGTGCCGACCCCGGCCACGCCAAGGCCTGGGGACGAGGACTCCCTCGAGAAGGGGAGACCCCAACGTCACACCTCCTGGGGCCAATCTAGATACCACACCCACCCTCTCAGCCATGCCCCAGCACCTCAGAATTGAGTGACCCACAGGTCACATTATCGGGCGCTGCGCAAACCCCTGGCGAGGCCGTGCACGCTCAGACATACTTGTGTCTCCTGTCCGACCCAGGGCGGTGACCTTGAGGACGCTTTGAGTTGGGTGGTTCAAACCACGACAGCCCTCCTCCTAATGCAGCTTGCTTCGCAAGCCACCGGAGTGAACGGGAGCGAAGTCCGCTCCTGCCTTCGCCCTGTGAGTACTTGCCGGCCGCCTGCCATAGGCCGGAGGCGGTGGACAAATGGACGCCGCCCAGTGGCCTCGAGGGCTGGCACTCTGGGGGAGGTGGCAAGCCAGTGGTGAAACCCGACGGGGAGTGCCAAGATACAACGTGCGCCCTCATGGGGACTGGGGTCCATCCCGCCCCTCCAGACAGATGGGCAGGGGCCCCAGAGGGCCCCCCCGCGCCGGGACAAGCCCAAAGCTTAGGGCAGATGCGGGAAACACTGCAGGGGGAGGGGTGACGCAGCCCTGCCCGGGCAGCCTTCCTGCCGCAAGGGCCACGGCCCGCGGCACGTCGTGTCCCTGGAGACAGCAGGGCCATCACCCCCGGAGCTGTAGCATCCCCTCAGACGTCACCGCACCTCGGCTGGGGCCATCCGATGACACACTGGGACCTCTGCCCTGAAGCTTGGCCAGCTGACCTTTCCCACGCTCCTGTCGTCTGCAGGCCTGGACGCAGGAGGAGCCGGTCCAGACCCCAGCTCTGAAGACACGCACACTCACGCACAAGCGCACGCTCATGATGCCCGCTCATGCGGAAACCAAGGCGCTCCAGGACCCTGCCCTGTCACGAGTCGGGTCCAGCCACAGGGTCCCACTCCTCACCGGCCTCCATCCTGGCCGCCATGCCATGCTGCCTCAGCCCCCTCCTCCTCCCCAGGCCCCCCTCCTCTGTGTATGGTTAAGAATCTTTTTCCCCTGGGGCCCTCTGTCACTGCGATGCAACCAACACCCAGAAAGGCTAAGCATAAAGGTCAAGTGTGGCAGCCCTGAACAGGAAATGAGCTCTCAGCGTGTGAGGTATGACTCCGGAAACAGGCTGGTGGCAGAGGCTTCTAAACCCGCCATGCCCAGTGGCCAGCAGAGAGGAAGGGCCCGTAGGCAAGCGTGGCCAACGTGGGAGCAGCGTGGGGTACCACAGGCGCTCTGTGAATATCTGCTGAAGGACAAGGCCCTCACAGGGCACCTGGGGACAGACAGACGGACAGAAGGCAGAAGGCACAGTCGCCAGGCCCAAGGCTCCAGCTTTGTCTGACAGGTGCAGTCACACGGGAACTTCACTCTGCTGTAACTCCCTCTGACCCAGGCTGGCCTCGCTCAGTCTAACAGTGCCACAAGCTCACTGGCGTTCTCTCAGCCAGCCTGTCCCACCTGTGCCCAAGCCGCCCGGCCACCAAGCCCGTAGGACCCGAGGCCCTGATCAGTGTCACTCTAAGAAAAAAGCCTCGTATCTACCGACCCCGACGAAGATACGATGACCAGATCCCAAACTAGACCAAAGTGTGGGTCAAACAGAGATACCACCACAACCTCAGTTATGTTTCAGCCCCCACCTGTGCAAGTGGAATGACCCTGACCTCCTCACACAGCCAGACAGGACGATGCCATGGCCGACACCAGGACCCGAGGTGATGATGAGCCACCTCCTGACCTGGCCCCCAGCAATCGGTAGGGCCAGGACCCCAACTCCCTCAGCTACCGTGACTAACAGTCTTTCCTCTGCATAACCCATCCGCTGGAGGCCCTGGCTTCCGTGTGTCTCCTGGCTTGGTGCCAGCTCCCTAAACGAACTTCACTTTCTCCGCTGGGAACTGCTGGGCGCCGCCCCCACCCGCAGAGAATGCCTTCACTTCAGTGGCACAGGGGCCCCCGGGCTCTGCCCGGGGGTCAGGTCAAGCTGGCTTTGTGAGTGGACCCCCTGGCTGCCCCACCGGGCACGCCCGAGAGCTGAGCTCACAGAAGGCTCTGGAGTCCATACTGGGCTGAGGGTCCTGGCCCAGTGGGGGCCACACAGCAGGTGGCTCTGCGCCCCCGAGGAGAAGGAGTCCCAAGCCTGCAAAGACGGTCGCTCAAGGGACCCAACCTCCCACTGGGGACCGTTGCTGCCCACGCCGCAGCCAGGAAGCCACAGAAGCCAGAAGCCTCCTGCAACCTCGTGCTGCTGGACCTGTCATCAACGCTCGGGGACCCACGGAGGGCTCACAGCTGGGCCCCGAGGCCAGGCCGGGGTCCGATGCCCTAAGGACGCCTGAGCGAAGGCCTCCTACCTGCCCGCTCACCGCACCCCGCCCGCCCTGCGGAAGGAGGCCCACTATGGCCCTATCGGCCTCCCCGATGCACCCCCCAGGCTCAGCCCCTAAGGCGTCGGGCCGGCCACCTGTGGACCTTGGGGGCCGCGCTGGAGCGCCCCTCCCCCACACACCTGTCAGGCCCGCGGGGGACCCGGGGGACAGGCAGGCCGGGGGACGGGGCCTGCGAGCCCAGGCAGGGGTGAGAGTCTCCCCGACTCCGCCCCACACGCCCGCCTTCCCGGGAAAGTCCGACCCCGCCCGCGCCCGCCCCGGCTCCGCCTCCCGCCCGCTCTGCCATCTGCCCGCGCCGCGGCTGGCCTGCGAGTCCGGCTCGGGCTGCTCGGCGAGGCGCTGTAGCTGCGTCCCCCTCGGTGAGTCGGCGGGCCCGGGCGGGGCGGAGGACAGCGAGCGAGGGGGGCCCCCAGGGGAGACGCAGCAGAGGTCGAGGAAGGCTTGGGATTCAGGGGTGAGGCTGGGCCCGGCCTCGGGGCTGAGCCGCCGCTCTCGGCCCCCCAGCGCTCCCGAATATTTCCGAAGACCTGGGGCGGAAGCGCCGGAGACCACCGCGGGGCGCGCTCGGCGCTGGCGCCCGGCTGCGCAGGCATGGGGTGGGGGGGGGCATCGCCCAACTCTGGCTTCCCCTTGACTCCTCACGAGGGGACTGAGGAGCGACAGCCTACCTGCCCTGAGAAGGGGCTGGGGTCTCGGCGGCCGGCAGGGAGGATCGACCGCCTTCGGATCACCCTGAGACAGATGCCCGCCGGGGCGAGCGGCAGCGCCCCTCGCTTGCCATAATTACACAAGCCGAGGTGCCTGGAAGCCCCGGCCCCCTGCGCTGGGCCACCTGGCCCCGTCTCATCCCTGGGGACCAGGACGGGCTGCTGCCTCTCCTGCTGGCGGGCATCACTGGGTGCCTGGCTTTCCCAGAAATCACCCTGGGCACCTGGGGGAGGAGCTGGCAGTCTGGGCACTGCCCCGGAAATTTCCACCTCCCCTCAGGGCTCCCTTCGCCCGAGCCCACCACGGCCCATCCACTCCCCATCCACGCCGCGGACAGCCCCGCGGGCGTCCGGGTTGGGTGCCTGGCGGGTGGTCCGCGGGGCCCCTGGCTGCGTCCGGCTGTGCATGCCAGAGCTGCTGTGAGGGCAGCTCGCAGCCCAGGGCTCCCCCGCACCCAAACCTAACTTCAGGGAGGAGACAGGCTTCTTCCTCCCTGAACCGCCTGGATCCAGGGAGAGGCGCCAGGTGCATTCACGGGATCCCCGCCAGCCCCTCCGGACATCTCTTCTCCCCTGCGTGTTCCGTCCTCCGGGGGCCTAGAACTGGCCCCCCAGGCCTGGAATGCCCCTCCCTCACCCAGGGCTGTCCCCTGCGACGGCAGCTGGCTGCCCACGCACGCTTCCAGCTGCACGGCACCCCAGCTGGTCACATTCCCGGTGCTTTCTCCACCCACTGCTACGGGCCTTGGCCCTCGGGTTCCTGGTGCAGAGTACGGGGCCACCCCCTCAGACTCGTCCCCGCCCAGCGGACTCGCCGGTGCCCATTCCTGCGGCCGCAGGCCCCTGGGCCTCGCCGAGCCTGTCTCCCAGCCCCCGAGTGGGGGGATAGCCGGTACTTACCGGCTCGTGGTCTTCAGCACTGAATAACACGCAGAACATTTGCGCCTCCCCAGGGCCGAAGCCGCCCGATGCACGTGCTCGGCTACGGACGCCCGCTTGCGCCCGCGGAAAGTTGAGGAAGCTGCTTTGCGTTGCTCGTCACCATCCCTTAGCCCCAGGATCTAGGGCAGCCACTCTGGCCTCCCTTTGCGTGTGCTTCTGAGGGCATTAACGCCTCCCCTCATCGGGCCTCTCTTGCCCTCTCTGCCCAGCACTAGAGCCCTCGGCTCGAGGAGGGGTCTCGGCTAGGAGTCTGCCCTGAGTGGGGAGAGGTTAGGACGAAGCACAATGACCCTGTGTCCTCACCCCACTGCTCAAAGCTGCAGGTGGGGCGCCGGACTTCCAGGGCGAGCCCCGGCCCGTCCCCCACGAGCCGTGTCTCTCTCGAGCACAGGGCCTTCTCGGCATCGCGAGACCCAGACGGGAGCCTGCCTCTTCCGGAATGAAGGTCTTCCTGCCCATGCTGCTGGCCGCCCTTCTGGGTGTGGAGCAAGGTGAGGTGCCCTCGGGTCCCTGGCCTTTGGGGGGACTGTCCTTTGCCTGGGCTCCCTCTCCGCATTCTCTCGGGAAGGGTGCCCAGGGATCCTGGGCGCTCATTTCCGTGTGACCTCTGTGCATCCTAAGAGGCCCCTCTCCCACATCCTAGCTGTCACCCCTCCCTCCTGCTCCCACCAGCGGCCTCACCCCTGCCCCCGACACCCTGCATGGAGCTGTCACCTGCAGCAGGTCCCCTCTTTCTGCAGCTCACTCCCTGGTGTGCTTCACTTGCAACAATCAGAAGAGCAATTTCTACTGCCTGAAGCCCACCGTCTGCTCCGACTCTGACAAATACTGCGTGACCGTCTCTGCTGCCGCCGGCATCGGTGAGAGCCGGCCGGCGGCCAGGCCTGGCCCCTGCCCCCTGCCCCCAGCCCTCTGCCCCCAGCCCCATCGGTGAGAGCCGGCCGGCGGCCAGGCCTGGCCCCTGCCCCCTGCCCCCAGCCCCCTGCCCCCAGCCCCATCGGTGAGAGCCGGCCGGCAGCCAGGCCTGGCCCCTGCCCCCTGCCCCTTGCCCCCTGCCCCATCGGTGAGAGCCGGCCGGCGGCCAGGCCTGCCTCCGCCCCCTGCCCCCTGCCCCCTGCCCCGTCCTCTCCGCCTCCCCACTCACACTCTCATTTTCGGGTGCAGGGAATGTGGTGGACCTTGGCTACAGCCTGAACAAGGGCTGCTCCCCGGTCTGCCCCGCCCCCCCAAACATCAACCTCGGCGTGGCGTCCATGGGCACCCACTGCTGCCAGAGCTTCCTGTGCAACATCAGCGCGGCCGACGGCGGGCCGCGGGCCAGCGCCACCGTGCTCGGCCTCGGGCTCCTGCTCAGCCTGCTGACGGCTGTGCTGCGGCTTGGCCCCTGACCTCCAGGGCCCCGTGCCCAGCCCCGACTACGCAGCTCAGGACGGAACGCCCGGCACGACACAGACCCCTCAACGCCCCACCCGGCCTGATCCTGCCCCTCGGCCCTCAGCCCGCACCATCCGCCTGCGCCCTGCACCGACTCCTGCCCCCAGAGGGGCCAGCTGCCCTCACTTCCAGGCTCAATGACACGACCTTCCTCCTGGAACCTGGGGAGGCACCAGGGTCCGCCTGGAGCCTGTGGGTCTCGGAGTCGGAACTGCATCACAGAGACGCACTGGGAGGGAGACTGAGCCCGGACCCTGTCCCCAGACAGTGGCGTGTAAGATGGGCTTTGTGCCACTGTGTCTTGGAACGGGATGTGTGCCGTGGCCATGGACGCCCCCGGCTGCGTGAACAGGTGTGTCAGTGTGCGAGTCTGCTGGCCACGCCCGGGGGAGGGCTGGGGGACGCAGCCCCGGGCGCCCCCGCGCCAGCGCCAGAGCCGGTCCCGGGCATTTCCGCACCCACGTTCCACTTGCTTCGGTGGCAGGCCCTGTGGCTTCCAGGGCTAGGCGGCCAGGCCCAGGGGTCCCCTCTCACCCGTCCCCCACACTGGAGCCCTCCCGCTGCTTTGGTGCCTCGAATAAACCCAGCTTTTCCCTCCTCTGCCTGCTCCGGTGTGACCGCCTGTGATGTCTCTGGAACACGCCTCCCAGCCATGTCCTCATGTGGGGTGCCTGGGGGTCCCACGGTACAGCCCCTCCCTGAGGCACATTTGGGGACACGAGGGGAGGGTCCCCCACAAGGCCTGGAAGGGAATCTCCACCCCACGTCTCCGGTTTCCCTCTGCCCTGGCCGGCCGTGTGGGAAGTACATCCTCGGGAGGGGAAAGGTCAGGGAGCGGGGAGGGAGGCCCGCCTGCTCCCGGGAGCAAGGCAGGACCCCGCGAGGGGGGAACGGAGTGGGACAGGAGGCCGGTGCAGGGCTCTGTCTGCAGGAGCATGCACGCGGGACGGGCCCCGGCACCTGGGGTTCGGGGACCTGAGGGCGGCATGCCAGGGCCAAGGCGGGCACGTGAGCAAGACCTCTGCCCGAGGGCCTGCGGGCAGAGCACGTGGGGAGCTCCCCCGAGGAGGCCCGGGACCCGGGCGGGAGGGCCCACTGCCCCCTTGGCGAGCGTCCTGTGCTCTGCCGGGTCCCGGGGAGCGCGGGCCCGGGCCAGCTGGCAGGCAGCCTGCGGGGTCTGCTGGGAAGCGTGTTCGCGGCCAAGAGGGGTCGTCGACTGGGCCCGTGGGCGGAAAAGCAGCGTGTGAGTGACAAGCAGGGTCTCTTCGGGGGTCGGGCCAGTTACTGCTGCGGGGGGCAGGGCCAGGTCCACTCATCTCCTAGAAAACCAGAAGTCCAGGGCTGGAGGAGCAGTGTCTAGCGGGGGGATGGGGGTCACCCCCGGGGTTCAGGATTCTGGCCCGTCTCCCGGTGTCCCTGGGATTTGGGGGTGAGTGAAGAGCTTTGAACAGCGGTCACTGTGCAATGCGTGAAACGTGCAGAAGCAGCGTCCTCGTCATCGCCGCCAAAGGGTAGGCAGGAGGAGGGGTCTGCCCCGGAAGCCGGTGACCCGGAGGGAAGACACGGGGAAGGACAGACACACGGGCCCAGCCAAGGCCCCGTGGGGGGTTCCGCAAGCACATCAGAGCATCCCGGTGGAGACCCGTGGGTAGTGACTGGGTCAAACCAGCGTTAAAAAGGAAAAGAAAGAAATCGAGGGGCTAGAAATCAGAATGTCCCCCAGGAACACTAGTGACTGTCATCACAGGTGATGGTAATCTGTGCTCCGAGTCCACGTGAAACGTGTTCACTGCGTCGTCCACTCGAACCGCAGGCGACCCTGCCGAAGGGGCTGAGACCAGTGAGCCCCACGGGCCGGGCAGGAGGAAGCGGCACGGGTGGACCTGAAAGTCACCTTCAGCCACTGAAGTGGACTCTGGGACACAGGGAGCCACGGGGCCGGCACGGAGGCAGGATGTGCTCTCTTCTTGCTGATTCGTGCCCAAGCTCCCTCGGCAGGCAGCTGCCACCTTCCAGGTGAGACCGCTGCTACTCCGCAGGTGGGTATGGTTGTTCCCAGTTTATGCAGTTGAAAACGGCCTCAGAGGGCTGCAGCCAGGTGCCCTGCTACGTCTGTGACCCTGGGAACCCAGCGTCCCCTCTGCCCCTGAGTTGGAGGGTAAGGACCCACCAGGGCTGGGGGCCGTTGCAGGTGCTCCGGGTCCCCGCTGCCCCTCCCTGGGGAGATGGGAGGCTGACGCAGGGGCGGCTGGAGGCTGGGTGGAGGGAAGGGAGGGGGAGGGAGGAGCCCAGGGCCCTGAGTTTCGATTTCCTGCCGTGTGGAGAAGGGGAGAGGAGGGGAAAGTGAGCTGTCTGCTTCTCTGTGCCTGCCTCTCCACCCTGGCCTCTGCCCGGATTGTGGTGGGGAGCCGGGCATGATGCCATCTGGCTGGTCACACCCTGGTCAGGACTTCAGACTCGGTCACAGTCCCAGGGTGCTGCCCCCCATTCCCCGTGTCCACCCACAGAGGGGGTCCCTAGAGAGTGAATAGGCGTGTGCAGTGGGCTCCCTCTGGTGGGCCGGGGGGCTCACAGCAGCCCCGGACGGCCCCTGCCCCTCCCAGGCGGTTCTGTCTCCAGGAGGTGGGACCAGTCCTGTCCCGAGTCTCTGGGTGGGTGGAAAATCTCACATCTGGGCAGCAGGCGGAAGGTGCTGGCTGAGGGCTGAGGGTAGAGTGAGCACCCCCAGCTCTAGGCGCGGGGGTTTGGGGCGGCCAGGATGGCGGGGGGGAGGGGGACTCTGAATCAGCCAGTGTGGCCACGGTCCCCTGGGCATCCACCCACCTGTGGCATCAGGCGGCCAGGATGCTTGCCGGGGTGGGCGGGGGCCTCACAGCAGGGCCCGGGGGTCCTGAGCCTGTTCGCAGCCTCTTCAGCTCTCAACCTCCCAGGCGTCTGTCCGCCCTGCCTCAGCGCGGGGAGGGTCTCCCCGACCCTTCCTCGATGTCGGGCAGGAAAAGCCCAGGCCTCTGGCAGAGCTGGCCCCCGGCCCCGGGCCTGCGAGGGCACCGTGCTGGGGGGCGCTCTGCCCAGGGCCGCGCCCCTCCGCCACCAGCCCCCGGCTCCTCCGCTACCCACCCGCAGCCTCAGGACCCCTCCTCCAGGAAGCCTGCAAGCCAGCGGGGACACTGCAGCAGCCAGAGAAAAGCAGCCAGGGCCAGCTGCCCCGGGGCCAGGCTGAGTCTGATTAGCCAGAGGGGTCCCGAAGCGCCAGGCCCAGTTTTCACCAGGCAGCGGGGCTCAAGGCAGAACCCCTGGGACCCTGCCGTGGGAGCGCCCCACCCACCACCCATCTACCCACACCCGCTCCGGGGCCCACGTCGACAGTCCCAGCCACCACAGGAGGGACAGCGTGGAGCATGGGCCAGGGTCCAGGGCCCCGGGCCTGAGCTGGGAGGCAGGGGGAGGGGGCCGGGAGAGGGGCTCAGCCTGGGAGGGGGTGCGTTCCAGTCACCAGTCACCTCGCCTGCACAGCACCTGGGGTAGTCCGGCTCGGGGCCACTCGTTAGAGCCTCTGGCTGGCTCTGCCAGGAGGTGAGGGCATCCTGAGGTCTCCCCCGAACTCACACACCCCCATCTCACCGGGCTCCCTGTGCCACCAGCATTTGGCCCAAGACCTTCGTGGCCTGGAGTCTGGGCCACTGAGGGTGGGGGGTGCCCAGAGGCTCTGGGCCTGGGGAGATGGGGGTTCAGACTTCCCCTCAAGGACCCTCCATGCTTCTCTGGAGGCCGGGCAGGGGCAGGGGGCTGGGGGCCTGATCTCTCCCTGTTCACACACAGCTCGTTGACCTAAAAAATAATAAAAACAGCAAGTGATTTTACCAGCAGAATGGGTTTATCGAGGAACAGAAATTTGGGTTATGCAAGCTATAGCGGAACCGCAGGCAAGTCCGGAGAACGGGGAGGACGGCGTTGCCTTCCAGAGCAACGGGGGCGCTGGGAGGGGCTGTCGCAAATGAAATGTCCACCGGAGGACGTTCCAGCTGCAGTGGCCACGTCCACTGAGCGTAAAGGAATCCGGACGCTTTGGCTAAAAAGAAATTAGATAAGGTTTATTTAAGGGTTTTAGGGTTTGCAAACCAGACGCAACTCGGCAACACCCACCGTGTTCCCAAGAAGACAGAAAAGCTGAGGGCTCTTAGGGTAGAGGCACAGTCTGGTCCTGCGTCCCCGGCTTGGCTTGGGGACGCTGTGTGAGAGCGCCCCCTGCAGGCTCCCGGCGCCGCTGCGCGAGGTTCCCTTCGCGGCCCTTCGCACAGAAGCAGGAAGAGCGACCGGAAGGGACTTGGCCCTGCCTCCCGCTCGCTCTGTCGCAGTCTCCTTCCGTGCCTGGGGGGCGGGGACCCCACACGTCCCGGCACGCCCCTCGTGGCCCTCCATGCGGTCTCCTGCCCCCCGCCCCACCCCTTGCGAGTGGGGGAGTCCCCGTTTGGGTTCCCCCAGGCCTGCCAGGGCCACAGAGATGCCACCCAACAGAAGAGAAGGACGGGGAGAACTGTGGGGGTGAGCCCCCAGCCCCGCCTCCACCCCGCCCTCTGGGGACCCTTCAGAACCACCAAGGTCAGGGGCAGGGCGAAGCGGGGAGGTTTCTCCGCCTTCCATCCTTTTAGGTTCTTGGCTGAGACCCCGTCGCCCCACCCCCCATGAGAAAGACAGGTCAGTGGGAGAAAAACCGACAGCTGTCAACAGCAGGGACCCCTCCCCGGATACCTCCCGTACTCCTGGGAGAGGCCCAGGAGCACTGAGGGACTCCCACAGGGCCCAAGCCACCACCCCCAACACTGTCCGCAGCTGCAGTCAAACGTGGGGGGGAGACTGGAGTCAGATGCGTGAGGTTCTCAAGAAAAGCGCCAGAAAGGAGCACGTGATGGTGACACAGCTTTGGGTCTGGGCCTCCAGCTCCGCCGGGCGTCCCTAGAGACCCGGTCCTTCCTCTTCCCTACAGAGAGGGAGACCCCTGAGGGCCAAAAGCGTCCTTTACGAAAGGGCGACCTCTGCTCAGAGCCGCTCCTGTCCCTGCCGTTTCTTAAAAACAATCAGGTTGAAACGAGAGGCATTTCTGGGGTAACAAATTCTGCTCCCCTTTACCCCTGGAAAGCCCTGGACAACGCATCAGCTCCATCCCTTTGCAGACACCTCCTCCTCTTCTGGGCCTGCGCCCCTGTACGGACGTGGGTCCACCGGGGACCCTGCACCCCAATATGTTCATTGGCCAAGTTACCTTCTTTTTTAAAGGAAAAGAGAAACTCGCTGCTGGTGTCACATGTGGCTAAAGACCTTTGCCTCCATCCTCACAGGGGGCTGGACGAGAGGCTGACCCCTCCTCTGAGGTTGGGCTCCCCCCCCAGGGGAAGAGGGGCTCCCTGCCCAGAGCCTCAGGGTATCGGCAGGGAAGAGGGCTGGACTCCAGTGCCGTGGAGGAAGGGGTTGTCCCCTGGGCTGGGGAGGAAACGGTGTTCTGTGGGGGGTGGGGGGGTCAACATTTCCATACTGACTCACAGGGAAGGGGGGTTTGGGGAGGCTTTGAGTTCCAGTTTCTTGGAGCACAGCTCCTGATAAACAGCAGGGCTCAGAGCCAGCAGGACACTGGCGGCCAGAGCCAGGGAGGGACCGCCCAGGCTTCCGGCCTCCAAGGCCCTGCCAGGCTCCCCCCACCCGCCCAGGAGGCCCCCCCGGCTTCTGTGCTGTCCCCCCCCACCCACCCCAGAGGACCACACGCACACTCTGCTCCTTGGGGAGACACCGGAAGACCAGGAAATGGGCCAGGGTGGGCCACACGGGGTGGGGGGCTGCTGGGGTGACCGCAGACCCCTCTGAGGAGCTGATAGGAGCAGGGAGAGCTGTGAGCAGGGCCCAAGCTGGATCCCCCACCTCCCCACCCCACCCCTACCCCACTGGAAAAACAGGGGCCTCGTCCCTGGAGAGGGGTCCCCCACATGGAAAACCCAGAGCTGGGCCCTGGCGGACCCCAGGAGCGTAGGGAGGAGGCGAGAGAATTAAAATGATCATCAAGCCTCACGCAGAGACTGCCCCTTGCTGGGCAGCCCGCAGGACAAGGGGAGGCCCCCGCTGGGGTCGCCAACAGCCCGGTCCCCACACCCTGAAGGGGAGACAGGGACCAAGAGTCACTCCCTGCGGCTGAAACCACGGGACCTACGCATCAGAGGCTGGGCACTGCCGGCAGGCCTCCCACGCTCCGGATTCTCACCTCTCCGCCCACATGCTCGCCCTTCCTCACGTGCGTCCACAGCGAAGGAAACGGGGAAACAGAGTCTTTCAACTGTAACTCGCAGGAGCGAAAGAACGGTGTGCAAACTGGGTTCCCCGAGCACTCGGGGTCCCTCTCACTGTCTTCCTCTCGGTGCTCTTTACTCTGCCCCTGCTCACTGCCTCCCTGGGTCCCTGTCACTCTGCCTCCAACAGGAGACCGCGCTCCGTGGAGTGTGACCCCTTTTCCAACAAACTCTCCTTTGGACTCTAACTTCGGCGCGTGTGTTGAGTTCTCTCCACGCTCTCCCAAAGGACCCTCCCCTTCTCTCGGTGCGGGCCTTAGTCCCCCACACTCTGAAGCATTTGCCTTGTCCTGCCTCGCCAGGGCTGGGAGTGGGGGGCGGGGGAAGAGAGCCCAGCAAACAGCTGGTCCTACCCACTCAGGTGCCCGGGTGGCTTTGAGAGCGATAAGGAGGAGATTCGAGATGCTCTAAATTACAGTGACCGGAGGGACGAGACAGGGGCTAACTGGTTAACAGAAGAGGCTCACGCTCTGAGCTCCATAACTCGCTCTTCCTGCTGCGGGCTCCGGTTACCTAAGACATTAGCGATAAATCCCAGGAGCCACTCCTTCTTGTTTACGTAGGAACTTTCCAGACCTCGCCCTTAGGGGCCTCTGCCCTGTGCCACAGCTCCACATTCTCTCACGCCTGTATCTGTAGTCCATGGAGATTCTTTCTAGACGCTTCCTCTTTCTCCCCTACCTGCCGTCACTCCGGGGCTTGCAGACACATGCCTCCCCGCCCCGCACCCGAGCTGGAGGCTGAGGCTCCACGCCCCAGGACCTAGCCCTGCTTTTCTTGCTAGCAACGGCCCAACAAACCCTGTCTTTTAAAAAAGCTTTCAGCCGCGGAAGTTTTTTGTTTTAAAAGAGGATGGAGAGTCCATGCTGGGTGTCCATGGGCCCTGTGGGATGGGGGCCGCATGATAGGTGGGGAGGAGGAGGGCAGAGCTGGAGAGGGGACAAGGAAGACCCAGGAATGTCGGGGGAGGGAGAGGACTAAAGTGTTGGATCAGCCACACTCTGAGACTGCACGCTGCTGGTCGCCCGCAGACCACCAGGCGGACGCCCGCAGGACAAAGGGAGGCTTCTGCTGGGGTCGCCAACAGCCCGGTCCCCACACCCTGAAGGGGAAGCGGACCAAGAGTCATTCCCTGCAGCTGAAACCACGGGACCTACGCATCAAAGGCTGGGCACTGCCGGCAGGCCTCCCACGCTCCGGATTCTCACCTTTCCACCCACACAGTCGCCCCTTCTACACGTGTGTTCATAGCGAAGGAAACGGGGAAACAAAGTCTTTAAACTGTAACTCGCAGGAACGAAAGAACGATGTGTAAACTGGGTTCCCCGAGCACTCGGGGTCCCTCTCACTGTCCTGATCTATTGTCTCTGTCCCGCGGGTCCCTGTCACTCTGCCTCCGAGGAGACCACGCTCTGTCTGTGCAGGGCTACCCCTTTTCTAATAAATTTTCCTTTGGACCCTAACTTCGGCGCACGTGTTGAATTCTTTCTTCACTTTCTGCCAAAGGACCCTCTTCTCTGTCAGTGCCGGGCTTGGTCTCCCCTACTCGGGGACGTTTGCCCCGTCCTGCTGTTGTAGGATTCGCAAACGGGGAAACGGGACTCCGAGGCCGTGAGCAGGAAGCAGCGCTTACTGATGCCCACCCAAAGGCTGGCCCCGACTGTGACGGACCAGGCAGCTTTGCAGAGTCTTGTCCTACACAGCTGCGGAGATGAGGAAGCACACGGACCGGTTGGCAAGCGGTGAGTGCGCAGGTGTGAGTGGAGAGCCCTTGAGGTGGGGGAGAGGGCGGCCAGGAGCCAGCTCGTCCGAGCCGGAAGTGGCCAGGCAGGGTTAGGCTGCCACACTGCATCAGAGTGAAGCCACGCCATGTCACAGAGATGTCATCAGGCCACTGGACAGACACGACACATTTGAGCGACCCCACGCTCAGCTGGCCTGCTCGCCCGGGCCCTCGGTCCACAACGTCCTGCGTCTGCCCTGGCGTGACCGGCGGAGCGGTCGGTGTTTGCAGGCCTGGGCCCTGGCCAGAGCTGCCATGTCATTCCTGGTGACGCAGGACAGGGCAAATGAACTCCTCTTTCACAGAGCCCTACACTGTCACTTAGCTGGTTTCCTCCTGAGCCGCCTTCGCAGCTGCACTCGGGGTCAGATGGCGAAGTGCGGGGATGGGAGTCTCTGGGCAGGAGGCATAAGACACCGCTTCAGGGGAGCAGGGAGGGCACAGAAGAGGGGTGGGGGCTGGTACCTGGGGGGGCAGGGTGTTGGCAACAACAGACACAGGACTACAGTTATTAGAGGACCCCGAGAGAGAGCCACCCAGCTGAGCCTGCTCCTGCCCCACTGCCCAGCGGGTTTGGGGCGTCCCGCACGGGCCCCTGGGACAGGCTGTCGACCGGACCCAGAGTTCTCCTCACGAGCACAAACCGAAAGCAGCGTGGGAGCAGGAGTTGACAGTGGAGAGAAGATTCATTTTTTTAGAATTGGCACCAATCCAAAGAACAGGTACGCTCGTGATCGCAGGAACCCGCCTCCCTGCCTCCCTCCCGGGCAGCTCGCGTGCTGTACGCCGTCCTAGGGCTTCGGGCCTGGGTCTTGCTGGTCGGTGGAGTGAGGGGGAAGTGGTGAATCGTGACCTCAGGTCTGCGTTGGTTTCGGCTGCAGACGTGGGAGGCCGTGGCCGGGGGGTTGGTCGGCGTTAGGGCGCGATGCTATCTCCAGGGCCGGTGAGTCAGGGGCTTAGTCAGGGCATGGCCGCCCCAAGGAGCTGAAGAACAGGACGGGAAAGGCCGAGGCCGAAGGCGGGCGTGCTTGACAGCACCGCGTGCTGGGGCCGCTCGCGAAACCGCAATCGCACATCAGCCGGGCAGTCCCTGTGCCTCCAGCGTGGCCCCTTCTCTCGACAGCTCCCCCAGCGCCCCCTCGCCGGCCCGTCCGCCTGGGGCGGCAGGTGGCAGGTGTCCGTGTACCTGGCCTGTGATTTCCCAGCCCAGCCCGCCCCTCTCCTGGGGCCGAGCGTGAACTGACCGCACGCCTCCACGGTCCTCTGGAGAGGGGTCCCAAGTGGGGCCCCTCAGAGAGAAGGGGACCAGAATGCCCCAGCTGGCTTGGGATCCGGGGGGCCGGGCCCACAGGAGCTGCCCAAGGCATGGCCCTCTGGGGTCCTGGAAGCAGAGCAGCCAGTGTGGCCCAGAAAGGTCAGGGCCACCAGCCTCCAGGCCAACCCCCTCCCCAAAACGAGATGAGCCCTTTCCGGGTGGGTGTGGGTCATTTTTGTTCTTTTGATGCAGGACATCCATCCACGTCATCGTGTGTTCCTGAGTGTGGGCACCAAGCCCCACACCCAGAGAAGGGGAGGGTCCTTTGGGAGAGTGTGGAAAGAATTCAACACACGCACCAAAGTTGGAGTCCAAAAGAGAGTTTATTGGAAAAGGGGTCACACTCCTTGTGTCTGCTCAGAGGCAGAGTGAGAGGGACAGTGAGAGAGAGGGACCCCGAGTGCTCGGGGAACCCAGTTTACACACCGTTCTTTCGCTCCTGCGAGTTACAGTTGAAAGACTCTGTTTCCCCGTTTCCTTCGCTGTGGACGCACGTGAGGAAGGGCGAGCATGTGGGAGGAGAGGTGAGAATCCGGAGCGTGGGAGGCCTGCCGGCAGTGCCCAGCCTCTGATGCGTAGGTCCCGTGGTTTCAGCCGCAGGGAGTGACTCTCCGTCGCTGTTTCCCCTTCAGGGTGTGGGGACCGGGCTGTTGGCGACCCCAGCAGAAGCCTCCCTTTGTCCTGCGGGCGTCCTTCTGGCTGGGCTGCAGGCTGCGGGGCTGACCAGTGCGAGGCTGACCAGCACGGGGCAGCCTCTGAGTGAGAGTTGATTAGCATTTTAATTCTCTTTCCTCCTCCCCACACTACTTTGGATTGTTCTTTGAATTATTTCAATTACTGCACCTTCAGATGTATGCCCCCCTTGAACGTTTTAAGTTAGCCTTTGTTTCTAAGCTGGTCTTTCCCTTTTCCTTCCATTTCTTTCGTTAATTTGCTCAGTTCTCAGTTCCTATAGTTTTTTTGTTTTGCCTGTTTTTGTTTTGAGGTTCTAAATTTCTGATGCGAGGGTTTCTTTTTATACCTTCAAATGTTTTAATTCGGGTATTAGAGATGCACCCTGCTTCGTAGTCGGTTTTCTGGGGACACGTTCATCCATGGCAAGGTTTTGTTCCCATCTTTGTTTTTCTGCCATGCGGCCCTGCCCCGCCCCCAGGTGGACGTGCAGTCGAGGGCGACAGCTGCGCATGTGCGGGCCTCGCAGGACCCCGGCGCCCAGATCGCCCTCTTCTGGCTGCACAGCGAAGTGCAGCGTCCTGAGCGTGGCGCCCTTGCCGCCCGGGTCTGGGGGTGCTGGGAGGGCTCGGTGGGTGCCCTCCAACAACACCACGATTCTTTTGTTCTGCAGCACATAATTGCCCCTTCGCCCTTCACCCGGCGGGTGCCGGGCCGATCTCCTCTTGCTGATGGTGGCTTTTGTCCGCGTCCGCCACTCTCCCCACTCTCCTGGTCTCTCCAGTGACACCCACTGTCTGCAGAGCGGCGGCCCCCGTCCAAAGACGACGCTGCCAGAGGTTCACGTTTTCTTTTCTACGTGCAGATAACTGACGTGTGGTATCGCCGGGCCGAGGCCACGGGAGGACGGGGGATGGGCAAGGGCCTCAGTGATCTGCGGTTCTTTTCTTACTAGAAAGAGTAAATCGATTTGGATACAGGCAGCTGAAATTAGCCTAGGGCTGCCCAGATCGGCGGAGTGTTTTAAGCGTTTAAGGCTCTAGATTTATTATTGCTAGTGTATAGAAGTACAGTTGCGTTTTCTAGACTGATCTTATAGCCCCTGACCTTCCTAAATGCATGTGCTAATTTCAGTATTTGCTCTGAATGCCAGTCATGATGTCCAAGAGACAAGAGGTTGATTTCTCATTTGAGTGGCGAGGGCCTTTTCAGGGACAGAGTGAACGAAAGTGGGGTAACGGGGGATGTGCTCAACAGTTACAGCCTGTTCCACAGGTGCCACTCATCACACGAGCAAACTCCCAGTTTGCCGCGAGACTTACAGACTATATTGAACTTATCGAGTGATTTTCTGCATGCATTGGAATATATAGTATGTTTTCCTTTTTGGCAATCACTGGTGATTTTCTGATATTTTTTAGGATATGTTTTCATTGATTTTTATGGGAGATTACCCTGGAATGTTCATTTCTTGTAATACCCTGTCTGTTTGTTTTTTTTTTTTAATCGAGATTAATCAGGAAGTATTTGTTTCTTTCCTCCCTCTGAAGGAGGTTCCAGAAGGTCGATACGACCTTCTCCTCGAGCGAGTGGGAGAATGGAGCAGTGAGAACGTCTACACCTGCAGTTTATCCTTGTGAAACATTTCTCGTCAATCAGCTTTTTGAGGTTACTGTTTGTACACATAAAATTCATGAGTTTTAAGTGTGCGGCTTCACGAGTTTTGACAAATACGTGCAGTCCCGTAACCGCCACCATGATCAACATACAGAACGCTCCATCTTCCCCAAAGGGGACCCGGCGGCCTCCCGAAGTCAGCGCCCTCCCTCTGCCTCCCAGCCTGGGCAAGCACCGGTTTGATTTCCGCTACAGGCATGGCACTTTCTAGAATTCCACAGAAGTGGAATCGTGCAGTCTGTGTGATTTATTTCCTGTCTTCCCTCTTCAACTGAGCTGAATGCTTTCGACGTCCATCCACGTCGTCGTGGGTCCCTTTCCGTCGCCGAGGACCATTAAGTCGCGCGTATGCCCAGATTTAGGAGTAAAGCTGCTACGAAGACGTGCGTGTGGGTCTGTTCTCCGCTGTGGGCCGACGCCGAGGAGCGGGACTGCTGGCTCGCGGGGTGAGAGTGAGTTGACCTTTGTCGGAAGCTGTCAAGCTCCTTAGCCGAGCGGCTGTGCCAGTCACGTGCACCAGTGACGAGTGGGTTCCGGGCCTTCCTCGTGGGGGCTGCGTGCTGTCTGCCCGCCCCGTGGCCGTCTCGTAGGTGTGCCCTCGCCTCTCACGGGGGTTTCAATTTGCGCCTCCTCAACACGTAGAGATGCGGAACCTCTTCACGTGCTCGTGCCACCTGGATTTGGGGAATCGTCCGTTCGGATCTACTGCTCGTTTACTACAGGGCCGTTTGTTCTCGTTTTATGAAGTCGTATTTACATGTGCCAGACACGGGTCATGTGTTAGTACACACGAATATTGCCCGCTGGCCTGGGAATGCAACTGATTTCCTTAAAATGTCTTTCAAAGAGCAGAAGTTTTTAATTCTGATGACGTTTAATTTCTTTTAGAGATAATGCTTCTTGTTCTAAGAAATCTTCGCCTAGCCCAAAGTCTTAAAGATTATCTCCTGCATTTGTTTCCAGCAGGGTCATAGTGTGAGCGCTTGTGTTTCGGTATCAGCTTCATGTCTCAAGTGAATGATAGAAGCCTTATACGACGAATACGGTTGGAGATACGGGTTGAAGTTCATCTTTCCCACGTGGCTGTCTGATCGTTGCTGCGCTGTTTATTGCAAAGACGACCCGTTTCCCCGGGCTCCCTCAGCAACTGTGTAAAATTCAATTGACCGTGTACATGTGGGTTTATTCCTGAACCCTCTATTTATTTCCCTTCCACTGATCCATGTGTCCGTTCTTATGTGCAACACACGAGCTTCAATCACTGCCGTCTTGCAGTCGGTCTGCCTGCGGAGCGGATAGGCACTTTGCATTTTCATATAAGGTTTCGAATGATCTTATTAATCTCTTCACAAACGCCAGCTGGGGGTCTGACTGAGGTTGCATGGAAATCGTGGACCAAGGTGGGGAGAATTTAACCCCCCAAAATATTGAGTGTTCTCTTCCAGTCTCCAGACATTTGTCTTCCTTTCTTTGGCACACGCCCTGCCTTGCTTGGCACAGGGCTCAGAGGGACGTGACCCAGGAAATGAAGCAGGAACACAGAGGGCCTGGGGGGCAGGCGTGAGGAGCTGCTGGTGCTCACTGTGAGAGCGCATATACTGACGGAAGTCAGAATGACTCAGAGAAGGCCCGCATGGCCCCTGGGCCGGGATGACGTGCAAATTCATAAAGCCTTCCGTCATTTTTTTGGGTAGTGAGCACACAATAGAGTATACAGATGTCGCCGTAAACTTACCTGAAACTTACGTAATGTTATTATCAACCAGTGTCACCCCAATAAAATAAAAATAAAAAGAATGTGGATTTAAGGAAGAAGAAAATGGCTCCTGAGGTACCAAAGGAAATTTCGATGGCATGGAAGGAGGACAGGACTGGAGACGGTGACCTGGAAGTCCTGTGTGTCATCAGACTTCCTGGTGCCACCGGTATATAGGTGATGGAAAGAGAACTGTAGAAAGAGAGGCCTACAGGTGTCACCTGCAAACCAGCAGAAAAATGCTTTCCAGAATAAAAGGAGAAACTGGGGCCCTGGCTTACTCGGGGTAGGGGAGGTAGCCATAACCACATCTCGCTTTAAAATGTCTGTTTTAAACCCTCTTTGTTGCAAAGTAAAAATAAACAACAAAAAAAGGAAGGGAGGGAGGGAGGAAGGGAGGGAGGAAGGGAGGAAGGGAGGGCGGGAGGGAGGGAGGGAGGAAGGAGGGAAGGAAGGAAGGAGGGAGGAAGGAAGGAGGGAGGAAGGAAGGGGCTGTGTGCTTACCTGACCCCCCGCTGAGGTCACCTGGGCACAGGGAGCTGCTCTCTAGGAGACAGCCTTGGGCGACGGGGATTCTGGGAAGGGGGTCCGAGGAGAGGGCAACATTTCCTGCCCACACCTGGGTTGGGCAGGGCCCTGGGAGCTGGCCACACCCCCAAATGAGGCCGTGTGGGGTGTGATGGCACCTCCAGAGGGGAGAAGGCCCCGTGCAGACTACGGCCCCGCCCTCAGGATGAGGGCTCCAAGCTCCACGCCGTCTGGTGACAGAGATTCTTTGCTTGACCAAACTCTAGTCAGGCTCCTGGACCTTCTCCTGGGCACATCTGTGAAATCTAATTTGAGCAAGAACCCCCCCCAGTCCTAGGTATCTGATTAGTTGTCCCCCCACCCCCGTGGGTCTGGTCACCCGGCCTGCCTTCAGCAAGAACCGTGGGAGGTGGGTGTAGCCAGACCCCCGCCCCGACGTCTCCTGCTGGCCCTTTCCTGTCCACCTCCCCCACGGCTCCTTGACTGTGAACCCCACTGCGCCGCTGCCCTGGGAGCGGCTCCCGCCCACTGCACAACGACTTGGCGGTGAGCCCGCTGCCGTGCAGTGGCCCTCTCAGCGCAGGTCTCACTGCACCTCCCGAGCGTCACTGATTCTTTCTGACACTGGTTCCCGGGGAGCCCAGGCCAGCGAGGGGGACACACTGAGGAACAAGAATAAAGGACGAGACAGAGGGAAGAGTTTGTGGGGAGCGTGAAGGTGAGGAGGTGGGGAGGGGAAGGGCCGCCCTCCCCCTCTGGCAGGGACCCCGGCAAGGGGACATCGTGGAAGAGAAACGCGATGGGCCCCAAGCCCATCTAAACACCCTGAGAGGGCCGGCCGGCCATCAGAGGGACAGTCAACGGGCATAGGGACCCAGCCCTGGGCAAAGGACGGCCTGGCGGGAGCTGTGAACGTCACTGTGGACCTCACCCAGGACCTCACCGAGGGTGTGGGTCTGCAGAGCTCCTGCCAGCTCTCAGTCAGAGCCCCGCCGCCCCGCAGGGCCCCAGGACAGTCCCGGCGTGGAGGCCGCCGGCCCTGTGGCGGGCCACCCCACGGCGGGCTGCCGGGCTGCGTCCCCTGGAGCCTGGTTGCAGGCGCGCGGGAGCTCATTTCCTCTCCTCTCCCAGACCTGCGCTCGGGGAGTCGCCCCGCGCACCCTGAGAGAAGGGGCGGCTGCGACGCCCTGGGACCCGGCTGCGGCAGGAGGCGCCTGGGGGTTGAGGCTCCAGTTCTCAGGGACCCGGGCGCAGGGGGCGCTGGGGAGGGGCTAGCAGCCCCCCCATCCCGAGGCTGACCCTTCAAAGCGTCCGGCTCCCCGCGACAGCGCGGAAGCGGGGTCGGCAGGGCTGGGAGGAGGGTCCCGTGAGAACTAGGGTCGGAGGGGCATCGAATGACGCGGGTCCAGGCAGGTGCGAGCGAGGGGAGGGGCGCCGGGGACGCAGCCTCCATCTCTGCTCCCCTCCCCCTCAGGCCGAGCCTCCGGCGCCATGGGGGGCCTGGCTCTGGTCCTGGGGGCCCTGCTGGCGTCCGCGGAGCTGGAGGGCGCTACGCAGCAGCCAGGTGAGGAGCGCGCGGGGCGGCGGCCGCCCCGGGGGGCCGCGGGGTCTCTGCTCCAGAACGGCGGGGGTCTGTCCCGCAGAGGTGAACCTGAGCTGCTACCGCTGCTTCAAAGTCGCGGACGAGGAGCTGTGCAAGCCCGCCCGGTGCTCCGCCACGGACCGCGTCTGCGTCTCCCACGAGCTGCTGGTCTTTCTGAGTGAGGCCCCGGGTGTGGGGAGGGGCGCTGCCCGCCGGGGCTCTGAGCTGGGGGCTGCGGGCGGGGCGGGGGCGCCCTGAGACCCATCGGTCCGACACCTCGCCCTCCCTCCTTCCCCTGGACTCGAGGGTTTGTCCCCGGATTCTGAATTCAAGCCACGTGTGTCCCACTCCTTCTGGAGTAGCAGTTCTGAGATGTCATACACCCGTGGACTGTCAGGCTCTGGAGTAACTAAATTTACCAGGACAGCGGGAGCCGCGGCTGTGGGAGCAGCGTCCCCCAGGCAGGACCCTGCAGCCCCGACCTGCCCTCCCCATCTGCTGTTCACCAGCCCCCCACACACACACACACGGCTGCCGCGGGGCTCAGCTGACAGCGCCCCGTGTTAAAAATGAGCTTCAGGGGCTCTCATAGACGCAGACAGGAACACGTCCCAAACCCACTGAAATGTCACTGGCCACTAGAAACACACTTCTACAGAAGTACAGAAATGTCCAGCGAGAGCCGGAGGCGGAGAGCCGGAGGCCGCGGCTTGCTGGTTCTGGCTACGTGGTTCCAGGTCCCCGGGGACTGGCCGGCAGCCAGCAGCGCTGGCCCCTCTCTGTGGCTTCGAGCCCTAGGGGCCCGGCTGGGGCACCGTTCACTTAACCGGTTCCTCGTGATGAACCCCAAGCCTCCCGTTCCCTGATTTGCAATGATGCAAGAAAATGCACGGTGTACAGTTACTGGGCCTTCTGGACACACACGAGCCGGCGAGGTGCCCGCGAGACCCGCGGACGCCTCTGAGCTGTGGCCACGGGGCCGCCCGCGGTTCCCTTCCATCCGACCCTCTGGTGGGCTCAGTCAAGGTGCACGCCGACAAGGTGCCCCCCGGTCTCTGTGCCCGGCCCCCCATGGACCGCCCTTGCCTGCGCACACCCCTGCAGAGGTGCCCCCTTCCTGGCTCGGCGGCGGGGGCGCAAACCCGCCCCCCAGTTTTGTTCTCCTTTTGACACGGCTTCTTCCACCCGAGGCCCCACTGAGTTTTAGGGGACAGCTTCTCTGCCTGGAAGGCGGCGGCTGAGGCTGGGAGCGGAAGTCGGGGAGGCGGTGAGGGCCCTGCTCAGGCCCCTCGCCCGCCCCCCACCTTTTTCTGGGGCGCGCCACCCTGAGCCCGGGGTCGGGAGAGGTAGGGCTCCAGGCCGGGCCCTGGGGCTTCCAGAGGTGAGCCCAAACCACAAGGCGGAGCAGCGTCCCTGCAGCCCGAGGTGGCCAGCGCAGCTGTCCTGGACCGTGACGTATAATTCACCGCAAGGAAGTAGAACGCAACACGACACACAGCGAGCAGACGCGCCACCCCGCGACACGCTATGGCGGCGTGCGCTGCGCTCGGAGGGTCCTTCCTGCTGCCGCCCGGGTCGTCCGAGCGTCTCGCTTGCTCGGTGGTTCCTGTGTCCCATCCGCACACGAACAGTGGGGAGACCTGCGCCCAGGGCCGAGCGCTCAGCAGGGTCCCCGTAGTCGCCAGTCCCTGTCCTCTCTGCTCTGCTCCGCCCCATCTCCCTCGAAGGGCCCGGGCTGGCCGGGGTGGCCCAGGCCACGTGCGGCTTCAGGGAAGAGCCCCCGGCAGGGCCGCGGTCCCATCTTTGCTGGGACCTGAGGTGGCCTGGGGCAGCCACAGGCTCCCATCCTTCGGTTCCCAGGTTTAGCGGGGCCTTCGCTGGCCGCGTGGAGAACACCCCCTTCCTGCCCCGCCCCACCACGTCCCTGGCGGCCTCCCTCCCGGAGGCCGCAGGCCACCTGCCTCCTCTCTCCTGCAGAATCCCGCGTGAAAATGATGTTCAGCAGACGCTGCGCCCCCCGCTGCCCCAACACCAACATGCGGTACCACTGGCTGCTGAAGACCAAGGTGCCCGGCAGGATCACCCGCCGGTGCTGCGACCGCAGTCTCTGCAACAGCGCGCCCGCCTCGCCGGGGGGCCCCCAGGCCGTGCAGGGGGCGCTCCTGCTCCTGCTCCTGCTGGGCGTAGGCTTGCTCTGGGCCCTGCTGTGAGCGCCCGCCCTCCCGCCTCCGGGCCCTTCCTGCCCTCTGAGGCAGTGGGAAGGGTGCCGCTGTCTCCACCCTGGACCCGGTCCCCTCTCCCATCCCTAGTAGGGGCCCTTTGTCCACACAGCCCAGGGGATGGAGGACGGAGCCCCAGGTCTGCTCGGAGGATAAACCTGTCCCGGTTTGGGGTGACAGCTCTCGGTATAAGGTTCCCTGCCCCGATGCACTGCCCAGGGCCTGGCCAGGGGCAGGAGGAGCAGGGCGAAGCCGGAGCGTGGCTCCAGCCCAGATTCTGGCCCCTACCTGCTCTGCGGCCCTGGCTAGCCCCACCCCCACCCCAGCCCCCTCTGTCTGCGGGGCCCAGGCAGAGTCACGCCCTGGGTGCCACCCGAGTGTTCGAACCACAACCTTCACTCCTTCCAGGGACAATAAATTTGTTGCTGAACCACATCCTGCCAGCTCCTTCTGCTGTTTCCACCCGCCGTGCCAGACCACGGCCGCTGGCCCAGCTCCCAGACCCCGTGGTCGCGCATCACCCAGACCCGAGTGGTCAGATCTGGACACCGCCGTCAGCTCTGGTGGCCTGAGCTGTGGGCCGACCAGCAAGACCAGGGCCGAGGGACAAAGACAACGTGGTGGGAGGACGAGGGTCAGGGCCCCCCTCAGGGCTGTGCCTTCCTGGGACGTGTGTGTGTGTGAGCGCTGGGCGCCTGTGCTGGGTCCGGGGCCACCATGTCTCGTCTCCCCACGGCCCACTGGGCCGGTCACTCTGCTTCCCCCATGGAGGGGAGCTCCTTTGGAGCTGGGGGCCCTGGTGCCTCCCCCAAACCGGGGACCCAGGACTGCGGGTCCCTCGACGCAACCTCTCAGCGAGAAACCAGAAACTCTGCTGGATAAATGGATAAATGGATAAACGAATAAATAATAAATAAAGAATGAAGGGAGGAAGGGCCCAGAAATGCCGCGATGCCCCTTGGCCTGTCCCGCCCACCGTTCTGCTCAGCCTTGACCAGGGCAGCTCGGCCGTCCCATTCTGTCCTAAACGTCCAGATTTTTATCATTTAACAATCCGTTGTCCCATGGGCCATGTTCTCTGACCATATCCATTTAATTAAATGTCTAGAACGAAGGAGATAAACTTTAAAATCCCAAATATTTGGAAATTAAATCATTATATTTGACTAGTTCATCTGTCGAAGAAGAAATTATACTAGGGTTTTAAAAATTTCCTTGAATTTTATTGCTGAATAAAAATCAGTAAAAACTTTCATTTTTAAATGGAAGTGGCGCTTTGAGGAAAATAGATAAACTAAAATCTCATGTTAGACGAGAAGAGAGGCTGAAAATTAATAAACCGTGGGTTTCAACCTGGGGCCTGGGGAAGGAACGACCGATTAAGCCAAAGGAAACCAAAAGTGTGACTGAATGAAACAGGAAACCAAAATAAAATAGAGGAAACCCACGGAGCCAACAGACCAGCATCTCTGGCAAGGATGAAAATGAGAAATAAAGAGGAAACGCAGAGACGCAACAGGAACGGAGAAGGGGCCGCGCACGCCAGCGACCCCTGCCCGCGAGATTCCCGCCGCGGAATCTGAGCGGCGGAAGCCGCACCCCGCACCCGAGCGAGGGGGCCACGGGCTTCGCCGCGTCTGGGGTGTGACGGTGGTTATCTGGGTCTGTGAGTTTGTCCACGCTTCCTGAAGTGTCCCCTAAGCGTGCTTTTCAGCGTATTTAAACCACACTTCAGTAAAGTTGTTTGAACTGTCGCAAGAGATTGTTGCATACCACTACGGAGTAAGCTGGTGAAAGTGTATGTACGTGTTTGTGTACATGTGCGTCTGTGAACGTGTGTGCATATGTATGTGTGTCTGTGTGTACATATATGCATGTGTGTAAGCATGTGTGCATGTGTACATGTGTGTCTGCGTGTGGATGTGTGCGTGTGTGTCTGTGCATGTGTGTGTACATGTGTGCGCGCATGTATGTGTGTATGTGTGTACGTGTGTGAGTGCATGGGCCGTGAGGCGCGTCGCTGATGATTGACGCTTTGACATCGGTCCTCGCATTACCCCAGGCCGTGGGCGCTGCGGACCCCCCTCCCCCCGCCCAGGACGGGGGATTCGGCCCAGCAGAGAGCTCTGGGCACAGCACGGGTCCCCCGCACCACAGCTGTCTCCAGGCCTTCGGGAGCTCCCGGGCTCGGGGTGCCACCCCCGGCACCCTCCACGTGATGCTCGAGGCGCGTGGGCACGCTGGTGTTTGCGCGCGCCCCAGGGTGTTCATGCTCCAGTCCTCGCGCCCTGGGCCTCCTGTGCTCCATGAGGGAGGACGGGCGTCGCCCCCAGGTCCTGGTTCCAGAAGCGTCCCAGGCTCCCCAAAATGTGGAGACCCGCCCCCACTCCCTAGTGCCCCACTCCCCTCTGTGGTCTCGTTGGGCAGAGGGACAACAATGGGCGTGGGCTGGTCCCGCGTCCCCGCAGGCTGCGGGGAGAACCCGAGGGTCACCCCTGGCACCGTGGCACTCGCCCGCGCTCGCGTGACGGCAGCTGGGCACTGGCCCGGTCCCACCGGGCAGGGCAGGGCCCCCAAGTCACACGCGCCGGGTGGCAGATTCCCGTGGAACCTGGGTCCCAGAGCCACGGAGGCGCCTACGAGGGCGCGAGGTCACACCTCCGGAGGTGCGGGGCTCCGCCCCCCGCAGCCCGGCACCCCCAGGGGCACCCGGGCCCCAGGACCATGGGCAGCCCCGAGTTTTGCTCAGTCTGCTTCCCACAGAGGGCGGCCCTCTGGCTCTGAGTCACCCCGGTACCGAGTCATCACCATCCCGGGAGAACCGGGGTAGGAGCCGCAGGAACCACTGTCCCGGCGGAGAAGGGCTGTGTGGGTCGTGACCCCGGTTCAGAGGTGACGACCACTGCAGAAAACCCGGGCGGACGGCGGAAGACACCGCCGCGCCGCGTCAGGGCGGGTGTCGCCGCCGAGCTTCTGCACAGACGCACGCGGCGCGCGAATCTGTGCACTTCGGTTTCCCAGAGGTAACGTGTGCGTCTGGCTCTGTGCGGGCGCGTGCAGGTGTGTTTACCTGTCCTCTGCAGATGTCAGTGGTGTGTGCTTATCGACTTTCCTCGCTGCCTCGGTTGCTAGGAAACGCTTCCGCGGTCGCACCACGCCCGCAAGCAGGCGTGGCTCTCTGCTAGTCACCTCTGCACGCTTCTGTCCCCCTTCTGTGTCACATACCTGACTCTCAGATCCGTGACCCCTTTGTCCCTGACTGCACCATGAGTTTGCCACCCTGCTTCTCCGCACCGCCTCTGCCTGGCCCTGCCTCTGACCCGGGGACAGGTCCTTTCCGTGCCCCCCCCCACCCCGGTACCGGCGCCATAGCCTGAGACCGGGCAGACCGCCCTGGATCTGCCCCCGCCGCTGGCTGGAACAGTAATAACCAAGTCGATTCCAGATCATGCACGTGAGCTAGAATTAGACAGCAAACAGCTGGACACCCAGAACAATGTTCCACGCCCTCTCTCACCCCTGAGAAACCGACCGAACTCTCTAGAGCCCAGGCCGCCCCGCGTGTGGTGTGCACTGCTGGAGAAGAGTGTCGCAGTTAACCCGCTGAGGTGAGGGAAGGCGGCTCCGCCTGCTGAGTTCATGTTCTGCGAGACCGTGGCCCAGGGGCTCGCGGGGCCCCTCCTGCGTGAAGGTCAGTAAACACTCGCGCGCCCGGCGCTCAGGGGTCAGAACCAGAACTTGAACAAGATTTTCCAGTACTTTGCTTCTGTTCACAGTGTCCAGATTTTATCATCTCTCAAAAAATTTCTTTATCTCAGATCTCAGGGCCGTATTCTCTGGCTTAGATGCAATGAAGTTAGAAATCAACAACAAAAAAGACAAATACAATTTCATCACATGAATAAAAAAGATGCATTTTAAATTAACACAATCTTTAAAAAGATGGCATCTTAAGTATCTCTTTAAACACCTAGGGCAAATGAATGAGGAACATACCACTTCTCAAAATGTTTCAGATGCAGCGAAGGGTGATGGTTTGAGGGAATTTTATATCCTCCTGAACTTACATGAAAGAATCAGGACAATGTCCTGTTGAGAGGCTCGTGGTTGGAACTCCTCCTTCCTGGTAGCGTAGGTACGATGGCAATGAGTTCTCATAGTCTTATTGTGTCAAAAAATTATTTATTTTACCTTCCTTCTTGAAAATATCTTCACTGGACATAGAATTCTGGGCAGATCTTTTCTTTTTCCTTTCGGCACCTGAAAGCTATTATTCCAGTGTCTTCCCGTCTCATGCTTTTCTGATGGGAAGTCTGCTGTCATTTGTACCGTTGTCCCACTGCATGGTAACGTGTGTTTGCCTCTGGCCGCTCTCGCGATTTTATCTTTAGTTGT
The DNA here is from genome assembly GCA_028627145.1 of Eidolon dupreanum. Lineage (NCBI taxonomy): Eukaryota > Metazoa > Chordata > Mammalia > Chiroptera > Pteropodidae > Eidolon > Eidolon dupreanum. The sequence continues at coordinate 831,070 of CM053511.1, read as the reverse complement.
TCAACAGTTGGACTAGGCTGCACCTAAATGTAGTTTTCTTCATATTTATACTACTTGGGGTTTGTTGAGCTTCTTATATCTGTAACTGTATGCCTTTTGGCAAATATGGAAATGCCTTGGCCTTTATTTCTCCTCTTCTTCAAGAACTATTACGTTTATGTTAGACCTTTAACCATTATTCCTTGCGACTCTGCAATTTTTTTCTATCTTTTTCTGTGTATTCTACATATGGGTTAATTTCTATTGATTTATCTTCAAGTTACTGACACTTCCATCACTCCCAATGTTCTATAAAACCCAACTGGTAAATTTTTAGTTCAAATATTTTAGTTTTTTAGTTCGCTCATTTCTCTGTGATTTACCTTATAGTTTCTATTTCTCTGTTGAGATTTCCTATCTTTACATTCTTTACAAGCATATTTTCTTTTATATCCTTAAACACAGTAATAATGGCTGCTTTAAAGTCTTTTTGTGATAATTACAAAATCTAGATGGTCTCAGAGTTGATCGCCATACATTATATTTTCTCTAGGGTGTGGGTGATATTTTCCTGTTTCTTTGTGTGTCAAATAACTTTAGATTGCTTCCTGTACATGGAAAATGATATTGTAGACATTCTGAATTTCTTATGACATGAAGGAAAGAATGAGATGTGGCTGGCGCTGGGGATTTGGGAACTGGTGCTCTCTTCTGACCCTTGCTTGTCTGTGACAGAAGCGACCTTGAAGGCACACTTCTCTCTCAAGGAGGCCTTCTTGGGCATGTTTCTTCTGATGTGGGTACATACTCTTACCGCCTCCAGAATACCAAAGTGGCCCAGAGGACACACTGGCATGTGGGCATGCCATATTCCTGTCCCCCTCTGAGCAGACTTTGCATGGAAAGTTGCAATGAGCAAATGGAACACCAGTTGTTCAATACAAGGTGAAGAAATGTGAACGGTTGGCCAAGTCCTTTGAACGGTGTGTCCTTGGACCCAGCATGGGGAGGCGGCAGGCAAGGCGCCCACCTGCCCAGTGCCTGCGATCAGAGGAGGAAGTGAGGCTGTGGCTGCACTTCACACCTTTCCCACCTCTCAGAAGTTCCTTTCATTTCGCCTAAGCTGGTGGCCCCAGGACCTGATGTCCAGGCGACAACACACGCTCCAGAAGAAACTTCGGTCTGGGTCATCACTTGATCCATGTCACTAAATTGGGACTAGCTGTGATGTGGCCCCACCACCAAGCGGGTGCATCACCCTGCAACCCTTGACCCACAAATGCTGTGACAGCGGTGGGACCGAAGAGAAGTGTCAGCAGGGCTGTGGGTGGCTGCTTCGGGGTGGGCAGCGTGGCTGACGGGCGTGAGAGTAGGGATGGAAACAGGGGTGAGCAGGAGGGGAGAGATCACGCAAACAGGAGGGGCACGGGGGGGGCGATCCCCCAGGGAAAGAGCCGTCAGAACGTGCTCTGTGTCCCCCAGCACCTCCCGGAGGGGAGCGGACCCCGGCCGGCTTGTGAGCGTCACCGGGCGATGCGGGAGCATCAGGGAGATGCTGCGCTCGGCGCCTCTGCTCGCCGGCCGGAGCGGTTCGGAGCTCAGCTCCGCTCAGCGCCTGCACTTGCCATCTGGTTGCTTTTCAGGCGATGTGCAGGAAGTGATGCCCGAGAAGCAGAGCCTCTGCGCGCCGTGAGTCCGCGGAGGCGGCGGCCTGCGGGCGGCGGGCGGCTGCCGTCCCCGCGTGTCGGAGCTTGGCTGGATCCTCAGACACACCGGGTGTGGCTGTGGACAGCACGCAGGGGGCGTGCGGCTCGGCGGCCGGCAGGCACACCCGCAGCCTACAGCGTGTCTGACTCGCGGAGGCCGGGGCAGAGTACCCCAAAAGGCCCCACCATCCTCCCAAACTGCACGAACTCTGCCTGTGCGCTGGCGCGGACGGGACTGCCACCCACCCCGCAAGTTCGCGGGCGCTTAGGGTTTGGTCTCCGAGCCTAGCCGAGCCGGGAGGAAACGTCCGGGAGTGGAAGGCCCTGCTCTTCCAACTGCGGCCACCAGAGGGAGCGCCCTCCCCGCAGACGCCGCGTCCTCCACCCGGGCCTAGGCCGGCGGCCGAGGAAGGCAAAGGCCGATTAAAACAGGACGCTGTCGCCGACACGGAGAGAGGGCGCCTCCTTCCTTACCCCGAGGGACTCCCTTTCCGACCTGCTGCCTCCGGGTCAGTGGTCAGGCTGGGGCTGGGGGAGGGGAGTCGATTGCACTCCACCGGGGTTCTGAGTCGAGGAAGTGGACATCACGGGTCAGTGTGGCCTCCACTGTGGTCCTCGGGTAACCCCAGAAGCGCAGAGTTAGGGTACCCGACTGCGGCCGTCCAGCTGGCTGCGCTGAGCGCGCCGTCCGCGCGGGAGGACAGGTCTGAACCTGTGAATACCGGTGGCACCCGCTACCTGGGAAACGTGGTCCGCAAACCAGAAGGAATGCAGGACCGACCGCACCGCCTCCCGCCACCGCCGCAGTTCCTGGAACGTGCGGGACAGACGGAAACGTCATCTCTGTTGCGCGGGGACGGGAAATGGTGCTGTCGTTTCCAGTGTCCCATGGCAAACATTATTTTAATCTCTCTGCCACAGCAGCGCGGCGTGACGAGGGTGTGTAAAGTTATTGGTGGCATTAAGTGGCAAAACAAGCGGGCCGATGCCGACAGCATCCGGGGAGGCTGGGCTGGGGCCCTGGGCGGTGCACTGCCTTTGACAGCTGGTCGGTGCTGGGAAAAAAGTGCATTTGGCCCTTGAAAAATTACACACACAATTAAATGCTTCCGGCACATCAAAAGTCCTTAAATAATCACTGAGGCTGAGGACAGAGTGTGACGGAGCTGGAGAGAGGGGGCAGCCTCAACCCTGGCGTGGGTCGATGGTTCTGGAATCCACCGCACTGCGAGCCCAGCTGGAAGGGACAGCGCGCATGCGTGCAGCGGCAATGCCGGCTGCGGGGCTCCTCTCGCTAAGCATGCCACTTGTCACTGCGGGCAACTGTCACAAAACCTGAGAAAGCTGACGGTGCGTCCCCCTCTTGGCCAAGGGAGAAGTCGTCATTCAGCCGCTGGATGCTCGAACCACCGGGCGGGCAATGGAGTCCCCGAGAACGAACCCCACACGTTCCCCCGAGCCCAGGTAATGTAAGCAGATGTTTCAAAGGACTCTCCTTGGCTGCAAATACAGTCGACTCCCGTTTTTCACGGTAGTTTCTTTCTACAAGGTCACCACGAACGCCGATTTGTGGAACGCTAAGCCACTGTCGCTGCAGGAAACGCGGGGTTAGATTCCTGTGTGCCTGTGGCCCTGTTTTCATCAACCAGGAAATACATCAATATTTGCAAATCACACATCTGGCAGTAGGTATCTAAAACATATAAATAGTTCATACACCTCAAGAGCAAAATAACAATAATAACCCAATTAAAAAATGGGCAAAGGACCTGAAGAGAAGATATTCAAATAGCCAACAGGTGCATAAAAAGATGCCCAACATCACTAATCATCAGGAAATGTTAATCAAAATGAGATGTCACCTCACACCTGTCAGAATGGTCGTCATCAGGATGGCAAAATAACTGTTGGCGAGGATGTGGGGAAAAGGGAACCGTGATGCACAGTTAGTGGAACTGAAAGTTGCTGCAACCATGATGGAGAACAGTATGGAGGTTCCTCAAAAATTAAAAATAGAGACTCGACGTGACCCAGCACTTCCATCTGAGTGCTCGTCTCAGGGAAACAAAAGCACTGTCAAAGAGACCTCTGCACCCCCCGTGTCGCTGCAGCAAGCCTTACAGTAGCCAACACGCACACACGCGCACGTACACACGCACACACACACACACAACGGAATATTTGGCCATAAAAGAGGATATCCTGCTATTTGCAAGAACATGGATGTACCTTGAGGGCATTCTGATAAGTGAAATAAGTCAGACAGAGAAACACAAATGCGGTACAATTTCACATATATCTGGAACCAAAAAAAAAAAAATCACAGGAATGGAGATCAGTGTGGTAGTTGCCAGAGGCGGGGGCGGTGGGTGGAAGAATGGTGAAGGGGGCGAAAGGTATAAACTTCCAGTTACGAAATGAACAAGTCCAGAGGTCTGACATACAGCTTGGTGACTGGAGTTCACCACACTACATTATATACCAGAAAGTTTCTTAGAGGGTAGATCTTAAATGTTCCCATCACGAGGAAAAACGATTTGTGACTACGTGAGGTGATGGGTGTTGCCTAAACTCATTGTGGCCATCATTTTGCAATATGTACATGCATCAGATCGTTATGTTGCAATGTTATATGTCAAGTATATCTCAAAAAACTGGAAACCAAAGTAGCCTGTTCTGTGTTTCTGTTTAAAGACACCTTATTTAGTATACCGGAGACGTGTTAACGTTGAGCTCACAGCCAGCAGCACTAACCCATGCCTGAACGCTCATCCTGCACGTGTATCTTCTGCATGAGGCACGTCCCAGCCTTCCTACACTTGGGCACACCAGACAGCACTTCAGCACTGTGCCTGGGGCCTATCTTAAATAGCAAAGTCATCAAAAAAAAAAAAAAAAAAACGCACAGAAATGTAAAAATCTTGGCACCGAGTAGGACTTGAAAAGCATACTTGGCCCCGGTAGAGTGCCTCCCTGGCTAGGCTCAGCTGGAACATGCCTGCTGGGCGACTCGGGTCTTTGCCGCTCTGCGCATGTCCACGGGCGGCCATCAGCGACAGGGCCGGGCGTTGGTCCCAGAGCGAGGCAGTGGGATGCGACCGCAGGCAGGCTCGAAGTCCCTGTGGGATGAGGGGACGCAAAGGGAACAGAGGGGGTGCATCCAGGAGGTAAGCGTGAGGTGTGAGGAGAGGGAGTCCCAGCGGGGGAGGGGCAGGAGGGCTGGGTGCCTGTCCCCCACACTTAGGTGTGCTCTCCATGGAGAGTTCTTTCTTCCCAACACACCGTGTGTCCCTCTCACTCTCAAGACTGGCTCTGGGCAGAGGGGGCTTGGGGCAGCTGAGACACATTGGGCTGAAGCATGCGTACCACGGGCAGACCTCGGACGAGGCTCTGATCAGGGCGGGTTCCGGGAAGGCAGGACGATCAGCCGGTTCTAGGACAGGTGGATCCCCAGGTGTCTCCCTGGACGCTCAGGGTCATAGAGCAGAGTGCACTGAGGCCACAACCCCTCTGCGCTGCCGAGCCCTCCTGCTCTCACCCACTGCACACGCACACACACATGCATACTCACACACGTGCGCACACTCACATGCACACATGCACACACGCACACATACACAAAAGCACACACATGCACACTCTCGCACATGCACACACGTGCACACACACTCACACATGCATACACATGTGCACACACATGCACACATGCACACATGCTCGCACATGCATACACACACACACATGCACACTTGGCACCTGGCCAGCCTAGTGGGGCTCCCACACCTCATTTTAGAGTCCTGTCTACCCACCCCCCGTCCACCTCTCTTCCCATTTGCTCCAGGAGGATGCTCCCGGGACACCGAGCCTGGCCTCTGTGTCACCTCTCCTCGCCCCAGTTCCGTAAGTTGCCGCTTATGGTAGATCAGATGATCTACTGATCATCTTTGATCAGTAGATCAAAGGTGCGAGTGACCTCGCGAGGCTCAGCATAAGCAAAATTGTAAGCAGGCAGGATTTCCTCAAACCGAAGGAGAAGTTCTGGAACAGTGGGGGGCTGGCCAGGATGGAGAGGGGGAATCAGGGGGTGCCTGCCCGTTCACCCCCAAGGCACGCAGCTCGTCGCTAGAAACATACTCAGTAACACAGGGAGAAAGTGTGGTTCAAGGGCTTTCTATCCAGCCAAACTGACAAGCTATTTTCCACCTCGATGAATTCAGGGAATTTTGTTCCCAATAGCTGTTCCTGAGGAATCGACCAGAGAAAAAGCAACAGACAATCAGATCGGTGACAGAGACGTCACAGTGAGGACCGGCGAGGGCGATTAAGCGCATGCGGGATGACAACCAAGTGAGCATGGGAGGGGGAGCTCATCTGAAACGTAATGACCGTGCGCTCCGACAACGCAGCCATAACGTGTGGGGGAAGTGCACATCCGAGCCTCAAGGCGGTCAGGAATTAGGGCGCAGGACGCATGGCATTGTAGACTGAGACTGTCATGGTGGAAGAAAACGATGAGTGATTACGAGACATCTAAAGTCTAACAATTTGCAGCCATTTTATTTCGCCCTATGTCCGGGGATTCTCAGTGTAAACGATGAAATGTAAAAACAGAATGTGGCCTTATTTAGAAACGGGGTCTTTGCAGGCACAGTCAGGGCAGGGACTGAGAGTACCCTGAACTAGAGTGGCCCCTAAGTCCAGCAAGACGGTCCTTATAACAGACAGGAAAAGGACCCACAGAGACACGGGAGAAGGAGGCCACGCGAAGACAGCAGAGATCGGGGTGACGTGGCCACAAGCCACGGAGCGCCCGGAGCCCCCAGACGCAGTGAGACATGAGGAAGCACCCTCCCCTAGACTCCTCAGAGCGAGCGAGGCCCTGCTGACACCTCGGTTTCAACGTCCGGCCTCCAGGACAGTGGGAGCATCCATTCCTGTTGCTTCAAGCCCCCTCATTCGTCACAGAAACCCTAGAAAACTCATACGCTAAGCAACACTATGGCTGGGCCTCAGACATCACCGACCTGAGCCCGTCGCAGAAACACTCGTCCCTGCTCCTCCTCGGGGCCCCTTCCCCCGTCCGCTTCGGAACCCTGTTCTCCTCCTCCCTAGGGGGCAGAGAGACAAAGAAAGAGCTGATGGTAGGTGAAGAGAGGGAGAGAGAGAGGGAGGTGGGTAGGTAGAAAGATGACAGATGATAGAGATAGATAGATGGATGGATGGATGATAGACAGACAGAATGGCTGGCAGGGTGGGTGGTTGACAGGTGGACGACTTCGAGTGTCACTGTCTACAAAGCTGCATTTTTCAGTTGCAGGAACGAGAGTGTGACGTGCCGCGTGTTGGAGCGCAGGCTGTCTGTGACCACGGGGGCTTTCCGCTCGGCTCCGCGGTGCTGGTGCCATCCACACCTGAGACCCTGTGGCTCACTCCTCGCGACCACTGCTGGAAATGGAACGCTTGGCTTGAGCGGGGAGGAATCCCTGAGGAACCCGGGGGCCCGGAAGGCCTGGTAACCATGGCGATTCCTGCACGAGCTCTGGGGACGTTCACGAGGAACGACTTCATTTTGAGAGCTAATCTTCAGTCCCCTGCCCAGCTGCGTCCCCTCCCCTTCAAGGCCTCCCCCGGACCAAGACCCCGAACCGAGTCGCCTCGAGAAAGTGAATGCCGTCTTCCCGTCCATCTTGGAGTCTGTCCGTCTGGTGGCCCAGCTGGGGCAAGCATGTTCTTCGGGTCCCCACATTAGGGGACAAGGGCACAGTGCTCCGATGGAAGGAGTGGGGACCCAGGGTTTCAGCGGCCACCCAGCCCCTCCACGGGCGCCCACCCCCACCCTGCTCAGCCAGCCCTCCCTCACGAAGCCCTTCTCACTGGCTCTGACCCATGACTCAGCAACTACCACTCCCCCGCTCCATTTATTTATTTTTCCTTTTATGCATTCATTCAAAACGCCTGACCTCTGCCGAGGGGCTGGCCTGAGAGGCCTGGTTCCAGGGGCTCTGTCTGGAGAAGGAGCCCTGATCTTAAAGAACAACCTCCCCACGTGCAGCCCACCGGGGAGGGGAGGGCAGGGTGGCCAGCCCCGGCCCTGCGCAGGAGCCAGGCCAAGGTTTGAGCACTTCCTGGGCAAAGACAGGCAACCCTCCCCCCTCCCCCCCACACCCCCACTCCCCACCCCCCACCTGCTGGACACTCAGCGAGTTTCCCAAACCCCAGCTCTCCCTGGCTCAGCCAAGGCCGCGCTGTGACCCTCTGGGGTTCGAGCCCATTAGCACATCTAGAAACAGAGCCCACTGTGTAACCACTAATCAACTGAGGGGGGACGTGGTCGTATCAACAGCAAGAAGGTATTTCTTCTAAATTCATTAGCCATCCGTAATAAAAACATCTAATTGAATTATGAATGAGCCTAAGCTGAATAAAGACTAATTTTCAAATCTAAGACTAAACATCAGTTCAAGGCACAACAGGAGAGGCTTCCCATTGGCACAGACGGGACCGGCCACCGTCATCACGCGACTGTGCTTCGCAAGTCCCCGCCAATGCAATAGAGACAAGAGTCAAACATGCGATAAAAACGTTGGGAAAGCAGAGTCGAAATTACCTTCCCCGGTAGCTCCTCCGACTGCTACGTCCTGACGACCTCAGCGACGCTCCGGCGAGGGGACAAGTTCTCCGTCCCCCTCCCCACACCGCCCAGCACCCCTGCATTGCGAACCCCGCTTTTCTGGAATTCAGAAACTCCACTCTGCCAGCCTCGCAGCCCCGAGGGTGTCTCGGCATGATTTTGGTTCCACCACGGAGACACATACAGATGTCCCCGCCGACGAGAGCTATGGAGGGGCAACGGACGGTGCCCAGCCTGGCCAGCTCCGACACCAGTCCTGAGCGGCTGCTCCTCCACTCCCCCCCCACCACGGAGCCCCAGCTCGGGGGAGCCAGCTCACACCCTCAGACGAACCAGACACCTTTATTCTTTCTATAACGGTTTCTCTCTCTAGATCCGGTCTACTGGGGTGGCGTCAAACTGACGTCGTGGGCGATGCAGGACACATCTTCATTCCCAGGGTTGTGTCTGATCGAAGGGCCACGCCACAGCTTGGAGGCCTGAGGTCGTCCATGGCCCACCGGCCGGGACCACCCTCACCCATTACTATACTAAGGCCTTGCTCCTCTTGGACCCACTCAGCCTCCGCTCCTTCCAAACCCTCTCCCCAGGCAGCCCAGGGCGTCTCTTCCAGGTTTGAGGGTGGTCCCTCCCTCCCACTCTGTCTTGAAGTGCTTGGAGGGGCTTCTCCAAAACTCGCTCCCTCTGTCTTGGCATTTGTCTTGGATAGGCCTGTGGGACAGTGGGTCGAGGCTCCAGCAACTGAGGGCTCCATCAGCTGTCTGCCCTGTCAACACCCCAATCCCTCCCTGGTCATCCTGCTTAAATGGGAGCCGGGGACAGTACTGCTGGAAAGGACGTCATGAAGAAAATGAAAAATATCAGCTCACCGCACCAAAAAATAACCGACTCATTTAAAGGTAAAGGGGAAATCCCACTTACGACACCACGAACTAGAAATTACCTAGCAATAAACATATCGAGGAAGAGACAAGACTCGCATGAAGATGACGATGGATTGTACAGAGGAGCATTATTTTGAGGCTAAATGGTGAGATACGTTTAGTTTCTGAGGGGAAGACATAAAATAGTAAAGTCATCATCCTTCCCCAGCTTTACACCTAAATGAGTGAAATCCCAGACAAAATTCTGAGCATTATGCTAGAACTGGACAAATGGATTCTAAAATTCGTCTATAAAGAGTAAATAGTGAGAAGTAGCACAATTTATTCTTACAGAAATAACCTTTTGA
>CM053511.1:792418-812612 GCA_028627145.1 Eidolon dupreanum | reverse complement strand
GCCGGGGGAGGGCGCTGTCCAGCAGGCACCCTGGGGAGAAGTGTCCCTGCTCTAGTGTCAGGGCCCTGAGCACCCCGTGGGCTGTGCTCAGAGCACATTGAGGGGTCTGCCGGTGGACCACGGCTGGGAGAATGGGGGGCGGGGGGCTATGGATAGAGTGACGTGAGAAAAGCCTCCGCTCGAGTTCCCCTTTACTCAGCGTCATCTTTCCCCCCAGAGAGAAACCTGAGAGCAGGGGTGAGCAAGGGGGCGCAGGGGTGAGCTAGGGGGCGCAGACATGAGTGAGGGGGCACAGACATGAGTGAGGGGGCGCAGGAGGGGGAGAGGGGAACACGGGCGGGTGAGGGACGCATGGGTGAGCGAGGGGGACGTAGGGGTGGGCGAGGCACCTGTGGGACCAGAGCGGGGTGCGAGGAGCCGGCTCGGGCGCACCACCGAGAGGGGGGGCCCGACCCCTCGAGCGGCGCCGGAAGGGGCGGCCGCGGCCGGTGCGGGGCGGGGTGCGAGGCGCGGCCCGGCGGGGAGGTGCCCGAGCGAGGGGCGCCCGCCCCGCCTCCAGCCGGCGACCCTCCGAGCGCCCCCGCTCCGGCGCGGCCCGGCCCAGAGCAGCCGCCCCCCCCCCCCCCCCCCCCGCTCGGCTCCAGGCGCCGCGGGCCGAGGGCGAGGCCGCGCCCACCCCGTGCAGGCGGCGCCGCGTCGTCGCCGGCGCCGGGCTCATCGCGCTGCCCTGCCCGGGGCCCCACAGACCGGGTGCGCGTTCGCCCCTGGACCTCAACCCCACTGGTGACCCGGTCTCTCCTTGAGACCCAGGCTCCAGGAAGCAGCGAGGGAGGCGACGAGGGCGAGCGAGGCTTCGGGGAGCCCCCGGGCTGGTGGCTACCCAGAGCCGGCTGCTCCGAGAAGCGCCGTCAGAGAGCCGAGGAGCGACTGCGACTGGCGCAGCAGGTACCAGCACCAGCCTCTGGGCCCCGCCCCTGCGCTCTGGCGACACGGGCTGTTTTCTGTGTGGCTGCAGCAGTCACTTGTGTCTGCAGGCCTGTGACATGAGGGGACCGTGACGATATCCTCCGGTCTGATCCGTTTTTAACAATTATTTCATTTCTTGGTGCACGCAGCCTGTGGCGAAGAGAGTAAACAGTCCCTGCCGTTAGGCCACCTTGAATTGGGTAGAAAAGACGATTATCTAGAATGTGTCCAGAGCACGGGCTCCGAACAGTTTACTAGGGATGCGGGAATAAAAGAGACATGGTCCTTGCTCCGAAGAACCGGTGCCTCATAGGGAGACTGCCACATCAGTGACAAGCCACACGTGAAGCCACGAGGGTCCTGGTAGGGGACCCAGTGCGTGGAGCACAGGGGAACCGCATGCAGGCCTTGGCCAGCGGGTGTCAAGCTCTGCGGGTTCAGCGGCCCAGTGGGGTCAGCCCAGCCACGGCAGCTTCCACCCTGGAGGGCGGCAGCCGCGAGGGCACCAGGTCGACCGCACAGTTGTTTCGGTTTTTGGTTTTCATCTCATTTTCCTGTTCAAACTACACCCAGCCTCCCACTCCAGCTTGACTGGGACCGTGCCCCTCCGTGAGGTCCCAGCTGTCCTCCTAGCAGAGATGCCTCCTTTCTGCGTGACCCCCTCAGCCCAGACGGCCCGCCTTCGTCTTCAGTTCTGGCTCCCACCTGGTGCTGAGAACAGCCTCCTCTCAGAAAGCCACCTCCGGCAGAACCCTCCGATGACACTGGCCTGAATCCAAGTCAGGCGCATCTGTACCATTTCATTGGGAAGAAACCAAATCCAAAGTCCTTGTCAAGATGGGAAGTTTGTGCTGTCTCTCTAAGTATTGCCTCAGTGAAGCCTGGCCAAACAAAGAGAATTCAAAGTGTTTATACCTTAAAACGTATGTCCCCTAGAGCAGCGTGTTTTGGGGCAAGACGGCCCGCCAGGCTTAGGGACCCCTCGTGGGTACAGAGAACCAGCACGGGCATGAGACACCTCTGCCAGGGACGCCTTCTGCAAGGATGCTGTGAGGACTGGGAACATGCTCTGCTTCCCTTGGAGCTCAGAGGGAACTGCCGGCTCCCGCTCTCGTGGAGCCCCTTTCGCGGCAGTTCCGGAGCCTGGTTTGTCCAGGTGTGGTGCTGGAACGCTGGCAGTTGGCCCGGAGAGAAGCGGCGGATCAGAAAGCAAATAGGTGAAGGTTCTTAGCCAATGCAGCGCGAGCCCTGCAGGTAATGCCTCCTGCGAGCACCGGCTGACTGTCGCTGGGACCGACGGATTCCTTTTTGAACCTGTGGTGAAACTGGGATGCTTTCAGACGGAATTAGAGAGAGGGAATGTCAGATTTTTCAGACACTACAAGCAAGATCCTCGGTGGTGGTTACCTGGGAGTTACCTTGGCCCTCAGTGAAGGAGTTAGCTCAGGTTAAGTGCCACATAGGGAGAAGGGAGTGGGGGCACTGTTTGGCTGGGGGGTCGGCCCTGTGGTCGGCCAGGGCCAGACAGGGGGCAGGGGCAGGAGTGTCTAGGCTTGTAGGTGTGAGGGGAGCCCTCGGGGACGTGATGGGGTTCACTGGCTGCTGTGCAAAGAATGGACCGCGACGGGAGGGTAAGGGCAAGTGTGGGAGCAGGGTCACCCCCCAGGGGGCCCACCCCAGGTTTCGTCCAGCTCAGCATCTGGGCTCTGGGTGGGGGGAGGTGCCTTCTGTGAGGGGCACGTGTGACTCCCGCAGCTTGTAGCTCCAAGAGCTCAGCGGCTGGTCCCAAACAGGAAGTGGCAAAGAAGTGAGAGGAGGGAGGAAGAGCTCCAGCTTGGGACCAGCGGGGAGGCGTCGGTCCCTGGTGCCCATCAGATTTTGCTGGACATGGATGTGGAGACCCCGCCCCTGGCAGAGGAGGGAGAAGTCCTTGGTTAGCAACTGAGTGAATGTGGACCAACAGAGATGCTATTTACCGGATGAGGAAACCGGCAAGGGAGTGGGCGGGGTTCTGGGAAATCACGTGATCCGGTTGGTCGGTCTGGTTTGAGGTGCCTATTAGATGTCGAAGTGGGAGAGCGTGAGCAGGGAGGGAAGGGGGCTATGTCCCCTGGGGCCACGGTCCCCCTTCCCTTCCCACCCTCCCCTCCGTCCCTCGGCATGGGAAGATGTCACCGTGTCCCTTCCGGGGGCTCGTTTAGCGCTCGCGGGGTGGCATCTCCAGCAGAGAAGGCTGGCGGCACTCCCCTCTCTGTTGCAGACTGGCTGTTCCAGAGCTTAAATACAAGCTCAGAAAAGTAAAGAGTTAACGTCGAGGGCGAAGCCTTTCTGCAGAATGGAGTTAGGAAGAAAGGAATTCTGGCCCGGAGAATTGTACCCTGGCCCTGCTCGTTAGCCCTGACTGGCTTCCCATGGTCTTTCCTGGGAACAGAAAAAGATGGAAGAGCCCACAGGCCGAAAAAAGAAGACACAAAGCCCAGAGGAAGATACAGACGTGCAAAAAGACACCACCAAGGAAGAGCAGGTGTGCGGGGGCAGGAGGCCCCACGGGAGAGCCGCTTCGGCTCAAAAGCACAGAAAAGACCCCCCCCCCCGCCCGCGTCCTGAAGATGAGAAGCATCTGTTCGATGCCTTCGATGCTTCGTTTAAAGATGACTTTGACGGGGTTCCCATATTCATTCCTTTCCAGAGAAAGAAACCGTCTGAATGTAGCGAATGTGGACGCATCTTTCAGCACAAGACGGATCATATTCGCCACCAGAGAGTCCACACCGGAGAGAAGCCCTTCCAGTGTGACTGGTGTGGGAAGGCGTTTTGGCACAGCTCCGACGTCAGAAAACACCAGACAATTCACACGGGAGAAACGCCCTTTCGCTGCGGCGAGTGTTCGAAGGCCTTTAACTGCGGCTCGAATCTCCTGAAGCATCAGAAGAGCCACACGGGAGAGAAGCCATATGAATGCGAGGAATGTGGGAAGGCCTTCGCCTACAGCTCGCGTCTCCTCCGCCATCGCCATGGGAAGCGGCACCCTCGGAGGAAGCCCTGAGTTCGGGGAGCTGTCCGCTCAGCACCTCCCGCGGCCGCCTCTGCCCGGAGCGGCGTCCACGCTGGCGCTGGCCCTCCCACCTGCTCCTTGGAAGACGCTGGCCTGAGTGAAAAGATGCAGGACAAGTACTGCACGGCTCCCTTTCTGTGAGGTCCCTGGGGCGGGCAAATGCACAGAGACTGAAAGAATAGAGGTTAGCAGGGGCCGGGGAGGGGCCGCCGCAGTTTAGTGGGTGCAGTTTCTGTTGGGGAGGCTGGATTTGTGTATTCGTAGTGGTGATGGGGGCACAGCATTGTGAATATTTAATGCCACTGAACTGTGCCCTTACAAACGGTCAGAAATTTAAATACTAGGTGTGTTTACTGTAATGAAAAAGATCACTTGAATTAGATATGCTCTTAAACTGCCACTTTAAAAAGCTCTCATTCATTGTGGAACAAAATGACATTTTCTGGCACGTCGGGGATGTGCACACCCTGCTCACCCAGGAGTCTCACTTATCAATACACCTTAGAACACTTGCTGCACGTGCACCCAGAGGCACCTGCGGTGATACCCACAATGCAGGCAGAACGTCAGGAAAACTGAGAATGACCCAGGCGCACATCTTCAGTAGACAGATAAACACACGTTGACGTCTGTGGGCCCAGAGTCCGTCACAGGAGACACAACAGGATTTTAATTCTATAACGTGCAAAACTAAACAGTGTTGTTCGGGATGCACGTGTGGTAAAACCAGAGAGAGCGGCCAAAGACTGGCCCAGTCCAAACTGAAGAGACTGGTCCCTCTGGCGGTGGGCGGCCCCCTGGGGCTTGGGTGTTTGGGCGTCTGCTTCCTAAACTGGGTGGAGGGGGTGTCTGGCCCAATGCTGTCATTCGTCATACACGCCCTGAGTTTATGTGTGTTTGATACGTTTCCCAACTTTCTTAAATTTTTAAAAACTAAGAAGCACTTTCCTCGTGACCCTTCTGCCCCGTCTGGGGTGGACAAGCTAAGCCGTGCGCTCCCCCATTCCCTTCATCGCTGGGAAGGACCAGTTTCCATGGAATCAAAGCCATTTCCTTCTCTCTCATGGTTGGCTTTTTCCCAACAAAGGGACCAGGTAATAATTGTGTTTCTTTATTTATTCAAGAGGTATTTCTCGTCCTTTTCAGGTGTGAGAGCAGATCGCTCCAAAGCAAGAAGTTCCCAGTGAAATATGTGTTAAAAGGAACCTCAAAACGAGAAAGTTCCCATATTCCTGAGCTCTGAGGGGAGAAGAGACCAGGAAGGAAGAAAGGAAAGTTCATCAGTCCGGCCTCCCAGGCTGAGGGACAGACGGGGACATGGGTGTGGGAAGGGCTGTCCCTGCAGAACCCACACCCGAGGGCCACGCCTGCGGACAAGGCGAGTGGCGGTGGGGGGTGGCCATGTCTCACCGGGAGCCCGCGGAGCAGTGGAACAGGAAGACGGCTTGACTGCGGGGAGCCTGCGTGTGGCTCGCCCACCTCCCCACAGGTCAGGAAACGCCCAGTGGGCCGACACTCACGAACGTCCATCCTCGCCCGTCCAGGAGGCACCGTCGGCCCTCCTCCAGCCGGCTCTAGCAATGGGCTCCAGGTAGAAACACCTGCAGACCGAGAATGTCCCCACGAAAGGCCTTTTCAGAACACAGGCCTTTGGGGCGCCCGCCCGCTGTCGCCAGGAGGCTTAGACCAGTGACCCCGACTCACCGCAGGCTGCCGCAGGCTCCACCGCGTCCAGCACGGAGAGTGCGGGGGTGGCGCCCGTGTGACCTGCCATCGGGGCCAAGGCCACAGAGGACCTCAAACAGAAGTGGGGACGCCTGCGGATGTCCTGGGGACTCGATTGTCCTTCGTGCCAGCATTCCGTGAGCCGGGCCAGCATCTGTCCCTGCAGACCTCATCCTGCCTGGTCTGAGGGGAGGTGGGAGCCAGGCCGCGGCGGCTCTGCGCCCCCCCCACGGGCGGGGCTGGCCACTGGCTTCGGCCTCAGTTGCTCTTGCACCAGGGCCCCCTGCATTCTTGGGAGGCTGCGGGCAACAGGGTGTTACCTGGGCTCTGTTTCTAATGAACTCCCATGTCCATCCCCAATTTGGGCACCAAGGTGTGATGCTTCGTTACCTCTGCAAGTGAGCCGGACTCCAAGGTGCACTGCAGACCGGATGAGACTGGGGGCCAGGCCCGTGACCTCAGCACCAGGGAGAAGACCGCGGTGCTGGGGACGCTTGGACATTTGCTCTAGAGCAGGACAGAGAGGTCATGGTGAGGGCAGGGGTCTCCATGAGCCGGGATGAGGGTCAAAGGTGGCGTCTCCGAGGCCTGAGGAAGCAGCGTTAGGACCAGAGAGGGAGCAGGGTGGGGGCAGCCACGAAGAGAACGGGGTGGCCTCCGGACCCGGTGCCCGAGGACGCGGCGGCGCTGCAGCGGCCTGTGCCTTCGAGAACCTCTGCGCAGAGCTCGGGGTCCACTGTCTCCTGGTTTCCCCCTCAGGACCCGGCTGCCTGTCCAGGGAACTCCGGGTGGTCCTCTTGACCGGAGCCCCGCTGGGATCAGGCTTAGCAATGGGCACGGCCGGGGCTGGCGCTGCTGCCCACAGCCACCTGCAGGCCCTGGGGACGTGGATTTCTGTGGTCCGAAGCTGCCATGGGGCGAGCACCCGGGGCACTCCTCGGCTCCGGCACAGGGGCACCCGGTGTCAGCCACACGCGGGGCTCCCCAGAGCACCCCGTCACACCGCGCGTGCCCCGTGTCGCTGCAGCCACACCCACGTGGCATTCTAGTCTGTTTCTTTTGGTGTTCGTGCCTCTTGGTCTTAGTACGTTTGTTTCCTGGTGAGCTCGCCCACTTGGCACGCTGGCGTCCAGACATTTACATCTCCCTGGTGGAAAGTGCGTCCTTGCCCATGTCCCTGGTGGCTTGATGCGGCCGGAGAGGGCTGTCGGGCTACAGACACCGGCACGCACAGCTGGCGGTCTGGGGCCTGTGGCGGTGCCGGCTCCCCTAGCCTACTGTTTCCCACTAGGAAAACTTTCCGGCTCATCAGACTTGTTGAACTTGTACTTTGTGATCTCTTGCTCCTTCAGCCCTTTTGAGGCAGGTGTGCTCTGTGCCTGGGGGGGTCGCCTGCTTCCTGCTGGCTTCCTGTGGCTTCCTGTGGCTCCCTGTCCCTGTGTGTCCTAGCCCAAAGGTGCCACCCTGGTTCCCACATCACTCTCCAGCTGCCCCAGCCCTTGTCCCTTCCCCTCCTTCTGCTGCCTGTTGACACCTGGTTTCTCTTGTAATAAACATCTGTCCTGACGCCCTTGCTGCGTTCTGTTGATCTCCCTGCAGCTTGGGGTACAGTGGGGATTCCTCAGGGAGGTGCTGCTGCCTCCTCAAGAAAAAACAATGGTGCCGTCACCAGTCCAGGGTCTCGCTTTGGCCAGTGCAGAAACTCCAACAGAATAGGAGTTTACTAACTTAGGAATGACTTCCTGCGGTGACCAGGTACTGTGTCCCTCTGCAGACACCGCTTTTGGGGCCCTCCACACCTCAGAAAGTCCGGTAGGGTTCGTGAGCTGCTTGGTGCCTGCAGTTTTAACCCTGGAGGGACCTGGGAGCCACTGGGCCTTCTTCCTGGGACCCTGCAACTGCCCCCACCCCACCCTTGCTCATTCCGCCTGCCTTAGAGCGGCTGTTCTTGTCACAGGATTCTCAGAGAGACAGGACACCGAGGCTGGAAGCAAGAAGCAGCATTTATTGATGCCGGCACCGGCTCAGCGGATTCTTATCCAAAGGCTGGGCTCCGACTGTAACATAACAGGCAGCTTTATAGAGTCTTGTCATTCCTACACAGCTACGGAGATAAGGAAGAACATTGGTTGGCAAGCGGTGTATCAACAGATGTGAGCGGAGAGTCCTTGAAGGGGGGGAGAGGGTGGTCAGGAGCCAGCTCGGCCCAGCAGGAGGCCAGGCGGGGTTAGGCTGCCACATTCTCACAGGGTGGAGTCTGCCGCCCAGAAGGGTTCGTTGACAATGTCTAGGGACATTCTCAGTTGTCACAGCGAGGGGACACCACTCTCCTGTGCGCAGGCCCCCCAGGTGTGCAGGAAGGGCGGGGAGTAGACCCCTGAACTCAGGGGAAGGGCTAGAGAGGGCCTGGACAGCGGAAACAGGAACTGCGGCGAGGTGTTAGCAGCTGAAGGCGAGGAGAGGCCGCTTTCGGCCAAAACCTAAGCACTTAGAACACGACATTCCTGTTCAGGCCAGAGGGGCCTGGCAGGGCCCGGGGACTGGCCGGGTGTCCCCGAAGGGGCGGGGTGCAGAGGCTGGCAGAAAACATGGTGATTGGCTAGAAACCACCCCTCCCCACCCAACCCCGACCCCCCACCCCCCGCTCCCCTGGCAGGGGAAACAGGAGAGTGCCCCCCCCTTCCAAACGAATCCAGCTGGGCGACACAGGGTGGCCGCGTACGACTAGGATGAGGAACAGACAGAAAAGGGGCACGGTGAGGGTCAGGGCGCCCGCCGCCTCTGTCCACGCTCGTGGACGACACATCCAAAACGGTCCCCAGCTGTGCGTGTGTCCGCACCACGGGCCTCGGGGCCACCGAGGCGGCGGTCCTCCCGGCGCCCAGAGCGGCCCGGAAGTGCGCGCGGCCGGGGCGGGGCGGGGCGCGGGCTCACTTCCGGCCGGCGCGGGCGCGGTTGGCCGCCTCGGGCTCGCAAGGTGAGTGGGCACCGGGCGGGGGCGGTGACTCCTCGGGCGCCCGTCCGGGCCTTCGCTCGCGCGTCGCTTCCGCGGGCCCAGCCCCGCAGCCGCCGCCTCGTGACCTTGACCCTGGGCCCGGCCTGTCGGGACGCGAGCGGTCGACTCCGCGGGGTGGCGGGCGCACTGGCCCCCCGCGATGGTCGTGTCCGTTCGCAGGGTGCCTCCGCACGCGCCCGGAACCCCGGGGACGGGAGCCGTCATGGCCACTTCGCAGAAGGGAAACTGAGGCTCAGAGAAGTTCCTGGACCGAGGTTCGCGGCCAGCGAGTGTGAGCGGCGGGCCTCGGGCCGGACGGGCTGCTCTGTCGCCAAGCGCCCCGAGATCGGGCCCTTTCCCACGGGGTGCAGACTCCGCGCTGAGAAGCGAGGGGGCGGAGGAAGGTCTCTACCTGGGTCAGCGGCATTTGTGTCACCTCCGCCTTCCGCCAACTGCAGCAGCTTAGGCGTGGGACCTGCGCTCAGAGTTTGTACTCACGTCCCCTCTGGGCGTCCTGTGCGACCGCCACCTCCGCTCAGCCAGCCAGGGTGGGGCTAAGCGTGCCCTTACCCAGAGCAGTCCCCGTTAGAAACTTCAGGTGTGACTTAGGAGGTTGAGGACATGCACCCTGCCCCACCCTGTCCACTCACCCGGCTGACCGTGACCCTTCTCATCGTTAGGGGATGAGACTTGCCAGGGCCCGACCCAGAAGGCGGCAGCACTGGTGAGAACCCTACTGGGCCGCCTCACCGCTTCCTTGGAGCAGGTGTCTGCCGCCCTCCTGAGCATGCACTGACTTGTCCTTCCTCTGTCCCCATGTTTACCCGCAAGTAAGGAATCCTGTTTCATTACTGTGAAAAAGACCCTCACATTGCACAAGCCATTCTTGCAAACCAAATTAAGCTCTGTGACGCCGAAGGAGGCTCAGCGCTGTGGGGGTGCCGGGAGGTGCCCGCCTGCAGCCTCTGAGGGCTCTGGGGGGTCTGAGGAAGAGGCTTTTCCTTTCTCAGAACATGTCGTTGAGATCACGGAGACGGTTCGTGCTCCAGCAGAGGAGGTCCGGTCTCGCCCTCCCCCGCGCCGGCAGCCCCCTGTGGTGCAGGAGGTTTTTCTTGGAGAACCACAGGGCTTCTCTGGGCAAGGCTGCAGGTTGGGAGGACATTCCGGGTCATTTTGGGGGCAGAGCTTTTCAGTGTGGTCCCTGCAGGTGTGCTGGTGCTGGTCACATGGAATAATGTACCAGAGACCCAAATGGCCTTGCACCCCGGGCCCCACACGCCGCCCCTGGGCGTCCTGATCCTTCCCGCCAGCTCGTCCCGCCCTCACTCATCCCTCTCACGCCCTCACCCTGCCTTGGTTTTCATTTCCCCAGGTCCTGGGCGTGCACAAATTCGTCAGGCCTTGGGGACGATGGCAGCCCTAGGGGATGGTCAGGAGCCCCCTCGTGTCCCGTCCCCTGTCAGTCTCGAGTCCCTGAGGACACCTGGAGCTCACCACCACGAGGCCCGGCTCTCGCTCCGCAGTCACCAACATGGTACTTGCCTGCCCCCCCCCCCGCCCCCGCCGGCCTGCGGGTGGGACCCGAGGCAGCACACGGGGCCCTGGGGCTCTAGCACCCTCAGGTTTGGGTCGGGGTGCAGGCTGCACTGGTTGAGGCTGGGGGCAAGCGGCATGAGCAATGGTTCCCTAGGGGACAGCCCCTCAGGACCGCGCTTCTCTGGGGGAGGAAGTCGGGCAGAGAAGAAAAGCAGCCTCGGTGCCCGGGCCCCGTGTGGCGGGAGCCGGTCATCTCGTCTCCCTCTCCGAACCTTTGGAAATCGTGTCCAGAGTTCTGGGCAGGCCGGTTTGGGTGGGGGCCCCCAGCGCCCTTGCTCCATCCCCCAGGCAGAGTCTGGGGGTGTCGAGGTGTAGAGGTAGCCCAAGACTGGTCAGGAAGGACACCCACGCCCTGTGGCACATGGCGCCCCTGGGCCCTGCTTGTGCTTAGACGTCGGGAAGTCCTGGGGTTCCATCCCTGCCCCACGTGCCACAGGAGGCCTGGCCTCGCCCCCTCACAGCCAAGGACACAAATGAGCTGGTGACAGCCAAGATGAGGGCCCAGTGTGCTCCATCCCACTGCTCGGGTTCTGTCTCTTGGTGGTCTCGGTTACGGTGAGTGACGTGATGATAGCCGAGATTCGTGGAGCAGCGGCTGTGCCGAGTGCCGGGCTCTGGGCAGACCCCTCAGGCGGCACTGACGGAGTGGTTGGGGCGTGGCTTGAGGTGGGGGACGGATGGGTCCACGACTGGAACAGGAGCGCCGAGCTACTCCTGTGCCTGGCTCCGGGAGCCCGCCCGGTCCCCTGCCCATCCCTGTGGTGAGCCAGGCTGCAGATCATGGGTGGGGTTGGACCGGGAGCGGCTGGAAGGCACCTGGACACCGCCCGGCATATTCGCTGCTTAGGCCTTCGCTGGGCCAGCTGCCGCTGCCTCCATGGTGTTTTGGGGGCTTTGCCCGGGGCTCTTAGCCCCTAGTCCCTGGGGGCCATGCTCCCCACCCCTTACGCAGTCAGAACCTTGAGGCCCACACTTCACTTCCAATTTCTCCATGTCACTCTCACGACAGCTTGGCAAGGTAGAACCCCTGTCCCCACGTTTTTGACGGGGACACGGAAGCCCAGACATGAGCCAGTGGAAGTCAGGAGGATTCAGACCGCATTCGTCTGATGCAGGCCCGTGCCCTCGATCCCTGGGCACAGCAAACGGTGGGCCGTCCTCTTGGGGGTGTGGGTAGGCCAGCAGAACCCAGGACTGGGGAGGGGCTTCCTGGGGGACATGCTGACTGAGCCAGTCTTGCAGGATGGAGGGCTGGCGCCCAGGACGAAGTCCCTGAGCCCATGCCAGGTGGGCTGCCCCTGAGCTGGCCTCCCCCAGCAGAGACCAGCCACAGGAAGCGAGAGCCCGGAAGGCTGGGTTTGGGTCCCCTGACCTTCGCCAAGTGCGCTGAAGTGCCCAGGGCTTCGCCCACAGTGGAAGAGAGAGTGGGCCGCACGGCCAGCAGCTTCAGCCCTCCCTGTGCTGTGGCAGAAACAAGGGGGGGACCCTGCCCGCAAAGGGAACCACCAGGGCTGGCCCTCGAGGAGAGATGCGGGCCGCCGGCCCTTCTACACGGCACTGGGCAGGCAGGGTGTGTCGGAGGGCGTGACTAGGAGCAGGGGCAGGGGGTGCATCCTGCAGGCGGCCCAGAGAACCCTGAGCTGGACTCGAGAGGAGGGGGAGATGAGCCCCAGCCCCCCTGTGCCCCCAGGCGCCCCCGGCCGCAGCCCTGAGGTACTCTCCCAGCCAGCACAGGAGGAGGAGCTGTCAGACCTAGAGCTGCAAGACGTGGAGGAGGCCCAGATGGGCAGGGACACCTGCTGGCCAGGTGAGCGAGCAAAGCCTGCTCTGGGGGCTGGCCTGGGCGCACAGGCACCCGTGGTTACCACTGCTCTGGGCACCATCCGGGATCCTGCTTGTCCCTGGCTCGGAGCTCAGCTCTGCACCCCTCTTCCCCTCCCCCACTGAGTCCCACTCCGTCACTGATAATTCCTGAGGCTGCGAATCACCCACACACCTCCTCTGACCCCCAGACCCTCACAGCCACCTGCCTGTCGGACTGTGGCCTCCCACTTAGCACCCCGTACCCCCAGTCAGCAGCCAGGGAGTCATCCTGGGCCCCTCTCCTGCTGTGTAGTGCCTTCAGCCTCCACCTGTCGCCAAAATCAAGCTCTGGTCCCCAGCCCCTTCTCCCCACAGCCTGGCCGGCGCTGCACTGACCCAGGCCCTCAGCCCCTCCCACTCCCAGCTGGAGATTCTTGAGGTGTCGAGAGGTTCCTGGGGGCAGGGGAGCTGGGCCAAGAGACTGTTGCGACCTGCCCTTGATCAGCCCTGGGGGGCTGTAGCGCTGTGGCCTCACTCCTCCGGGGGTCTGGGCAGTTCCCTCTGAGTCTGACCTGAGTCATGCCCTTGTGACGTCTGCTGTGGGCCTGGTCCCGGCCCTGCGGCACCTCTCTGCTGGTCCTGTCACCTAGGATGGCATAGAAGGGCTCTGTGGAGGGACAGACGGGGTGGGGGGTGCTATCAGCCTCTCCCATTTCTCATTTCAGATTCCGAGCTGGGGCCTGAGCAGGCTCTGTCCTTTCGCCACCTGCGGGATCCTGGAGACACGGTGGGCCAGGACGGCGGGACACTCAGCACCCTTCTGAGGAGTCTGCCCCGCAGGCCTGCGCGTGGGGCCGGCTTTGGGCAGGAGGCCGGCTTGGGGCAGCCAGCAAGCCAGCTGCCGGTGGCCATGTCCTGTCCCCAGAAGAGGGGCGCCTGGCGCATGACACTTGTGCCACAGGGAGCCTCTGGGACTGAGGGTGACCCCGAGCTGGGGGACAGCTGCGACCGGGGCTCGGGCCTCGGGGCCCAGCGGGGCGGGAAGCCGCACCGGTGTGAGGCTTGCGGCAAGAGCTTCAAGTACAACTCGCTGCTGCTGAAGCACCAGCGCATCCACACGGGCGAGAAGCCGTACGCGTGCGCCGACTGCGGCAAGCGCTTCCGCGGCTGGTCCGGCTTCATCCAGCACCACCGCATCCACACGGGCGAGAAGCCGTACGAGTGCGCCGAGTGCGGCCGCGCCTTCAGCCACAGCTCGCACTTCACGCAGCACCTGCGCACCCACAACGGCGAGAAGCCGTACGAGTGCGGCGAGTGTGGCCAGGCCTTCAGCCAGAGCTCCAACCTGGTGCGGCACCAGCGCCTGCACACGGGCGAGAAGCCGTACGCCTGCAGCCAGTGCGGCAAGGCCTTCATCTGGAGCTCCGTGCTCATCGAGCACCAGCGCATCCACACCGGCGAGAAGCCGTACGAGTGCGCCGACTGCGGCCGCGCCTTCCGCGGCCGCTCGCACTTCTTCCGGCACCTGCGGGCGCACACGGGCGAGAAGCCCTTCAGCTGTGCCGCCTGCGGCAAGGCCTTCGGCCAGAGCTCGCAGCTCATCCAGCACCAGCGGGTCCACTACCGGGAGTAGCGGGCGCAGAGCCGAGGTCGGGCCTCGGGCAGGACACGCAGAGGGCAGGCGAGCGCGGTTGGCACAGCCGGCACCCCATGCCGAGCCGCGTGAATAAATTCTTTTTAATTGTTGAAAGGCGGAGGCTTCCTGCTTCCTGTCCCTGAGGGCCTATCTCAGGAGTGATGGGGGGCCTGACGGTGCCTCGAGGGCTGTCTGAGCTCAGTGGAGACTGAGGCCCAGTGGCGCCGTGACTTACCAGGAGCCACAGGTGTGGACAGGCACCCCAAGATGGTGTTCCCAGCTGCAGAGACCCAGAGGGGGTCCAGGAGGAGCAGCGGGCCAGGCTGCCCGCGCTCGGCCGGGTCGTGCGGTCCCCTCGGGTCTGGGAGACTGCGTGCACTTGTCTGCCGAGCAGCAGACCTGCCGTTTGCCCCGTGCTTAGCCGTGCTGCCCAAAGCCAGCGGACTTTGCAGAAGGTGCGTCCTGTCCCTTTCCCCTGCCCATGCGTGAAGCAGCCCAGGCCACGCCAGCGTCCATCACCCTTCCTCCACACCACTCCAAGAACCCAGACCTCGCCTCCAGGGTTCCTCCCCCAGCCATGGACCAGAGAGGTCTTCTAGAGTCGTAAGTTAGATGCCCCTCGCTTGCTCCTCAAAACCGTCCCCACGGCCTCATGACCCTACACACTGGGTCCCCTTGCTCATTCCCTTCCAGAGTCTCTGCCTCAGGGCAAGTTCTCAGAGGCCCCATCGCCCCGTCCAACCCAGCACCTCGGACAGCTCTAGGCGCGCGGCGCGCCCAAGTCCGCGCCCGGAGCCGGTTCCCCGGGCCCTCCCCCAGGCCAGTCCCCGAATGGGTCCTCCCGGCCAGTACCCCGAGGACGGTCCCCCGAGCCGGCCCCCCGAGCCGCCCCGAGGACGGTCCCCCGAGCCGCTCCCGGGGCGGGTCCTCCGAGCTTCCCAGAGCGCCCGGAAGTGCCGGGGCGCGGGGCGGGGCACGTGCGCCGCAGTCAGCGCTGCTGCTGCCCGTGTCTCGCGGCCCTGGGGCCGGGCCGGGCCGGGCGGTGGGCACGGCGTCGCGCCTCGGCTCGGGCCTTCAATTCCGCCGTCCCCTCGCCACCAGTCCACGCCCGTTGTCGGTCCTCCCGCCCCGCAGCGCCCAACCCAGGGGTCCCCGCGTGTGCAGATCGAGCGCGCAGCCCGCGCCAGCCCCGCCGCGCCCCAGGGTCAACGCGCAGCCAGTGTGGGACGCATCGGCTGTGGGCCACGTTCCCAGGCCGTGCCGAAAGGTTTCCTAAAAGAGGGCGGTGGGATCGCTGCAGACACCCTGTAGCCCTTGGGGAGGGGTCTGGACCGTCCAGCGGGTGGTGGCCCGCAAGGCTCCAGGCGGCCAGGCCTGCGCGTTAGGAGTTTCTCTTGCGGGAAGAGCAGTCTCCGAGACCCAAGTTACCCGCTGGGATGTCGAGGGAAACCTGCTTCTACTTTTAGATCATCCTTTTTAAATGTTTTTATTTTCACGTGATTTTTATAATTCGTTATAAATAAGGCGGTGACGGGTGCAGTGAAGCCTGCATGCCAGGCGCGGAGGGCGGGCCGTGGGCGGCGGGAGAGGCTGCAGTGTCCAGAGGAAGCCACCCGGTTGCTCCAGCCTTCTGCCCCTAGGGCGAGGGGTCCGGGGTCCCGTGCGCAGAGCACTGTCCCCGAAGCAGCCAGCCTTTGTGCCTGGGCTCGAAACCTGCATTCCGCCCTCTGCTCCTGCATCCTGAAGCTACTCCTGGGCGCAAAGAAGCTATTCTGGCGCCACAGTGGGTACCCTGACTGGGTCCTTCTGTCCACCAGCCGACGGCCGGTGCACTGCCAGCTGGACCCGCCCCCCCGCACCTCTCCCCAGGGGTGGCAGCGCAGCAGCCCCGCCGGCCAAAGAGCCCCGCCCGCAGCTCACCCGCGGCCCGCTGACCGGCGGTGAGCACTGCGCTCTGTGGTCTCCCGCCACGGACACGTGTGCCTGTTGGCCACCACGGCCTGGCCGAGAGGTGTCCCTTCCCTTTTCCGTGCACTGGCCCCTTCCTCTGGAAACCCAATGTTCTCATCTGCAAAGCAGCCTCTGGCTCAGGGGTATTAGACGAGGTGATTCACACGGCGCGGGCTAACGGCGAGCGTGCGGGTAGTGGACGCCTGGGCCTGAACGGCGAGGGGCACGCGGCGCCACGTGGGGCCACGGGCCGGCCAGCGAGAGTCCGGCGCCCGCCCCCCGCGCGACACCACTGAGCCTCTCGACCCCGGCCCTCGCCAGCAGAAAGGGGACTACTGCGCTGCCTCGGGGCCTATGAGGGGACCGCGGACCGAGGGGCAGCAGGGCGAGGCCGCCGCGCTCCCTCCCCGCGGATGGTTTCCCCCTGCTCCTGTGCCTCGCGCGGTTTACTGAGCTGCTGCGGCCTCCACCCCATGACGCTCCCTTCTCCACTAGCACTGACTTCGTCCTTTCGCTGACTCCGCAGTCACCTCGGTCACCAAACCCAGACCTACTTCGGGGCCATCATCCCTGCATCTGGCTGCAGGCGGTGGAGCCCAGGGGTGACAGGGAGATAGGCCGAAGGCACGTGCGCGGGAAGTGAAGAGTGGCAGAAAGGCGGGGATTCTGGAAGGCGGCGGGATAGCGGACGGGGCTGCTATGAAGGTGATTAAGACAATAACTGAGAGAGGCCTTGCACCGGAGCTAGGAAACCTGGAAGAATCGCAAAGACGGGCGAGAGCCAGGGTAGCTGCCCGCCCCGCGGCCTCAGAGCAGCCGAGCGCACAGTCCTCCGGTGGCCCAGAGAGTCATCAGAAGTTTTGCCTTGCGGTCGCCAGGTAAGCCGAACACACACTCCAGAGGGCCAGAACGTAGCCGGAAGTCCCGCCCCGCAACCTCCAGGGCAGCCGAGAGCCCAGTCCTCCGGCGGCCTAGAGCGTCGAAGGAAGTCCCGCTCCCCAACCAACAGGGCAACCGAGCGCACAGTCCTCCAGTGCCCCAAAACGTCGCCATAAGTTCGCGTTCCGGTCGCCAGGGCAGGTGAGCACACAGTTATCCAACAGTCCACAGCGTCGCCGAAAGTACCCCGCTGCAATCTCCAAGGAAATCAAGCATTCAGTCTTTCAGCGGTCTAGAGCGTCGCCGGAAATCCCGCCCCACAACCACCGGGGAACAGCTCTCCGGCGGGCTAGAGTGTCGGAGGAAGTCCCGCCCCGCAGCCTCCAGTACAGCCGAGCATGCATTCCTTTTGTAGTCTAGAGCGTCGCCGGAAGACTTGGTCCACAACTTCGAAGGCAGCCGAGTGCAGATTTACGGTATCCCAGAGCCTCGCTAGGAGTTTCGCGTTGTGGTTTCCAGGAGACCTGAGCATGCAGTTCTTTGGCAGACCAAAGCTTGGCGAAAATTCCGCGCCGCAGTTTCCAGGGCAGCCGAGCACGCAGTCCTCCGGCGGCCTAGAGCGTCGCCGGACGTCCCAACCCACAACCTCCAGAACAATTGAGCACGCCGCCCTCTAGCGGTCTATGGTGGAAGTCTACCCCGCGACCTCCAGCGCAGCCGAGCGCTCAATCATCCAACAGTCTAGAACATCGCCAAAAATTCGTGTTGTCTTTCGTCAGGGCTGCCGAGCATATAGTTCTCCAGCGATCCAAAAAGTCGCCGAAAATACCGCGCCGCAACCTCCAGGAAAGCCGAGCACTCAGTCCTCCGGTAGCCTAGAGCGTCGCCGGAAGTTCCGCCCCGCAACCTCCAGACCGCTGAGCTCTCAACCCTCCGAAGGTCTAGAGCGTCGCCGCCGGAAGTCCCTCCCTACGGCCTCCAAGACAGCCGAGATCATAGCGTTCTCGCGGCCCAGAGTGTCGCCGGAAGTCCTGCGCCGCGGCCTCCAGGGCAACTAAGAGCTGCACTCCGGCTGTCTAGAGCGTCGCATGGCGCGTTCGCGGCGCTGATGAAGGGGCTTACGGCGCTTCGGGGAGGGCAGCGCGGGCTGCGGAGGCTGCGCGTGAGTGGCGGTCGGCCGGGGTAGGGGCGACAGACGCTGGGGCTCTGTCGAGCGCGACGTGAATCCAGGGTGTAGGGCTGCGTGTCTCTCCTGCGCTCTCACTGAGAAAGAGCCGCAGGTCCGCCGTGGAAAGTGGCAGTGGGAGGACGGCACCGCAGTCACGCCGCGGGACAGCCTCCCCGCCGCCGCTGTGACGGCCGCCAGGGGTCGCCGCATCCCCAGCTGCTGGCGCGGGATAGCTTGCCTTGTTCTTCATTGAGATTGCATAGTTCCCAAGGCTGTTTCTGCAAACAAGTTGGAGATGAAATTTCCGCGTCGGGAAATCGCCAAGATTCCCAGTGTCGGGAGGTTCCCGGGGTTGGGATCCCAGTGTGGCTTTGGGGCCTTTGGAAGTTGTCCCACGGCCTCCAGCCGAGGAGCGGTGTCCGCGGTGCCCGTTTTCCCCGCCCTTCTGGCTGGTAACGCGCTGCCCTTTTTAAGCCTTCGCTTCTTTCAGAGTAAAAAGTGGCATTTTAAATTACGTTTCTTAATTACAGGTGAGGTAGGACAAACGCAGGACTTGCGTTTTAAAATACATTGGCTCTTTTTTTTTTTTTTTGCGGGTTACTTGTTCGTGATTTTTTACCAAATTTTTGTGCTTTCTCGGTATGCAGCGGACCTAAACCTTGACCTGTGTTGCAAATATCTCCCCTACACCGCTTTTTTCCCATTCGTTTTGTGTTTTATGCCGTTTTCTTTTGTAGTTAAATGTCATACTTTGGCGTCAAGCTTAGCAAAGTCATTCGTCATTTCAAAATTGCATTATTCAAATAATCTTTTAAGTATTCGAGTCTTTATAGTTACCAGGAGCGTTGAAGGACCCGGGGCTGATTCTGTAGCCGTTCTGAGAACTGGCTGAGGCACCGGGCGGTTGGTGATGGAGCGAGGTGATAGTGCCGGCTGCACACACGTCTTTGCTGAGTGTAGGGGTGCAGGGGACCAGCATCCCCTAGAACACTTAGTCTCTGGGGTGTCTGTCCATTTTTAGCGGCAGAAGCAGCCCGGCGGTTGGGGTGGCTGCTCCAGGCCCCCCGGGGGTGCTCTGACCTCGCCCCCACACCCCCAGCTGCTCTCTCCCCTCTCCTTCCTTCATCCACGCCAGTGTCCCCTCTCTTCGTGGTTCTGTGGGGCACTGAGCAGACGGCCACCCTGATGCACACACACAGGCGAGGGGGCAGCCGGGCCCAGGGGAGTTGGGGAGGGCCGTCCTGGGGCTGGGGAGTTGGGGACAGCTCACGAACCGGGGCTCCCCAAGTCCCCCGCTCCCTGCTGTGCTCTGCCGGCCACACCCTGCACCCCCTTTTCCTCCAGGCCCCTGCAGACTTCTGAGGACAAGAATAGGGATTCTTGGTTTGTTTCCCCAGGGCCCAGGTGTCGGCTGGCCTGGGCTCAGAGGAGGTGACAAGGAGTGTGACCATCTGACCAGCTGCCCGTCCACTGACCGTCCCCCCGCGGCAGGGCTGTCAGCCGGGCTTCATTCGGGTTGCTGTGGCTGCTTTTCCCGTTATGTGAGCTACACCAACGGCGACGTCACTCTCCCTTAGCAGAGAGACACGGTGTTTGAAGCCAGGTCATGGTCCCTGGTTCTTGTTCCGCGTGGAGCCTGGGTGGGTCCCACGCGCACACGCTCCCCACCTGGGCTCGACTTAACAGCCTCTGTCGGGGGACCAAGGGAAAGCCCGGCCTGCGCCGACGGCCCAGGACAGCACCCTTGTTCCACCCGGCCACGCATGTGTCCTTGTCACAGGTGGCCGTCTGGTCCCAAGCCGAGCGTTTTAGGCAGGAGGCTTCCTGGGACGTGGGTGGTCTGCCTGCCCGGTGGTCCCGCCCTCCCCAGCCACTTCCCAGGCGCCTGCGACAGGAGACGTCTCAGGAGGCTGCCGCAGCGTCCTGGCCTTGTGCTGTCCCGCGGGTCTGAAGCCCCTGTCAGAACGGGCCCCTGGTCTGTGCCCGGGACGCAGCGGAACCAAGCGGACGCAGCTGCCTGTCGGCCCTGTCCCAAGTCGTCCTCGGCCCTGGGGAGCTGGTCCAGGCGAGGCCCCGCCCACGTGCACAGAACGGAGCCCTTCGAGTTTGGCGGGGGGGGGGGGGGGCGTGCTGCGCGCTCTGCTGGCACCCGGGTTTCTGGGCCTTTGTGGGAACCAGGCAGCTGGAGAGCGGCCCAGAGGGTCCCCAGGACCCAACGTTTATGACGAAAGCGGAGGGTGAACGGCGTGTGGGGCGCAGACAGCACCCGGTGCGGGCACGGCGGGGCAGGCGGCAGCTGTCGCGGGAGCGTCGGCGCCCGTCGGACGCGGAGGCGCCAGCGCAGGCCGGTCGCGTTCGCCCCCTGCGGCCACAGCGCCAACGGCAGCCGCCAGGGCGCGCGGGGCGGGGAGGGGCGACGCG
>CM053511.1:757305-791918 GCA_028627145.1 Eidolon dupreanum | reverse complement strand
GACAGGGAAGACATGGTCCCCTCCTGTGGGACAATCCCAGGAGTTCCCTGAAGACTGCCCTCTTCCCCGTGGCTGCAACTGCACCCTAAGCTCATGGGTGTAGACTCGTCATTGGCAGAGGGACCGGGCCGAAGGCGACTGCTGTAGATCATGGTGTCTTAGTGGCATTTGGAGCAGGACAGTGACTGTACAGGTGTGCCCCAGTGTCGTGGCCATTTCAAATGCCAGCCTCTGACACAGCGTCCCCCACACAGTTCAAGCACCCTTTGGTTAAGCACTGTGGGTCTACACCTTCTGGGCTGAGACTGGTCGGGGGTGAGGCACGTGGATGGGACTGGCCACCAGCAGGGTCTGCCACGTGTGTGTGTGGGTGAAATCGGCCCACAGCGAACAGAGCATGGCCTCTCTGTTGGATTCTGATGTTTTAGCTCAGATAGCTGCATGGGGAACGCTGCCGCCCCTCACAGGAAGGACTCACTTGGCCAGCAGAGAGAGCACCTGTCCCCTGCAGGTTAGATGGCTGGCCGCCAGACTCCGAGAGCATTGTGGCCTCTTAGCAGTTCCTTCTGTGTTTGTTGGTCTGGTCTTGTTTCCTTTCCCTTGCCTTGGGTCAGCTCTGATCGTTTTTTCCGGTTTGGTACAGAGTCATCCATTTTCTCTAGATCTTCCCATTAGCTTCCATAATGTTCTCTGATAGTTCGCGAAGTCTCCCTGGGGTGTGGTTCTTGCTTTTCCTTTTGTAAAGTGGGGTGTTTGTGTTTTTGCTCTGAGGTTAGTCCCTACTCACGGCGACCCGCACGCATTCTCTCTCTGCAGATGGACGTTGGAGGCAGCAGTGCGCCAGCTGGAACAAAACATTCCACCTTCCCGGCAGCCACGTGTGGTCGTGTGACACAGTTCTGAGGGCATCTGGGGCTTGTTTTGCTTTCCTCCTTGATGCTTCTTTCCTCTTCACCTCCCTGGAACTCAGAACGGCCGACAGGCAGAGTCACCATTCTCCACGTGGGGCTCGTGAACCAGCGCCGATGCCACCGTGGTCACACTCGAGCCTCGACGTCCACCTGGGGGACGGACCCGAGTGGGGGTCTGGGGAGGACAGTGAACAGCTCGCTAGCCTGGCTCAGCCACTGCACCCCAATCTCATGCAGGAAGAGCCAGACCCCAGCTAGTACAATCTCTTTTTTCCCTTATTGGGCCTTCTGGGGATTCATCAGTCTTTTTTTTTTCCCCCTCACTCAGCTTTTTTGCTATGTGGCTGACATTAGCTTTTAATCATTAGTAATTTCCTCCTTTTTCTTTTGATTTGGTTAATTTAATTAATATCTATTTTAGCAAGACTTACCTGAGTTTGCAGAATTTCTTTTCATTTATTCCATACATTTTATATAATGTTATTTATTTTCTAGTTACTCTTTAGGTAATGTGCTGTTTATTTTTTAACTTTAATTCAAGCCTTATTTAGAACTATCTTTTCACTTCCAAATGGTTATGTTTTATTTTGGCTGTTTTTCATTGTCAATTTCTAGAAGTCCTCTCTTTAATAAAAAAACAAGCTTCGGGATCCCGTTGCTATTGAAGGCACACAGTTTCACGAGACCCACTTAGTAAAACAGCCACCTCCCCTAGGGCCCCAGCGTCCCTCCCCGAGGACAGCCTCTTAATGACTTTGAGCGACTACTTGCTATTGAATTCCACAGTTCTGAAGAGGCTTCTGCTTCTGGAATTTTATTTTCTAATTTAGACCTTGTGTATTGACTTAGTCTTAGGAGGATGGAGGCTCAGCATCTTTCACCCTCCACGTCCGCTGCCTTCCTCCCCTGCACCTCTCCCTCCTTCTGATAGAGTCATGCTATAATTGTCTTGGGGGGTCAGGATGCCGGGACATCTTGCTTACATCATTGTGGCAATGAAAAAGCAGCACAAAGCTCAGTCAGGTAATGCTCTGTGTTTACTTTTTATTTCCTGCACAGCTTTTTATGTTCCCTGGAGTTAGCAACCATCTTATTTTGTCATTGTTATCGTTTCAGGTGGCCGGGGCAGGCGGAGGAGCTTAGCTTACAGGATTTGGCTGCTCCGGGGAAAGGCAGGATCAGGTGTGCCTGTGAGCTCAGCAGCGGGGCAGGCAGTGACCGGGAAGGCGCGGGGGGTGATGGGTAGGATGGGCAAGGCTGAGAGGAGCGTGATGAAAGATCAGCTTCGGTTCCTGTTCGGGCCCCTACAAAGAGTGTGTTCTCGGGCGAAGTGAGCCGCACATGAGATCTGCGTGGGTTCCGGAGTCGCCGGGAACGCGGGGAAGTTAGGCAGGGGCCCGGGTGGAGGCGCATTGCCGGGGCGACCCTGCGGGGAGCGGGGTTCTGGAAGCAAGCCAGCCCTGCAGGCAGGCTGCCCTGGAGGCGAGTCGTTCTAGAAGTGGGCTGTGGCAGTGAGAGGATTCTGGAAGCAGGCTGTGGAGGGAGGACGCCGGACCGTGCAGACGGCACCGGAGTGGGTCTCCGAGCGCAGACGAAAGTGGGCATTGTTTAAGAACTCGCACCAGCGCTCGCTCGACAAAACCGTTAAAAACCCCATCGTGAACATTTGGGGACGAGCCCCTTGAAGGGTCCCTGTTGCCGGGGCACGGGATAGCACTGCGCGGTGGCGGACGCGGAGCCTGCGCCGGGAGCTGCGCCGGGAGGCGCGCGGAGGCAGGCTGCACCGGCGCCCTTCGAGAGTTCACGTTTCACGTTTTTTTCTCTTTTTCCCTAACTTTGCCGCACGCTAAGCCGCCAGCGCACGCGCAGCACAGGCCCGGTGCCTGCCCCTCCGCGTCGGGCCGGGCGGTTGCCGGGGTGACCGCATTCCCCCAGGACCCCGCGGGCGGGTGGGCGGGGCCCGGGCGCGGGAAGCCACCGCCCTCGCTCTCTGGTTGGTCGAGGCCGCTGTCCTTTGGAGTAACCGCCGCCGCCGACTGGGCAGCGGCAAGGTTCGCACGCCCGGCGCCGGGTGCCACGCCCCTCCGGCCAGCCCGGCCCGCCCCCCGCAGAGAGGACGGTGCGCGACCCGGCGCGGCGCCCGGCGGGACCTGCGCGGACCTCGGCTTCAGGCGGGCGCGGCCCGAGAGGCGGGCAACGATGGTCCCCGAGGAGCGGCGGGACGGCCCGGGCGCCGGCGAGAGCACCCAGCTGCAGACGGCCGGCAGCGACCGCCAGGTGGGCGCGCTGGAAGGAGGGTGCCCGGAGCTGCGGGCGCAGGGCTGCGGGGCCAGCGCTGCTTCTCCCGCCCGAGCGCAAAGCGGGACTCCCGGGCGGCACCCTCCCACACCTCGCTCGCCCCAGGAGGCAAGCTGGGCGTACCGCTGGGGAAACTGAGGCCCGGCGGAGGGCCCGAGCGCGCGTTGCCGGTCCTCGCGGGCTTCTCTCTTGCCAGTCCCGGGTCACGTGCGGGGAAGAGGCCGCAGGCCCCTCCTGTGCGACTCAGGAATGGGGTGGCGGGGCAAGTCCCGCTCAGCGTCTGCTCGACGCTCCGGGCTCCCTTCTGCGGCGGTGCCGGGCTCTGGTCTGTGACAGCCGGGGCCCTCGTGTATGTTGCGCCTGTCACTCCCTTCCCAGCTTTCCTGTCCACTCCCTCTCCCCAGGGCTGTACAGTTTTGCCCCGGGGCAGCCAGCTCTGTGCTTGATAAAATTTTGAGTTGCCCATGGCTGAGACACAGGAAATGGCGGGAGAATTTCACAGCTGCAGAGTTCGTCCCTTCTCATTTTCCCGTCCCTCTGCCTTCTTGCGATGTCCCTAACCCTGGGGCACTGACCGCGGACAGTGGGCCGTTTCCAGGAACACTGGGGAAGCTCTGGAAGGGTGTTGGGGTGATCTCCGGGGTCCGCGTCTGGGAAAGAGGGGGCACTGCAGCCGAGGCCGAGAGCCCCCTGGGGTCACCTCGAGGCTGCCCCAGTGTTCATGCCAGGCATCGGGCATTCATGTCTCCAAGGGCATTCAGTCTGTCTGGTGCCACCAAGCAGCGGTGGCACGTCACCCCCCTTCCTTCTCCCGCGTCAGACTACGGAGTGGACCCCGCTGCTCTATTCAGCTTTTGTGTGCCTGCGGCCCCCGCCTTCCAGGGAGGGGTAGGCGGGTGTCAGCTGGGACATGGGCTCCAAGCGACTGGCCACGTGATGCTGCCCAGACCCCTGGAGGGGCAGGCTCCTCCCTGCCCGCCCCAGGAGATGCCAGGTGCTGCTGCGAGTGTGTGGGGAGAGCAGTGGCCGGTGGCCCCGCCGAGCAGGCAGTGCGGAGAGAGGAGCCTGCCGCCTGCCCTCCGTGAGCTCACTTCCTCGCAGGCAGCCAGCCCGCTGGTGGCCTTTGGAACGAGCACGTGTTGTTTTGGGTGGAACGTTCGGGGAGGTTGTTCGCACCGGATGTTTCAGAGGACCCAGTGGACAACACTTTCAGGCTCCACCCAACCGCCACCCTAGGAGGGGGGCGGAAACCGTTTCCAGCTGTCTCTCTGGGATGACCCAGCAGTTGGGGTGTCCTGACTTGTGTCCCGACAGGGAGCCCCTGGCCTGGGTGCTAGTGGGCGGGCACGGACCCCGGCTCTGTTCAGCCCAGAGACCCCGCACACCCTCGCACACGCCTCTTTTCTGTTGCCCGGGTGGTTCTTGCACTTGGAGAGTCTCACGTGTCCCCTGCCACCCGGCTGGAGCGAGGCTGGCCCCACACGAGTTACGATGCTCGGTGTCAGGCTAGGCCAGTAGCCATGCCTGTGAGAGCCACGCCCGGGTCCAAGGCCCCTGTAGAGCGACGTGGGCGATGTGTCTCTGCCCATGAGAACATCGTCCAGTGGGCACCACCTGGCCCTGGTGTACAGTAGGGGCTCACCGGCTCCAGGTAAGTGCCCACTGGAGAGCAGCCTGGCCCTGCGGCTGGTGGGCGTCAGCAGGCAGAGACTACGGCTCAGAGAGGAGGAAGCTGATCTGCCAGCCGTGGGGGCCTCTCCCTGGGAACCAACAGTCAGGGGGAGCCTGCAGAGCGTGTGGGGCCCTTGCTGTTTGTTCCCGGCCCGTGCTGCCGTGACCGCTTCCCCTCTTTCCCAGACTGGCCACCGCCCATGCCATTTCCTTCTGGGCTGCTGGGGGCCGTGGGCCTCGAGCTTCCGGGCAGCTGGAGCCACTGGACCTGTCCTGTCAGGGCCGCCGCGGCAGCAGGGGGTCACTTCTCTGTTCCCCACCCCTTTC
The DNA here is from genome assembly GCA_028627145.1 of Eidolon dupreanum. Lineage (NCBI taxonomy): Eukaryota > Metazoa > Chordata > Mammalia > Chiroptera > Pteropodidae > Eidolon > Eidolon dupreanum. The sequence continues at coordinate 786,711 of CM053511.1, read as the reverse complement.
CGCCCAGGCCAGGTTTCCCGATGGGGGAGGGCCCCAGTGAGTGCTGATGACCCTGCTGGGGGACCCCTCACCACGGCCGGCGTGGACAGCAGGTGTGGGCAGGGCTTTTGGGCCACTGCCCTGGAGATCGGGCTCCCAGACCTCCCCACCCACCCAGGTCACTCAAGCCGGCCTGGCCCCCTGGCGGGGGCGCTAGTGTCAGGAGACTGTGAGGGGTGCTTCAGAGCTCAAAGTGGACCCGGCTCGGGGCTGCGGCTCTCCCCACTCCCTACACACTCCAGGAGCACGTGACACCAGAGACCAAATGGCCATGCTGGTAAGGACGGCCTAGCTGAGCCGCTGGCCTCTGTCCAGCACAGGACCACCCCACCCCAGGCAGACGGCCAGAAAGCTGCCCACCTGCCGGAGGCTGGCAGTGGGCTTTCCAAAGGAGAAGGCTGTGACTGTGGCCACAACCTGGATCCTCAGGCCTCTTGAAGATGAGTCCGCCCGTGTCCTCGGCTCATCCCCTCCCACACAGCGTGGGAGTAGAAGGCACGTCAGAGGAGGGGCTCAGGCCAGCAGAGCAGAGGGAGGACAGCTGCGTCTTGTCTCGTCCCCTCCTGGTGCCACCCTGAGACCAGCCCCTCTACCGCCTGCAGACGAGGGCCTGCCCAGAGTCCCACAGAGGGGACTCCGCCATTGTCCCCTCCCCCAGTTACCTCAGGACCGCTGGCAGCCTCCTGTCCTCCAAGCCCCAGAAGAGTGCTTCCTTCTACGAGAAATCTTCCCTGATTGACCCCTCTCGAGAATGCCAGAGTCTGGAGAAGTTGGGCCATAATCCACAGGGGCCATGGCCCAGGGCCCTCTCTGGGAGCGGCTGCGAGGTCTTCTCTAGGGCGCCCCCCAGAGGGCTGGGACGAGTTAGAGCCCCCAGAGGGTCTGAAGCTGCCCTGTGTGACAGTGGCAGGCATACCAAGGAAAATGAGCCACGCTGCTCGGCTCCGTGGAGAGCAGACACTGCGAGGCCAAGGTCAGTGCTGCGTGAGCAAAGCCTTCCCCCTGGGCCTGGCCTGTGACCTGTGGTCTCTCTACAGGGCTGTGACACCCAGGCGAAGACACAGCATGGCCACCTGCAGAGCCGCAGGGCCCGGATCCACCAGCAAATGGACAAGGTGCTACGGATGCGGGCGGGGGCCGAGAACCTCTACAGGTGAGCAGGCCCCCGCGAGCCAGGCAGTGCCCCCGTCATGGTCTGGGAGGGACACATGAGCAGGTGACCGTGACCAGTGCAGGCTCTCAAGAAGCAGGGCTGGGGTCTGGGGCAGCCCAGGCCCCCGCCCTGCGGGCCTCGCTGGCAGGGGCAGCTCAGGGCCAGCCAGGTTCTGTGCTGGGCTGGAGCAGAGCTGGGGGGGCGTTCATGCCGGTGCGCGATGTGGGGACCCCCGGTACGCCTGTGGTGACCGGGAGGCTTCTCAGAAGCCACTGCTTAGGTCGAGCTGTGGCAGGTGACCAGTGTCCCGAGGGTGGGGACCTAGGGAAGGGTCCCTCGGGCTGAGGCCCCTCTCCCTTGGAGCGCACGAGCTCAGACCTTCACAGGCCTCCCTGAGCTGCTCGTGGGGTGACGACCTGCAACCCGGCCCGTGAGTGCAGAGCCAGCCGGGGGCTCCAGGGCGGGCCCCTCCTTGTCCTTAGCAACCCGTCCTCACTGTCCACCCCACCCCCGCCCCCAGCCTGGCCTTCCTAGGGACCCACAGCCCCTCCGCCTGGCACCCCATGGAGGCACAGGGCGTCTGACCCCACCGGTCCAGGGGAGTTGGTTTGGGGTGTCCGCGAGGGCACAGCTTGCATCCTGGGGGAGGGAGGGGTGCTGGAGGGCACCTGTGCCCTGGGCCCAAGTCAGGATGTGCACACGGATGGGAATCTGCATGAACCTCGAGCACTTGGGGGAAAGGGTGGTCATCTCACAGGCCCTGGACCCCACCACTGGCCCCTGGGGCCGGGCCCGTCAGCAAGGGCCTCTGGGGGTGGGCTCTGGAGCACAGGCTGGACAGGGCTGCGGCGCGGCCCAGGGCCACGTGGCCCACCGTGTGGCACAGCTGGGCTTCACCTCAGCCTGGCTTCCCCAGAGCCACCAGCAACGCCCGGGTCCGGGAGACGGTGGCCCTGGAGCTGAGCTACGTCAACTCCAGCCTGCAGCTGCTGAAGGAGGAGCTGGAGGGGCTCAGCTGCAGTGTGGACGCGGACGGGCCTGCGAGGTGCGCGCGTGCAAGGACGCGGACCGGCCCGGGGGGGTGCACGCGTGTGTGCATGCAGGAGGGTGCCATTGGGGACCGCAGGTGTGTGTGGGTGTGCGAGGATGTGTTTCAGTCAGGAAGAGGTGTGCCACGTGTCGCGGGAGTAGTAGGAGGTAGACTCCATGGCCCTTGGGCACAGCGGGGTCCGGCCTTAGTCTGCACTTGCTGCTTCTGGTTCTAGTGACGGTATCGCTGTCCCCATGATCCCCCTGGGGCTGAAGGAGACCAAGGAGCTGGACTGGTCCACAGCCCTGAAGGTGAGTGCTGGCCTGTGAGCCCTTCCCTGAGCTCTGGGCTGCGGACGCCCTGCGCTGGGGTGTGGAGAGACCTTGGAGGGTGCCTGGCTGTGGGGAATTCTGCGTGGGTGGGCTTTGGAGACGAGTGCACCCTGGGGTGGGTGTGGCAGAGCTGGCTGCAGGGTCCCTGACTCTGAGGGTCCTGCTGGCCGGGGGCTGCCCCCTGCAGTCAGAGCCGGGGTTGTGCAAGGCCGCCAGTTCCCAGGGCCCTTGGGGGCTCAGCAGCCAGGCTGTGGGGGGCTGGCTTGCCACTGACCCACGGAGGTTGATGAGGGAATTCGAGTAGAAACAGCACCCCATCTCCGGGCCCACATGTGCAGTGGTGGGGAATCCCGAGGGCCAGAGGTGGGGACCCATCTCAGCCCTTCTTAGGGGCCAAGGCCTCCCCTACTGTGGGCTGGAGACTCGGGAAGGCCAGAGCCTGCCCCCCCCCCATCAGGAGCTGATCTCCGGGCACTTCGGAGAGGACGGTACCTCCTACGAGGCAGAAATCAGGGAGCTGGCAGACCTGCGGCAGGTGGGTGCCCGCCCTAGACCGGCCACGTGCAGCTCGCAGTGAGGCTCCATCAGTGACGGGAATGTGGAGCTTCGTGCGGCCGTTCACACCTCTCCGAGGACAGTCGGGAGACGGGGCCGCTGTGGGCACGCGTGCACACCCACATGCCCAGGCCCACAGCCGGCCGTGCCTGCAGGCCGCTGCCAGCCCTGTGGGAATGGCTACTCCGTGCCCCTCCCCTCCCCAGGGACCCTGCCTAGTTCTCGCGCCCCAGCACTGCCCCCCTTGTCCCCTCCTCAGCCTCCCGGGGTGGCACGCATGGCCCGCGGCAGCCCAGGGTGAGCCGGGTGCTCCCGGGGGGCTGCGATGTCCGAGGGGGTCCCAGGCGGGGTGTGTGCGGGGTGGGCCGGACGGTGGGCCCAGCTGGTCCCGCCCGCAGGCCACGCGGACACCCAGCCGGAGCGAGGCAGGCCTGGAGCTGCTCGCCGCCTACTACAATCAGCTCTGCCTCCTGGATGCTCGCTTTGTCACCCCCGCCCGGAGCCTGGGGCTGCTCTTCCACTGGTAGGGGTTGGGACGCATGGGGTGCCATGGGGCTCAGCCAGCCTCCCCTGCCCGTGCCCCATTTCTGAGACTTGCAGCTTGTTGCTATGGGACCCCACCCAGCCTGAGCCACCCCTGCAGGTACGACTCGCTCACGGGGGTCCCGGCCCAGCAGCGGGCCCTGGCCTTCGAGAAGGGCAGCGTGCTTTTCAACATCGGAGCCCTCCATACCCAGATCGGGGCTCGCCAGGACCGCTCCTGCCCCGAGGGCGCCGGCCGGGCTGCGGAGGCCTTTCAGAGGGCCGCTGGTGAGGGTGGCGCAGACCCCAGACCCATGGCCGCGGGCGCCTGCTGTTCACGGGGCCAGAACAGGGGGTAGGGAGGAGGGTGGGACGGCCCCGGCGTGATGGGCTAGGCCCGCGGGCCCTGCTGGGGTGCAAGGGTGCCGCCTGAGCCAGGGCTGGGCGTGGGGCAGCCCTGCTGTGCCTACCTCGAGCACCCCCTTCGCAGGGGCCTTCAGCCTGCTGAGGGAGAAGTTCTCGCACGCCCCGAGCCCGGACATGAGCCCCGCCTCGCTCTCCATGCTGGAGCAGCTCATGACCGCCCAGGCTCAGGAGTGCATCTTCGAGGGCCTCTCCCTGCCGGCCCCCGCGGCCCCCCACCTGCACCTGGCTCAGGAGGCCGCCCAGGTGAGGGCGGGGGGCCCTGGCCAAGCACCGTGGGCCCTCGTCTGGGCCTGGCCAAGCTGCGCTGGTTTAGTGGCCCAGGGGCCTCGATTGGGGCCCAGGCAGGGGACCGGGGAAGGGGACAGAACCCGCCACAGAGGACGCCATGTCCTGGCCGTGTGCCGTGGCCGTGTCTCCTATTGGTTTCCAAAGCTGGCTTTTGTCCTGGCCCCTGAGGGGCTGGTCAGGGCCCAGAGTCCTGAGTCCCTGCCTTGGGGGCAGCGCAGTCAGGGAACTGAGGGCACAGACCCGGGGCGGGCTCAGCCCGGGACCTGCGGCAGGGCTGCTGGGACTGCGTCCGGGCCCAGGCCCCAGGGTGGAGAGCCGTCCGGGCTGAGGCTGCTGGGTGGGGCCTGGCTGGGCCCATCCTGGAGTCCCCGGGAGCGGGGGGGCCCACTGCCACGTGTGCCGGCAGGTGGCAGCCGAGTACGAGCTGGTGCACGGGACCATGGCCCAGCCGCCCGTCCGCGAGTACGTGCCCTTCGCCTGGACCACGCTGGTGCACGTCAAGGCCAAGTCCTTCCGCGCCCTGGCCCACTACCACGCGGCTGTGGCCCTCTGCGGCGGCCCCTGTGAGTGCCCTGCCCCTCGGGCCGTGCGCCGCGGAGGCCCTGACCGGGGCTCACGGCCTTCTCCCGCCCCCAGCGGCCGAGCCCGAGCCCCTGGCGCTCCAGCAGGTCTTCCGCGGGCCCCCGGCCGCGCCACCGCCGCAGGAGCCAGAGGAGCGCAGGAAGCTGGGTGAGGCGCCGGGCCGGCCGTCCCCCCACGGGGCTGGCGGTGGGGTCGCCATCCCGCGGGCTGGACGCCCCGCCTGCCGGGCGACGCCCGGATCTGGGGCACGCGTCGTGGGAGGCTTTTCCTGGGCCGGCCGTCCACACTTGGCCGCTCGTCCTGGACCTGCCAGTGGAGGGCAGGGTGAACCCAGAAGCCCTCACCTGCCCCCTCGTGTGACGTGTGGGGGCGGGGGCCGCGTGTGACGAGCGCGTGGCGGCTGCCCTGTGCAGGGAAGGCCCACCTGAGGCGCGCCATCCTGGGCCAGGAGGAGGCGCTGCGGCTGCACGCCGTGTGCCGCGCCCTGCGCCGGGTGGACCTGCTCCAGGCCGTGCTGGGCCAGGCGCTGCAGCGCTCGCTGGCCAGGTACTCGGAGCTGGACCTCGAGGACGACTTCTTCGAGGCCACCGAGGCCCCCGACATTCAGCGTGAGCAGCCAGGCCCCTCGGGGTGGGTGTGTCGTGGACGGGGGGAGGCCGTGGGCCGAGGCCCCTGCAGCTGTGGGTACAGACACGGCGTCCACAACCCACAGGGCTGAGGGCCCCGAAGACGGAGCGGGGCGCATGGAGGCGACCCCCCCACCCCCGCTTCCTGCCCCGTGGGCCGCCGTGGGCCAGCCCCTCGGCACCGCCACGCTGTTCCTCCTCCCCGTGGGGGCGGCCAGGCGCCACTGTCCAGGGCGGCCGAGCCGCGTCCCACGGGGCCCCAGGGGTCTGGGGGCCGTGAGCCCCAGGCTCAGCCCTGCCCTCCCTTCACCTTCGCTCCTTCAGCTAAGACGCACCGGAGGCCGGAGGTCAAGGCCCCCAGCTTTTCCCAGGTGACGGCAGCTGATATCTTCCGCCGGCTGGTGAGTGCCCGTCCCCCGGGGGCTCAGGCCAGGGGGCTCTGTCTTGTGATTTCGCTGCCCCGGGCGAGGCCCCCACACAGGCCCATGACGATGGCCGGGCACCCACTGCTTTCTGTCCCCGGTGTAGAGGCCGCAGTGCGGGTGTCACAGGCCGGGGCTTCTGACCGCCAATGGCCCCCAGGGGCCCCTGTCCGTGTTCACAGCCAAAAACCGCTGGCGGCTGGTGGGGCCCGTCCGCGTGACCCGAGGGGAGAGTGGCTTCGGCTTCACGCTGCGGGGAGACTCACCCGTCCTCATCGCCGCCGTCGTCCCGGGGGGCCACGCTGCAGTAAGGCCCCCGCGCCCCCTCCCGCCAGGGCCGAGCATGTGCTCAGCTGACATGGCCTAGCATGAAGGGGAAGGGAGGGACTGTGGCCAGAGGCAGGGTGGGGTCTGCGAGGGGCTCCAGAGCGTCCCGTGTCCCTGCAGGCCGCCGGCCTGCGAGAGGGCGACTACATCGTGTCCGTGAACGGACAGCCCTGCAGGTGGTGGAAGCACGCCGAGGTGGTGGCCCAGCTGAAGGGTGCGGGCGACGAGGGCGTGAGCCTGCAGGTGGTGACGCTGCTGCCCAGCACCGAGCCACCCAGCACAGTGAGCCCCAGGGACACTGGGGGGTGGGCCCCAGCTCCCGGTCCCACCCCAGTCCTCCCCAGATACTGCGAGGGCCTTGGAAAGAGGCTGGCGCTCGGCGGCCCTCCCCAGGGCGGCCTGGGCAGGAGTGACCTGTGCTGCAGCCTCCACCCCTCACGTAACCCCCGACGTGCCTGACACGCCACCCACCTCCTCCCCGTCACACGCACCAGGCTGGCCGCGCGTGGGCCAGGCCGGGGTGCTGACCGCTGTGCCTCTCTGACCTGGCTGCAGGGGGATCGCCGGCCAGCCCTGCGGGGACTCCTGAGAAGCCAGAAGGAGTGTGGCTGGGAGAGTCCAGCGCCGGCGCGAGCCAGCCCCAGGCCTCTCCTTGGCTGGAGCTGCAAGGCCAAGAGGGGCAAGACTGCGGGCCGGCTGCCCCCGGCCTCCCGCCCCTGAGCCGCAGCCCCCCACCCTCCGGGCGGCTGGGGAGGCAGGGAGGGGCCGGCTCCCCGCATTCCTGGCCCCCGCACAGGCTCCAGCTGGCTGGATGTGGGGACACCCTTGTGTCTTCCCCACCCCAGAGGACCCTCAGGCCAGTTCGCCGCTCAGCCCAGTGCCCAGGTGCCCATTAAAGACAGTGTCGCATGAGGCGTGTCTGAGCCCGGTGCGGGGGCCAGCACTCTGCCACACGGGAAGTGGCACTGTCACCCTGGACGTGGAGTCCCCGGACCGGGAGGCTGCCTCTGGGCTGCGCTGTCCAGAGGAGGGCAGCTTCCCCGGCCGGGTGGGCGTGCCCAGGCGCTCGTCCTGGAGCCTGAAGGGGGGGGGGGGGGCTGGGCGGAGCTGGGCGCTGTCCGCGGTCCAGGCTCACGCCCCCCCTCCGCGGTAGTCCCCGGAGGTCCCTCAGCTGGCCTGTCTCACCACACCACACCCTGTCCACAGCCCCCCTCGGGGGTGCGTCTGCCCCATCCCAGGCTTCTTCCTGGCCCGCAGTGACGCCTGCCAGGCACCCCCCCACCGGCCCACCAGGCACCCCACAGGTCGACAAGCTCCAGCTCCCTCCAGGCCTCGTCCTTTCCCTCCCTTCACACAGCCACCTGGGGTGCCCACAGCACCACCTGCCCTCTGGGCAGCGTGTCCGCCAAGGCCCACCCCTGCAACCCCTGTCATGGCGCCCTCTGCACGAAACACGGACCCCTCCCTGCTTCAGTTCCCAAGCGCCCTCGTGCTGACTCGCCCGCTGTGCGTGGAGGGCCCAAGCCGCACAGGAGCCCTGCGCCCGTTGCTCACTGTCGGTGCTGCTCCCGGCAGAACCGGCCAAGCCCAGCGCCCTCCCCACTTTCATCCCGCCAAGCTCCGCCCCTCGCCCAGGCCACGCCCCACAGCACTGTCCTTGCACCGAAGCCGCCGGTCCGGCTCGAGCGCAAGTGGTCGTAAGGCTACCTCGTCCCCCAGCGACCCGAGCCAGCACTGGGGGGCGCCCCCAGCCCGCCCTGCCCCCTCGGACTCCCCGCTCTCGACCCCGTGCGGCACCCGCTGGGCTCCTGGACTGTGCACCCTCCGTGTCCCCGGGCTGCATACACAAGGGGACGGCCCCAGAGGTCACGGGCGGGCACACTACCTGGGTCCCGCGGAGGGTGGCTCAGGACCTGGGCCCAAAGAGAGGGGTGAGGAAGGCCGCGTGGGAAGGGCGCGAGTGGCAGGCCTGCGAGAAGCCACGTGGGGGGTCGCTGGGCCTGAGCGGATTGGGGTTATGCGCCCGGCTGGCCGTGAGTCCCTGTGGCCACCAGGGGGCAGCCGCTGTCCACTCAAGCGGCCGCAGGAGGCGGGATCTGCGGGGCGGGCAGCAGGTCCCGGCGGTCGAGGACGCCCCCGCAGGCCGAGGCCCCGCCCACTCCCGCCCCATCCAGCGTCGTCCCAGTCTCTAACCTGGGGTGGCCCCTGTATTCACCACCCCTCTCCTGCTTTAGTGTTATTGTCAGGGTCCCCGGTGGAGTTTGGGGTGAGTAGGGCGTTAGCGGAGGGTTGAGAGTGGCTGAGTAGGTGTGATGAGTGTGTGTGGGAGAGGACAGCCTCCCCAGGTAAGAGGGCAAGGCTCCCGGGTATGCCTGAGGCTGGGGCTGGGGTGTCCAGGTGTGACCCTCACCAGCCCACCTGCCCAGTGGAGGAGAATGCCCCTGTCAGCAGAACTGGCCAAGGTCACCTCAGCGCTTATTAATTTGATTAATAAAACTGTGCGTCAAAGAGGCCATTACCTGCTAATTGGGGACGACAGGGCTGGTGGGCCCTGTCCAGGAGGACACAGTGACTCCGCCACCTCCTGCAGCCCCTCTGGACCCAAGAGGCTCACTCAGGGCCAAGGGAGGGATGGGGGTCAGGAGCTGTCACCTGCCTCTCACACCAGGCTGGGGGAGGGGGCCCTTCCCCCAAACTGAACCCCTCCTCACTGCAGACAGCCTGTGGCGCACACCCTCCCAGGCCTCTCCCAGCCCCGCCCCCGCGGCCCCGCGGCCCCCTGGCTGAATGACGGCGGCTGACCGCTCCCGGGCTCCGCTCTGGGCCTGGCACAACCTGCAGCTTCACCTCGGTGGTCGGTCACGCCCTGAACCGCCCCGGGGAGCAACGCTGCACCCTCGGGGGGGATGGACCTGTGGGAGAGCGCCGCGGCCTCGCACTGGCGCCATGATGAGCCCCGCCACAAAGCCACCAACGCCTCAGCACGTTGGCGCGGTGGGGGGGGGGGGGGCGTCCCCGAGAGCCTGCCGGGCAGAGGGCTTTCCCAGGAACCGTGGTCGCCCTGCCTGGGAGTAGCTCGCGGGTGTGCACGTGTGTGCATGGCAACGGGTGTGCCCGCCGGACCGTCCACTGCACTCTGACACGTCAGGGAATTTGGTCTCTTCCCAAGCGTCTGCCCCCAAAGCAGAAGCTGCAGCCTCAGTCCTGCCCTCTGCCCACCTCGCGCCTGGCCGGCACCTTCTCAGCCTTCCCCAGGCAGGGCCGCGCTTTCTGTCGTGGGCTTCAGCCCCCCTCCCATTTTCTGGCCCAGCAACATCCCTGTGTGTCACTGCGTCACAGACGGGCCGTGCCCACGGGCAAGGACTGCACCAGCTCATCCGCAAACTGCGAATACCTGGGACGGTTCGCCGGCCGGGTGCGAGGGTGGCATCCTGTGTGCCGTCTGGGGAAGGAGGGCGGGAGCCAGGGGCCGCCGAGGACGCAGGACGCTGCCCGGCTCCCGGGCTCCCGGCGCGGCGCGGCGCGGCGAGCACCGGAGAGCGCCGGGCTGAGCCCGCAGATGCGCGTGAGCGCGGCGGTGCTGCAGACGGCAGCGGGGTCGCGGGGCGGCCACACACCCGTGAGCGCACCCCTGAGGCACGGCGGCCCACGCAGGGACGTCTCATTTTCCAGCGTGGGCCCCCTGCGCAGGGAGGTGGGGGTGAGTGCACGCTGCGATCCTTTCTGCTTTGCCGACAGAAAACCGCGGAGAGGGGAAAAGGCGAACTCCGTTTCGCTTGGGTCAGCAGTGAGCCGGCGCAGAGATGGATGAGGGGAGGCGCGCACGGCGGAGGGGAGCCCTAAGGAGGCCAGGGAGGCGGAGGGGCGGGGCGGGGTTCCGTCTGCCCCCTGCCTCCCCCAATTCACTCTCCCCCAGGCTCTCATCCCCCCTCTTCCCCTCCAACCTCTGACTCCCCAACCCTGGCCCCCATCCCCTTCCGCGCTGCCCAGCCTGGGACCCACCGCCTCAGCGGCCTCTGTCCACCCTCCACTTCACGAGATGCCAGGCTGAGCCCACAGGAGGCAGCACTGGGGACCCACAGCTAGTGTGAGAGGGGCTAGGATGCCCCGAAGCTGCAGTCTCCCCCCACCCCACCCCCTCCCGCCGGGGGCCAACCACGGGGGTCCCCAGGGCCTGGGGATCGAACGGTGGGGTGCGCGGGAGGCCGAAGTGGGAGAAGCAGCAGTTCGCACCCAGAGCACCTGCGAGAATGAGTCGTGGGGGGCCTGCCCCGAGTCTGGGCGAGGGGTGGGGGCCGGGTGGGCTGGAGAGTGGGGGTGTCCTGCCAGGGACTCTGCTGGGGACACCGCTGTCGGCTTCCTGTGCTGCCCCCCGAAGGTTCGGCCCCCGGAACTAGGACCATGCCCTGGTCCAGGAAGAGGGCGTCTGCAGCTGCGATCACCTCGAGGACCTCGGGTGAGGCCGCCCGGGTACCCAGCGCCCCCGGCGCCCCCGATCCGCTGACGCGTGTCGCTGCGAGAGACAGGCAGGCTGCAGCCGAGGACGCCCAGGCCCCAGGCGCTGGAAGGCGCGGCGGGGTCCGCTGTAGCTGCCTTCACCTCGGACTTCCCGCCCCCGGAACTGGCAGAGGATACGTTCCTGCGGTTTTAAGGCTCCGAGCTTACGGCAGTTTGTCAGAACGGCCACAGGAAACCGAGACAGCAGCCTCTCACGAGTCCCCGCGTGTCTGGGCCTCCATTCGTCCTTCTGTGGGATGGGCACCATCAGGCGGGGCCTCGGGGTTGGATCAGAGCGGGCTCGGCCCAGGCTGCCTGACAGAAATGCCACCACATCGGGAAGGCAGCCCCGCTCCTGAGGCACGCGGCTGGGCCACCCTGAGTCACAGTGGCCCGAACACCTGCATTTCAGGGCTGTCCTGCCAGAAGCTGAGCCCCCGCCCTACCCCACTGCCCAGCGCCCCTCGGCCCCAGAGCCTTCCATGTCTGGCCCCTGGAGGCTGTATGGCTTTCGGGTGCCTCACCCCCCTCTCAGACTGGCTGGCTGTAGGTCCCCAGTGCTGCCTCCTGGGGGCTCAGCCCAGGGACCTGCTGGTGTGGTCTGGGGCTGCAGATGCCAAGGAAAGGCTGGGGGAAGAATCTGCAGGAGGAACTGGGGGTGGGGGTGGGAGGGGGCAGGGCCACGTTCCAGAGAACAGAGGCTGGAGCTGCGGCGGAAGAGGGGATGTTCAGCTCTGTGTCCCCCAGGAGGGCCAGGGCAGACCTGCTGAGGGTGGAGGTTGGACTTGCAGGCAGGGTGGGCACTGAGGTCTCTGGAGCATAGAGGCGGGTGCGGGGCCCAGGAGGAGCAGGGACACGCTGGCCAGGCGGCTGGGGTCCTGTGGTGGGGGGCCCAAGGAGACCCTCAGCTAGCGGGAGGAGGCTGGACCAATGGTCTGGGAGGCTGGCACTCGAGGTCATCCGCTCTGGGGTTGGGGCCTCCCCCGCCTTGACCAGGAGGAAGACCTCGGCAGGCCACCCTTCCGGGAGTGGGGGCTCCCTGGCTCAGCTTCTCCCTGCCTCAGCTTCTCCCTGGCTCAGTCTCTCCCTGGCTCAGCTTCTCCCTGACTCCGGCTGTCTCTGCCCTGGAGGCTGAGCTGTCTTCTCAGGAGCCCCCAGGCTGTCGGGGCCCTGGGCCGAGGCCCACCCTGGGCGGAGGGCCATGTGAAACGCAGTGTTTACCTGGGGGCGACTGGCAGCCCCCCAGGCTCCCGTCTCCCCTCCCCCTCGGCCCCTGGATGGGTGAGCCAGACGTGCATTAAGGCAAGAGTGACTTATCGAGCTGTCAGGGGGAGCGTTTTAAGACAGAATTATAGGGGAGAGGAAAAAGATTTTTACCAAATTAATGAAAAATCAATCTGGCCTCAAAAATCCATTAGCCTTCGTAATGCGCCGGCTACAGGCTGAGCCGCACAATCCATAGCGATAGCGGCTGTTAAATACCCCGCCCCCTCCCGCCAGCCGTTCATTACCCTGCGGTGTTTACCTCTGAGACCGACACCTGCACCCCCACACCCCTGGGCGTCCGGCCTCCTGACCCAAGACCCCTGAGGCCAGCCCTGGACCACTGTCCTGCCGAGTGGGCCACTCGCTCCCCGAGCACACAGACCCGGCGGCCCCCACGACGGGGCCAGGCAGTGACAGCGTGCAGGCAGGGCGGGGAGGCGCTGACTCGTGGTGCCTGTGGCCGCACCGGCAGAAGGCCGGCGGTGGTGATGGCTGAGCTGGGTGCAGTGATGGCCTTGTGCGGCCCCCCACAGTGCGCGGGCTCCCCACCCCGCGGGGTGGAGGCCAGGCCCCAGAGCGGCTGCCTGGGATCCTCTGAGCCCGAGGTGGGGCCTGCACAGGGCCGGGGAGGCCGGGTCGAAGTCTTATCCAACTGGCAAGCCCCCCCCCGCCCCGCTCCCTCCCGGAAGCCTGCCTTAAAACTCCTGTCCTGCCCGCTGCGTCGCCCCCTCTCCCCCTCCCCCTCCCTCGGTCCCCTCTCGGGGCGGTGAGGCCAGCACCCCCCCCCCCCCGTCGCCTCGCTGCCCGCCTCCCGGAGGGGCACTCTCTGCCTGGACTCGTGGGCCTGCGGCCTCCCCCTGGGCCCGTCTGCCCGGGGCCGTTTGCTGACCCTGCTCTAGCCACAGCTGCGTGGCCTCTGGTCCATCTGCCCCGCACCCCCACCGTCCCCCTGCCTGTCCCCTGCCCCACCACACAGCATTTCACGAGTGGGCTCTTCCCTGAGTGACGGCCGTCACTCCCAAAGGTGCCACCGTCCCGAGTTCTCTGGGGTCTCTCCCCGCCAGAGTCCTGCCCTGCCAGACGCTGGCCACACAGGTGGTCGGGGCAGATGTCGCACTGGCCCGGGCCTGGGGCCTGGGGCCTGGGGCCGTGGGTGGGACTGTCCCCGAGCCCCAGGGCCGGGGCAGGGCAGAGGCAGGGGCTGCGCCGAGGAGGAGCCTGCGGGCCTGGGCCCCCACTTCACCCCCGGACCTAGGCGTGCTGTAGGAGGCAGCTCGGGGAGCCGTGGTGAGGGCACGGGGCTCTCAGGGGCCTTCCCACCTGGGTCCCAGTGGAGGGCCGCAGCCCTGAGGGGCGACTCCCAGACCGCGAGCACGCAGGACGGCGGGCGGCACCCGCTCCCAGGCCTGCAGCACGGGCGGCGGGACAGTGGGCTGGGCGCGCTCGGGGCCTGGCTCCAGCTGCCCACCCCTCACGCAGCCCTGCTGGAGCCAGCGGTCGGGCTGAGCTGGGCTGCCGTCCTGCGGATCAAGTCCCAATTCATTAGCGGTGCAGGTTGGGGCTGGAGGGGGTGTGGGCGGGGGGCCAAGGCCCGTCCGCGGTTTTCCGGGTGGCCTGGCCGCCTGGCTCCCGAGGCTCCCAGACCCCACCAAGCGAACCGGCATCCGATAATCAATCTGGTAGATGACATGTGCCAACCGTGAATTGCTCAGGCCGATGAAGGCGGGCGGTGAGGGGCCGAGCGGGGGACAGTCCAGGGTGGCCTGAGCCTGGTGCCGCCTCCGAAGGGTGCCCAGGGGTGGTGGGGGCCCAAGGCACAGCCCAGCCCTTCTCTGTCCGGGGCCCACTGCTGCTCACCGCTATCTCTGGTCTCCCTTAGGGTCCCCGCACCTGGCTTCTCTGCCTCCTGGCCTGTGTCTCACACGCGGCCTGGGTTCTGGGAGGACCTCGCCTCCCTGCAGCCCAGCCTCATGGGTGGACACAGCTCCGCCCTCTGTCCCCTCCCACCGTGGTCTCCTCAGGGGCACCTGTCCCTTCTCCATCTCTGTACGTTCCCCACATCCTCAGAATAGCTCAGCAGCGTGCCCCGGCCCGCAGCCCCGTCCCCACCTCACCCGGGCGAGGGTCCCCTGCCCAGAGAGGACAGCGTGCCGGGCATCCTGGGGCCCCCGCCAGGCCAATGTGGAGAGGCTGGCCCTCTGTAGCAGGAGGGACCACAGCTCGCTCTGGGGCCAGGCCTCAGCGCCACCCGCCAGGACTGCCAGGTCAGCGTCAGGGACCCCAGCTCTCAGGGCAGGCTGAGCAGAGCACGCTGGGGTGGGCGGGCGTCGGCGCCCCCAGCCCCTGGCCGAGCCGGCCGGCAGCCCCCACCTCCCCCGGGGCCCAGCCAGGCCAGCGTCTGTCTGATCAATGGCCAAGCACATCCTGAGCCCCTGGCAGATCTGCTGACCCAGACCAGCCTGCCCCATCCCGTCCTTCCTCGTCAATAGCAGATCGTCCGGTGCTGTGCTGTCCTCAGGCCCCCAGGGAGCCTGGCAGGACGATGGCCAGGGCCTGCGGCCTCACTGGGGTGCAGCCCTGAGAGTAAGGCGGCCAGTCGGCTGGAGGCTCCCCAGCCTCACCCTGCGCCCATCCCCCCAGTGGCCTCCAAGGCCTCACTCCCAGGACTCCTGCGGTGGCCTTTAGAACAGTGTGTGACCTCCGACCTCTAAGGCGTTGCCTCAGAATCTGCCCAGGGTGCTGGGAGGGGTGCCCGGGTCAGACCCGAGCCCTTTCTAACAGGCCGGGCTGCCCCGGAGGGTGGGAATCGTGGAGGGCAGCCTCCTGTCAACAGGGGTGTTCCCTGACAGGCCAGGGCCCCACCAGGTCAAAGGGCTGCCACTTGACGTCCCCAAGAAAAGAAGACCGACCTCCCACTGCCCCACATCCGTGACCAGGGCTCTGCACGTCACAGGGGCACCTGGAGATGAGCCAGCCCGGGGCCGGCCTGGCCCAGGAAGGCCGGGAGCTGGCTGGTGCTGCTCTGGTGACAGTGGGCTCCGGCCGCCCTGCCGAGCCCGGCGGCCTGCCACCCCCACTCGCTGCAGGCCCAGGGAGGAGGGGCTGAGGCCAGGGGCCGCGGGGCGGGTGCCCGAGTTGGTGCCAGCCTCAGGGCCCCTGCCGGCCAGCCTGGCCCGCGCTCTGCCCCCTGCAGCCCTGGTCTCCTGTGCTGCGTGTCTGTGCTGGGCTCCTGGGGCCGCCCTGCCCCTGCCTCGCTCCACTCCTGCATGACGCGACTCCCCACCCCGTCTGGAGCACTTCTCAGGAGTCTGGGGGAGGGTGGCCCTGACGGAGAAGCCTCGCTTCAGCCCCGCATCCCGCATCGCACCCCGAGCACAGCTGCTCAGCGGCAGCCCTGGCCACTCGCGGCAGGAGCTGGCGAGGAGGGACAGCTGGGCTTCGCCACAGGTGCCGTGCGCCGTCGCGCCCGGGGCTGCGTGCTTCACAGCCTACGCGCTGCGCGGCTCAGTCTCACGGGCAAACGCCCCACAGGTAAGCGAACGAGTCAGCACCCTCGGGACGGGTTTGCTGACCCTCCGGAGACCCTGGGTCTCCGTTCATGGGGAAGCCTGGTCCCGCGCTGCCTCTCCATTCAGCAGGCTCCGACCGCGGGGGCTGGGCCCAGGGGCCAGGCGGGCGCGTGGCGTCCGGCGCGCGATGCGCGGTGCGCAGGCGCCGGGGTCGACCCGCCCGAGCGGCGGCGGAGTCTGCCTGGGAGCGGCCGCCGCGCAGGGCTTCGAGCGCCGCTACGGGTTCTCAGAGGGCTTCGGAGACCCGTCCAGGGTCACACAGCGTCTGGGCAGGGCTCGTGGACTAGACGCTCACTTCCGATGCAGTGTGACCGGGAGACCCCAAGGCCAGGCCCAGCCTCCGCCACCATGTGCAAAGTGCGGACCCTGTGCCCTCTGCCTGGAGAGAGGCCGTCCCCCGGGACTGGCGAGGCTTGGGGCCGAGGTTTGCCTGTTCTTGGAACCCGCGTCCACGAGCATTCCCGAAGGGCCGGAAGAGCCGCCCAGCGGATCCATGGCCGAGCGAGCTGCCCTCCAGGTCCCCAGGGGGCTGGCTGTGCCGGCCGGCCACCGAGGACAGCCCTCCGCCTGCCCGCCGGGCACTGCCCCCCAATGCCAGGCCAGCAGCGCCCGCCGCCTGGGCTTCGTCCTGCAGGGGGCTGCGACCCCTCGGAGTGACCAGCCTGGGACAGAATGGCCCTGATGGTCAGTCTCAAGTCCCCTGCCAAGGTGACCTGTCCCAGGCCTACGGACACCCCACCTACCCTGTAGCCACAGTGAGGGCGACACCCACGGGTGCAGGCAGCAGGGGGAATGTTAACCGCAGAGCCGGAAACTCCAGTAAACCAGCTAAGAGTCACCCGCTTTCTATTGTCACCGCGCCGACTTTAAACACTTCAGCGAGAAAGTGTCCCTGCCCCAGTGGACCCCCCCCCCGCCCCAGCACTGGTTCCGTTCGGTTCCGGCTCCTTCAGACTGGGACAGCCCTGCTGCCCTCCTGAGTCTGGGGCTGGGGGAGGCCTGCCCTGCGGGAGCCACAGTCCCAGCCTGGCCTGGAGCACCCCAACACCACCCTCCTGCCTCCCCCGGGGTCCCCCCTGTCACTGCCACCTCACCCACCCCAAGGAGGGCCTGGCCGGGGCAGGAACAGAAGGAACGGGTGACGTGTCCGCCCCGTCTCTGGAGGTGCGGGGTGGGGAGCAGGCCTTGGGCGCGGGACACGGGGCGCTCAGGTTTGTTTTACTGTCATGGGGGTAAAACGCGCCTGACTGACAAGTTGCGGGATCGGCCCCCGCTGCGTGCAGGTCTGCGGGACTCAGCACGGGCAGAGCGGCCCTCGGCCTCTGCATCTTCCCCACAGAACCGCACCCGCCCCTCGGCCCCGGCTCCCCCCCTTCCTGCCTCTCTGAGCTTGGCCATTCTGGGGACCTCGCCGGTGGGGTGCAGGGAAGCCCGGAGAGATCCCACGTGGACGTCGGTGGAGGTGGGGCTGCAGAGGGAAGTCTGGGGGCTGGAGGGCGTGACTGTCGCCAAGCCCTGGTCAGCAGCCCCACGACGCACATCTCTGCCACCTCCCCCCACCCAGGGTGCGGGAACCCACCCTGGAACCGGGGGCGGGCGTGGGGTGGAGCCCCAGCCTGCAGGTGCCCAGGCCCTGTGGGGCCCTTCCTTGGGAAGGAGCTGCTCGGCCCTCAAGGGCTGGGGGGCAGGAAAACACCTGCAGCTTCTTCAGCACCCCTATCCTATTTGTCATGGGCCCATTAAGTGGCGACAGCTGCTTCCTTGTCTACCCAGCCACGGCCCCCAGGTCCCCATCAACCAGGAGCCCTGGGGTCTGCAGTGCCTCCTGCTCGGTCTGGCCCGGGGGCCCTCCGAGGGCAGCCCCAAGCTGTGACCCCCAAGAGACTGGGGAGCTGCCCCAAGCCAGGAGGGGTCACCCCTGGCCACGCGCAGCCCCACATCCCAGCCCTGGGGTAGGCCAGAGCAAAGGGCTGGGCCACGGGGACCCGCCTGCCGGAGAGGGGCTGAAGCCTGACTCTGGGGGGCTCTGGGCCCCAGCCTGCCTGTCACCCGGGCTAGAGGGTGCATGGGAGGCCGGCCAAACCCTAGGAGGTGGGGACGGGGTCTGGCCACTGGCCTCATCGGGCTGAGCAAGGGGTGCTGGCCGGGGAGGAGGGGCTGGCGGCTCCTTCGCTCTTCCCGGAGGCCGCGACCGCCCGGGTGCAGGAGGTGGCCTTGCAGGCACAGCCGCTGCCCGGCTGGCTGTGGTTTGTTTATACGACGTGGGTTATTTATTTACGGGGCGCTCGCTGAGCGGTGCCAGGCCTGGCTGGGAACTCCCGGCTGCCGGAGGGAGGTGCCCAAGGCCCCGCAGCAGAGGGCCGCTGTGAAGGTGGCCATGCGCACCACCCCCGTGAGGCAGTCCCCACGGGCCCCCACCGGAGGCAGGGCCGCACAGGAGAGGGCCACGGGGCGTCGGGCGCTGATGTGACACCAGCCCTCCAGGACTATGTCCGCTGCGAGTCCAGCGCTGGGCCTGTCCCCACTGCTCTCAGGGGCCTGCCGGCCACCACGTCGGGGGCAGGTGGGGAGGCGTGGGGGCTGAGGTGCATGGGCCCCGCCGGGCTCTGAGGTGACAGGACTCCCTCCTGCCAGGGCCCCCGGGTCAGACGCCTGTCACCCAGGGGCGCATCCCACACAGGGAGGGTCGTTTCTAGTATAAACGTGCCCCAAACTGAGCGTGGACACACTTACGCCCCAGCCCTGCTGTTGTGGTTGATCCCAAGTCCCAAAGTGACTGGGCTTCTTAGGGTTTTTTGCTGAATCCGCTGAGAGAGGGCGAGGGCCCCCCAACCCCCGCTCTGCATGGGGGTGTAATGGGGCTGGCCCTCACCTGTGCCCCTGCTCCCTCCCCTCCCCGTACTTCAGCCTCC
The DNA here is from genome assembly GCA_028627145.1 of Eidolon dupreanum. Classification (NCBI taxonomy): domain Eukaryota; kingdom Metazoa; phylum Chordata; class Mammalia; order Chiroptera; family Pteropodidae; genus Eidolon; species Eidolon dupreanum. The sequence continues at coordinate 768,165 of CM053511.1, read as the reverse complement.
CACTTGCCCTGTGCCCCCGCCCTGCTGCCCGGATTAATTTTGGAAGGATAATGTTTATATTAACCATTCATTTATCGATGTCTGCTTGCTGGGTCAATGGCCAAATTTATTGTCTCACAAGATGGGCCTTATCGAGCCAAGCACCCTCCCTCCCCCACCGGCCCTGGGGGGAGCTGACGCTGTCCGCACCAGACACTGACCTTGGGCCTGCAGGTCTGCGCTGGGGGCCGCCTCCCAGGACAGGCTTTGGGAACAGGGGAGGAGAGCCAGCAGCTGGGTCTCGCTGCTGCAGCCCGCCGTCACGGCAGCCCTCGAAGTAGCTGAACTCTCCCCCACGGCCAAGGCTGGTGCTGCTCACAGGCCAGGGGCCGACGCAGGCCAGGTGAGGTCAAAGGCCCACAGAGATTGGGGCCCTGGGAGACGCCCGACCACAGCCCACAGGGCACCCACCCGTGATGGGGAGACAGGTGGCAGCGGCCCCCAGGAATCAGTTATGAAGGGCAGTTAGTGTCAGTGTACCAGGAGGAGCTGTCAGACTGGCCTCAGGCCCCCATGGGGACAGCACCCAACTCCCCGTGGCCCGAGCAGAGGAGCCAAGGGGTGCAGGAGGTCTGAGAGCTGACTGCCCACCTCATCACCTGGCTGCGTGGACAGCCAGTGGAGATGCCTGTGTCACCCTGAGCAAAGGGAGCCGTGCCGAGGTCCCCTGGAGACAGACTGGGGTGGGGTGCAGGCCTCAGAGACACCAGTGCCTCCAGGCCGGCCCCACAGCCCGGGGGCGGGCAGGCTGTCCCCTCCCTCTGTGGAAAAATTCTTCATTCTGCAGGGACTGCAGCTCAAATGTCCGGAGGCAGGAGCGTGTCGGCAGCGTTGGGACGGAGCGTGCGGGAGGCGCGTGGAGGGCGCTAGGCCGGGCTGTGGACAGCGGGCTGGAGGGCCAGGCGCGAGCAAGAGGCCGTGCGGGACAGCAGAAGGCGGGTTCTGGGGTCCCTCGAGCTGAGGTCACACGGTGTGGGAGAGGAGGGCCTGGTGGCCGGTGTGGGTCTGGCTGGGGTCCGGCAGGAGTGCTGGCGGGAGCTGCTTCTGCTGGAGACCCCTCTAAGGCTGCACCTTGGGCCCGCCCCCTCGCCGAGCCCCCAGGTCCTCCTTATGGCTTCCCCTCTGCCTGCTGTCCCCAGTGGCCACCAGATGGTGTGAGGAGCCTGGCAGGCAGGGGGCCGGGGTGCTGGTCAATGAGCTCATTTGTCCGTGGGGCGGGCAGGGCCTGGGACAGCAAGGCGCTGATTAAGATGCCACACTTGAGTTAGAGTCTCCTGCGAGCAGTGATGAGCAATTGATCAATTTGTCAGGCGAGAAGAGCCCAGAGGTGGCGAGAGACGGAGACAGGATGAGGGGCGAGAGAGACAGAGAGACAGAGACAGAGACAGAGAGACAGCGACGGGGGGGGGGGGGAGGGCGGCGACCAGCCCCACCCTCGCCCGCTCCCCATCTGCGACCAGAATCGGGGAGAGGGTTGTGTTCCCTGGGCTCGGAGGCTGCCAGCCCCTCAGAGGTCCCCCTCCCCTCCGCCCCTTCTAATGGGAGCAGGGTTGTCCTTTGTGCTATTTCCTTTAATAGATATAGACAAATATATAAAACTAATAAGCTTTTTAAAGCTGTTTTATATTTACAGGGAATATATTCACAGGCACAGTTTCCGTACACCTTCCCACCCCCTTTCCAACATCTTGCGTTAGTGCAATTCTTTTGTTACAATCGATAAGCCAGTTTTTATGTTGTTATTATTATTAACTAAGGTCCGTCATTGACACCACTCTTGATAGTGCACAGTCTATGGGTTTTGACAAGCGTATGACATGTGTCCATCACCACGTCAAACGAAAGTCTTGAGGCCCTAACGTGCCCTGTGCTCCCCCATCTCGCCCTCCTGCCCCTCAGGCCCGCACACACCGACCGGTCACGGACGATGGAGTCCACGGTCCTGCCCTTTCCAGGACGCCACCGGGTTGGACCCACAGCGTGTGGCCTTAGCAAGTTGGCTTCTTGTCCTTCGTCACGTGCACTTAGGCTTTCTCCGTGTCTTTCCATGGCTCGAGAGCTCATTTGCTTTTAGCTCTAAATCACGTTCCATTGTCTGGATGGACCACAGGTCGCTAATCTGTCACCTGCTGAAGGACGTCTTGGTGGCTCCCAGGTTTTGGCGAGTCCGATAAAGCTGCGGGGAACATCGTGTGCGGGTTTGCGCGTGGCCGTGAGTGCTCAGCTCCTCGGGGCAGCTACCGAGGGTTCCGTTTAGCTTTGTAAGAGACTTCCAGACTGTCCCGAAGCGGCCGAACCACTCGGCGGCGACGTGTCCTGCCACTCCACGGCCTCGCTGGCATCGTCGCTGTTTTCTCCATGTTTCGAAATAATCTGTGATGTGGCTTCTCGATCGCTCGGCTCGACGCATTCCCAGTCACCTTCCTCCCACATGACAGGAGCCTTGGCCCCTCGCCCCTGACTCGCCCGCTTCCTCGTCTTTGCCAGCCGTGGCCAGAGCACCCCCTCTGCCTGGTCATTGCAGTGACCTGTAGATTCTATCCACAGCTGAACACTGGGGCGTCCCGGGGCTCACGCATTCCTGTTCCTGGAGTCGGTCCCTCCCTCCCTCCCTCTCCCTGATGCTCGCTTACTGGTCCGTGTCCCCTGGTCTGTGTCCCCGCCTTGTGTGGCTCGTCCCATACTTGATGTCAGCCATCCTTCGGGCCTGCTGTCTGCCGCCTGCCCCTTGTCCTGGGACAGCCCTGCTACTGTCCTGAGGCTGCTTCCCTGGGCCTTCCCTGTGCCACAGTACCTCTACCCTGGAGCCCACATCTTCCTCCTTGCTGGCTGTCTCTTGGGCTTGCTGTCTGCTCACTGTGTCGGAAAGGACACAGAGAAGGCAGATCTTTGGGGACCTTGCACACCCTACAATGTCCTTTCTTCACACCCCCCTTGAGGGTGAGCTGGGGGCCCCAGAATTCTGCCTGGATGCTGTGAAGGGCGGCCCTGCTGTGTCTCCTTTCTGGTTCCTTCTTCTTAGGCAACCCGGCCCCGCAAAAGCTTTTAGGGTTTTCTCTCTGTCCTCAGCTTGGGAAGCTTCGTGCTGGCAGTGGCCTCTGTCAACCCACGGTCTGGAAGTGGAACGCATCTCAGGTGTCAGCAAAGTCTAGTGAGCCCTATCCCCTCCCCAAAGGACAAGCCACGGGGACCTCGGGACCCACCGGGGAAGCTTCCGCGACCCCGTAGAGGAAGGTGGCCCCATCTCCAGGCCACCCACCCCGGCAGGGGCCAGGGTACAGGTGGGCAGCCAGCTGGATGCCCGGGCAGTGCCAGGGCTGGGAGCCTGGCGTCCTGGTGAGCAGGCAGGAGTCGCTGGGGTGCCCCCACCCCCCAGTGGCTGAGGTCACCTTCCAATCTCAGCCAGCTGCATTATTCATGGCCAGCACAGCGCCTGAAACCCAACCCCACAGCTCCAGTTCCCTCCTCCAGCCTTAGGACTATTTTCCCAAAAGCAGAGGGTGGGGGGTGGGGGTGGAAGCCCGCCCCAGCGGCAGTCAGACACCATGGGGGCACTGCTCACAGCCACCTGTCCAGGGCCCTGCCATCCCCATCCACGGCCCAGCCTCCATCCGCGTGTCACCGGCGACGACCCTTCAGAGCGCTGGGAAGCCCCCCTCCCAGCCAGTCCCTGCACCTTCCCCAGGCTTTTGCGATCCTGCCACGTGGTCAGCCTGGCCCCTGCGTGTCCCTCCCCACAGCCCCGAGGGCATGTTCCAGGCAGGTCCCCGGCCTCCAGGGACTGCTCGAGCACCCCCCTGGCACCCTATGTGGGGATCCCCAGTCATCCACGACACTCCAGTGAGGCCGACGCCCCTTCCCCCCGCCTGCGCCTCCCGTCCCGCTGAGGTCTGGCCTCCCCCACGTCTGCCCCATCGGGCGTCCCCACCGGAGCAGACGGCAGGCTCTCCGGTCTCAGGCCGGCCCCTGGGCCTGGGATGGGGTGGGGGTGGGCACTGGTTAGGGGCGTCCGAGGGAGCCTGCCACAGCACCCCCACTAACTGCGCTGGGCGGGACCCCAGCAGAACCAGAGCCTCAGGGAGAACAGGAACCTGTGGGGAGCCCCCTCCCTGCCACCCGCCCCGCTCAGCCCTTCCGCAGCCCCGCCGCAGCCCAAACGTGTGACCGTGTGTGACTGTGATCCACGTTCTCCGCTTTGGTGGAACGGGTTTGACTGGGACGCATACCAAGCTGAGTTCCACTGCTCTGGGAAACCAGCAGACGCTGGCTGGAATCGATTCCATTTGTTTTAATAAAAGTGGACTGGCCCAGTGGTTTCTAACAGAAGGCCACGCCCAGGGCCCTTCCCAGCCCCACCGCCCGCCCCCCACCAACCCTCACACCAGCCACTTGCCCCCAGGGAGTAACCAGCGGCCCCCCACTCAGATAATGAATGATTCCTGGCTGGGCTGTCATTCTGGGAGCCTTGTCGAGGTGTCCCCATCACAGCCAAGGGTCATCAAGTGGCCCCTCAGTAACAATCTCAGGATGTGACCCCTGGACCTCTCGCCCCTTCTGCAGCCTGACCCTGTGACCTTGCCCCACTGCCACAATGGCCGCTGACTACAGCTGCCCCAGCGCCTGCTCCCCTCAGCCCCCCTTCTGCAGGACTGGCCGCCCCCGATGACACTGCCACCATCTTCTCCAGGGCCCGATGGGACACAACCTCTCCAGAATCCTCTACCCCATCCCTCAGGCCCCCCATCCCTCACCTTGCCCCTAGCACCCCGCACAGGGGGCCACCACTGTGGACAGGGGCCCCTCAGCACCCAGCACCCCACACAGGGGCCACCCACTGTGGACAGGGGCCCAGGAGGCTGGCCCGGCCTCCTGCAGGGTTGAGCGGAAGAGAGCTCCCCCCGCACCCCCCCCCCCGCAGGCCCCTCGCTGCAGCCCCTCCTACACCTCCCACTTCCTCCCCAGGTGGCCTGTCACTCACAAGGGAGTCTTCCTGCGACCACCCTCCCCAACTTCACGAAAGCCTCCAGCCCACTGCCCAGGTGGGGACAAGGTGAGCCTGCAGGACGGGGGGTCCTGGGCTCTGGGGACCCCAGCCCCAAGCTCTATCTTGCCCGAAGCCCACCCAGCCCCCTACTTCCTCATTGGTCTCCAGCCCTGCCCCCTATATTGGCCTCACGGGTGCTCACGGACAAGTGCTCGGCTGGCTCTGAAAGTCGGATGGGTGGGGGGCCTGCCTCTCCAGGGACCCTAGAGCCATCACAGAAGGCCAAGGCCACTGTCCTGGGACACCCACCCTCACCCCCAGGGAGGTCGCCTGCAGTCACACAGTGGCTGCCTATGCCCCCTGAGCATCTCCACTGCCTGCCTCCCGGCTCCCCACCCTCCGTCCCGCAAGGAGCTGAGATGGACCGGAGGGGCTGGCATCCACTCCCTAGAGGAGGCCCCCACCCCACTGGGGTGGCCTGGGTCCTGGGCCCTCACTGAGGCTCGGGCGTGGGACTCTGTGCGGCCAACGGGGCCAGTCCACCAGCGAGTGCCTCTCAGAGGACCGGCCGCCAACCTGCCTGCCGATTCCTCCCAGGAGCCCCTCCCTGCAGCAGCTCCCTGCTGGCTAAGCCGGATCTTCAGGAAGCTTCCAGGACTGCGAGGAGCCCGCCTGCCCACCCGGTGCTCGCTGTCTGCCGGGGGCTCAGGCCAGGTGGCTGTTCCTGGGGCGCCCCGCAGCTCTGTTCTGGGCGCAGGGAGTCTCCACGGGGACAAGCCCCAGGAGACCAGGTGCGTTTTCCACTCTGACAATGAGGCAGGGTGACGGTGACAGTTAATTTGGGCTTCAGAAGCTCAGAGCCGAAGAGAGGGGGTCCTCACAGGGCAGGGAGGGCCGCTTTAGTCACCTTCCTGTACCTGCATTTCTTATGCTTGTATCTTCAAGAATGTCTACTCTCTGCCTTCGCCTGTGGGGTCCCGTGCCTCACCGCAAGTCCTTAAACCACCCCCACCCACCCTCGCCCCAGGCCTGGGGGCCGGTGGCGCAGCAGAGGCAGCGAAGGCCCACGGGGGACGGAGGTGAGAGGTGGGGGTGGGGAACGAGCGCTCATTCGGGGCCGGGCCACCCCGACACCCGCAGCTCCTCCGCGCACGCGCACTGGCGGCCCGACGCCCCGCGCGGGAGTGACAGCTGCGCCTGCCCGCGCGCTGGGACAGCCCCGGGCACCGGCGGTGGCAGCTCGGCGTGTCACCTCCTCTGCCATCCACGCAGCGAGCGCGCGGCGCCCCCAGATGCGCAGAGCTCAGGGCCCCAGCCGGCATCCCGGGCGGCGGCGGGGTCCGCCTGCGGCGGCGCCATCTGACGCCCCCGCCACCCATCCCGCACCCCTGCCCGCCGCCATCTGGCGGCCGTGGAGCCGCGCCAGGCCACGGCCGGGCCCGGCCCCGCCCCCACGTCCCGCCGTCCCCACCCCGGGTCGGACGCGGACCCCTGTTACTCCCCGGCGGCGTCCGGAGGCCGGAATGGGGTGGGGGCTGGAGGAGACACAGAGCGAGGGGCGCGGCGAGACCTCCACCCCGAGCCCAGGGAAGAGCCATCTGGGTGCTCCCGAGAAGTCTCCGCTCTGGGCCTTCTTGGCCACGTTCAAGCACCCACCAGCCCTGGTCCCCGCCTGTGTCCCCGCCGCGCCCCCGCGCGCCCGCCGCACACCCACCTGTGGGGCGTTGGTCAGGCTGATCAGCGGAAGAACCACCCTTCCCACCCCCCTCCCTCTCCTCACCCCACGAGCCTGTGGGGGCGGGGCCGCTCAGAAGGATGGGATCCAGAGGAGCGCGGGTCTGGTCACAGCCGCCTGCGCGTCAAGCCACATGTCCAGGTTCCCTGTTGGTCTGTGGCTGCTTGGAGTGGGGGAGGGGAGCCAGAGTCCAGAGGAACCCAGGGGGTCACAGGTGGGCCAGGGCCCTGAAGGGGCAGGGGTCCTGCCATGGGGGATGAGCACACCGCCCTCATGGCCCGGAGCCGTGGTCAGGGCTGGTGGCCAGAGGCTCCAGGCCCCCTCACAGAGCAGCTCGGCGCACACTGGCAAGCCTTTGGGCCGGGATGCTGAGGCGAGTCTGTGGTCAAGGGCCCATCTCGCGGTCAGAAAAGGACAAGCGGCCCCTGGCCCAGGTCCAGACACCGCATGGAGAGCAGCCATGAAGACAGGGGCGAGGGCCAGGGCCGGGGACGCAGAGAGCAGACGCTCGGGGGGGCATGCTCACTGCCAAGGTTGCCCTTCACCCTCCTCCAGTCTCAATCAAGCCGCTAATTAGCATCCTGACCACTCAATTAATTAGGCTGCAGTGCTTAATTATGACAGAGTACGTCTGTGGGGGTGGGGCAGGCTGTCAGCCCCCCCTCTGCCCCCCCAGGAGCTGAGGTTTATTGACCAGAAAAGACACATGAGGAGACCCTGGCCAGGGCAGCAGGGTGGGGTGCAGCGTGAGCGGAGGGGCGGGGGAGGCAGTGGGAGACCCTCAGCCCTGTGCCAGCGAGAGGCGGAGGGACAAACTCCCACACTGTTGGTGGTTCCCCCCGGGTCCCTGGAGGTGAGTCCTCCCCCACTCCACACCTCTGGCCTCTTAGTTTCTACCTGTACCCATCTACCCGCAGACTTCAGTTACCCGAAGTTGTCCCAGGCAGGTGGATGCATGGCCTGGACCCTCCAGACCAGAGGCCATACCTCTGCCCATCCCTCCTCTCCTGGGGCCTGGAGCAGGTGTGTTCGAGTCCGCTCCTCCCTGCAGCCTCTGTCCTGGGCCAACAGGGACACCTGGAGTGCTCTCCTGCACAGCCCCTGACCTGTCTGGCCATGCCGTTCGATTCGTTCAATGTTCTCCCTGACCACCGACCACAGAGGCCGGGCCCAAAGCCCTCTTGGAAAACCCCGCCTTCCTGTTTACTGCTTCACAAGCAAAAATAGCCAGTTTGGCGCTTGTGTTTTTTAGAAATTCAAGAAGCGGGGTCTTGTGATGGTGATGGTGATGGTGGTGGAGACGGCGGTGGCGGTGGCGGTGGCGGTGGTGATGGTGATGGGGGTGGGGTGGGGGTGGGTGATGGTGGCGCCAGAGGCGAGAGGCCCTGCCTAGGGACTCTCCTCACAGGCCCAAACAGCAAGCATCCTGACTGTGGCCGGCTGAGTCTGAAGGGAGCTCCCATGTCTGGGGACAGTGGGACAGGGGGTGGGCCCCGGGGTCCTGGGACAATGTTTGGTGGGGGTCAGGGGTCCTCAGCAGAGACTCAGTGGACTCCAGGTTCCTGTGTGTCCGGAGACCTGGGCCTGACTTCACCATCTGCACGGGGGACCACAGGACGCAGCTCTGCCTGACCTCTGACAGCTACCCGAGCTGGCACATCCCGGGCACACAGTAGGGCTCAATCACTGTTGGAGGCCCCAGTGCCCTCTGCCCAGCTGGACTGGGCTTGGCATGTGACAGGAACCAGGAGAGATAAGCATGGAGAGAGGGAAGAGAGGCAATGCTGGGCAGGGAGGAGGCGGGAGCCCTGATTGGGGGGGGCTCCCAGGTGTGTCTGAGGGGCTGGTGGCAGCTCCCAGCTCCCTGACAAGTGAGGCCGGGCAGAAGCCCCTCGGCATCTGCCCTGCACGACCCTGCAGTGGATGAGGCGCCCCGCTGTGTGCCTGCGGGTACAGCAGAGCAGGACCCGGAAGTTCCTGCCTGTGGAGCTCGTGCCCCAGCGGACGCGGAGACCGGCCAGGGACCGCTTGTGAAGCCCGGGCCCCCCCGTGGGACCCTCTGGGGGATCAGCGTCCAGCCAGACCCAGGTGGGAGCCCTCAGCCTCCGGGGAGGGGAGGAGGGGCGCTCTGCCCCGGGCCGTGCAGCCCCATCCTGGCCCCAGTGGGGTTGCCGCTGGGCCCTGCCCTGGGAGGGAGGCCCCGTCAGCCCTGGGAAGCTGAAGGCCTGGAGTCTCGGCTCGGAAGCCTGTGTCCCCCAGACGGCAAGCCAAGGAGGACCCCTGCACCAGGGGTCATGGGCTGGGGTCGGTCCCAGGCCGCAGGCAGAGCTGCCAGGGCTGAGAGGGCTGGAGGCCCTGTGCCCCCACCCCCTCCATGGTGGGCACTGGAGTCAGATACAATTATTCACTCAGTGCATCATAATTACCACAGATAGCCCATTAAAGAGAAATTATCATCAATATGATATTAGCAGACAGCAGGGAAATGAAGAAAGAAAAGTGCTTATTCTCCCATTGTTCCCTTAATGGGGACAAGGGATGGGGAGGCAGCGTCACCCCCTGTTCATTAACCTAACAACCTCCCCTCTGCCTGCGGCCACGGCAAGTCCAGCAGCCACAGCCCTGGGCCTGGGCCTCAGCCCTGCCCCGCTGCAGCCCAGCCGGGCCACCAGCACAGAGTCACAGAGCCACGAGCCCCTGACCTGGCCTCCCGGGCCCCCGGAAAAGCCCGGAGCAGGCCAGACCTCGGCCCTGCCCACCCTGGCTTGGAAGAGACACCTGCAGCCCCTTCGGACCCCAGAGCCAGACTTCTGTTAGATATATGGTGGGGACATGGGCATCACTCCTCAGTCTCCCCCAAAGCCACCACAATGACAGAGAGGGACAGGGGGAGGGGCAGCTGTGGGACAGAGATGGGGAGAGCCAAAGGGACCCACAGTGGTCAGTGTGCCTGTCTTGCCGAGTGGAGGAGACCACGATGGCCGGTGGCGGTGGGCGCCAGCTGGACCCAGGTGCTGCTCGCTGGGTGCGGGGCCCTCCAGCAGCCGTGGGGCAGAGAACTGGCGGATGGGGCGCTGTCCAGCCCCGCTGCACGCCCTGCCCTTGTGCCAGGCCCGGGATCTGGCCGACTTTGGCAGCAGCGGGCGAACCTCGGACTTCGGTCTTGGGGAAAGGCAGCAGTGGGCTCTGAGGGACAGTGGCCCAGGGGGCCCTCAAGGGGGCAGGCGAGGGCGGGGACACAGAGGGAGGGTCTCAGGACTGCCCGAGGCCCCAGGCCCCCTGGAGGGGACCAGCGCAGCTCTCAATGTCATGTGCTGGTGGCGGGCTGTCCCCATGCCCTGACGCGTGGCAGTGGCAAGTTGGAGGACCAGGAGCTGGTCACCGCGGGGATGGAGGCTCTGGGGGACAGGTTCTGTGTCACCGCAGGCCACAGATGAGACTGAGGCCAGAATGGGGCAACCTTTGGCCCAAGCCTCACCCTAGGCAGCCGGGCAGGACATGAGGTTGACGGGGGTGGCCCAGGCCCTGGCAAAGCACCACCAGAACCCCGAGGGCTGACATGATGGCCGGCCGGGGTCCCCGTGAATGCCCGCCCTCTGCAGAAACCAGCGGATGAGGGGCCGGGCCCTCGGGCATCCACGTGCCATGGTTGTCCCCTCATGTCACCCCAAGCCAGCCTGAGCAGCAGGTCCTGTGACACCTCCCCTGCTCCAGCGGGAATGCAGCAGGCTTGGGAGGCCTGAGCGACAGGGCAGGTGACAGAGGCAGAAATCCAGACCTCACAGCCTGGCGGCCTCCTCCTTGCACACGGCCATGGCCTCCAGCTCCTCCATGTCTGACCTGTGTAGAAGCGGAAGGCCCTGCACTGTGTCCACCCCACTGGGCCCGTGACCTGCCCCCGTCTTCCCTGCCGTCCCTTGCCACCATCTCCATGGGCCCCCATCTGCAGCCACACGCATCCCACCTCCCTCTGAACCCAACTCAGGTCAGGCCATGCACCCCTGCATCTGAGCACCTGCTGCTGCTTCTGCCTGGGGGTCCTCCCACCTGCTCTCCCTGCCCTGCTCCCTCCCCTGCTCCCCCCCTCCTCCTTCCCCTGCTC
>CM053511.1:715664-757205 GCA_028627145.1 Eidolon dupreanum | reverse complement strand
TCGACACCCTCTGCCTCCCGCTCGGCAGTCACGTGCCCCACCCTGGCAGGGCGCCTCCCACCCTCCGACTGCGTGAAAGGAGGGAACCTTCAGGCCTGTGGGTGCAGGTCACAGCTCCCCACGTCGGACCTGCAGGACCGCCCCCCCACCACCATGGCTCTCTTCTGGCCACGCCCGCAGTCACTTTTCAAACTATGGGGACCCCTTGGGGATAGGGAGGCTTCAGCTGTATTGTGGCCCCGCAGGCAGTGGGGAGTGGAGCTAAGGTTGAACCAAGGTGGGGTCAGGGGGCTCCTGAGACAGCCCCCAAAAGAAAACCATCAAGTTGAGGCCTCTTCTCCTGCCCTGTGGCTTCAGACCGTAGCGCCCTAGAAATGCAGCTTCTCGGCTGGGCTCAGGGACAGCGCGTTAAAGCAGATGCCGGCGCTGCGCCTGCAGCGCTTTCCCGGGGCCTGGGACCGGCCTGCGAGCCTGGAGGCTTCCTGGAGGAGGGGGTACAGGAGAGCGGGGACGGAGAGAGGGGAAGAAGCAGGTGAAGGAGGGGAGGACCGGGGGGAGGAGAGGTGAGCGCCCCCGCGGACGGAGGCCTGGCCGAGGCCCCGCCCCTGAGAGCGCGTCGCCGCGGGTGGGGTCGGACTCCGCCGCGCCTGCCTCTGGCCCCCTCTTCCGCCCCCTATTCTCCCGCCCGCCCCCCCAGCTGTGTCGCCTCCCAGCCGGCCTCAGGCTAATGGGCTATGACAACCCAAGCCCTCAGCAGCTGAGCGTTGTCACCGTGAATTAGGCAGGCGCTGAGCCCGCCAACAGCGAATTACTCGTCACTGCTCGGCTGGCGCGGGGCCAAACGCGTGTGCACGCGGCCACAGGCGCGCGCGGGAGCCGTGGGCGCGCGCGAGGCCGGTGGAGGGTGTGGTCCAGTGTGGGTGCAGGGCTCGTGCTCCTCCTCCCCAGCCTCTCGCACCCCATCCCCAGCGGCCACCCTTCCTGCCCCCCACCTCTCCTGTTCCCCGCTGCCTTTTCCACATTCCTGCAGACCCTCTGCCCACCCACCCCAGCTGAGGGGACCCACGCCTGCCCTCACTTCCAGATCCAGCCTCCAACATCTGCTCCTACCCCTCCTCCAGCGACCTCCCCCACCCCCAGCCCCTCCCCCACCACCGATCTGCTCCCTTTTAGCAAAACTCCTAACGTGACCTGAGCTCGCGGTCCCGCTTCCTGGCCGCTGCACGCCGGAGTCCCCAGGAGCCGAGTTCCGGCCCCGCCTGCGCCCCCCTCCCCTGCGCACTCGCCGGTCAGGCCCCGGCTGCCCCGCCCTCCCTGGCCGGCGCTGAAGTGTGACCACGGCGGGGGCGGGGGGCGGACCTGCGCCCTCTCTCGGGGGAGCGCTGGCCCTGCACCCCTCTCTAAGGACCCAGGGGACGCTGTGGCTCCTTCGTCTGCAGGCACCACAGTCTGCGCTGGGCTTGACTCTGGGGGAGCAGGAACACCATGGCTACTTCCCCGCACCCCGGCAGGGCCCCCCGGGGCCTGATTGGACTCCGACTCTGGCCTCAGGAACTGCTAACCACGGGCTGGGCCCCGGCGCTGGGAGGGCTGGTCCTCGTCAGAGCAGGGCTGCGGCCTTCCCTGTGCCTCGTCTCCTCCGGCCGCCTCACGTGCTGGCAGCTCTCAGGCGTCTGCTTCCCAGAGCGGGTGGAGGCAGGAGACCCAGGCTCCCCTGGGGTCCAGCCAAGGCCAGATTCTTCCTGGCGCCCCCAGGCCTCGGGCCAGAGAGTCCCATGGTCAAAGCCAGCGGATGGCTTGACCCTTCCTTGGGGTCCAGGAGATGATGTCAGCTCTAGACACCCAGCCCTGACAGGTGGGCAGGCCACCCTGGGATGGCTCTGCCTGTTTGTCACCCGCCTGCCTGTGGGGCAGAACGTGTCACAGCTCTCTGTGCCCTTCTGGGTGCGATGGTGATGGTCCCAACTGAGGCAGGGGCTGGGGGTGGACACGAATCCGTCCTCAAGGGCATCTGGGCCCTCACTGGTGGCGCCAGGACCCAGGTCAGGGTGTCCCTGGAATCCTTACCAGCTGGAGGACGAGGGGAGAAGCTGTGCAGTGTGCAGCGTGTTTGGGGGTGCGGGGACCCTGGCAGATGTGGAAGATGAGGCCCAGCTGGTACCCTGTGTGGGGGGTGGCACGAGGCTGCCCCCAGGGCCGCTGGCGCTGGGGTGTGGGGTGCTGGGCTTGGCCTCGGCCCAGGCAGCGGGTGCAGGGGTGGCCGGGTCCGGGAGCTCCAGGGGCACCGAGGACGCTGAGAGAGCAGAGGAGGGCCCTCTGTCCTGGGCTCGCCTGTGGCAGGAAGCAGTACTTGGGACGCGTGTGCAGGAGCCTGCCTAGTGTGCGCTTGTCTGGCGTGCATGGAGTGTGCACGTGCCACGCCTGCGTGCACACCCCGGCCCTCCCCAGGCCCGCCCGTCCCAGGAGCACAAGTCCACACTCTCCGGCCCTTTGGCCTGTCCCGCCAGTCTGGGAGGGGGGGACTCCTGGGAGCACAGGTCCCCTGGCCGTCCTCCAGGCTGCCCCAACGTCCCTGACGTCCCAACCACCCCTGCGATGTACACATTCCAACCCCGCCTCCCCTTCCTTCCCGGCACTCCACAGTCTGACCAACTCGCTTCCTGAGTGGGTTTATCGTCCACCTCCCTCAGGGCCAGGGCGGTTATTTGGCCCTGCTGTGGTCCCTGCTGGGCCTGGCGAAGAGAAGGAACTCAGTGTGAATAAAGCGACAAAGGAATGAATGAATAGTTCCCCAAGGTGGGGGTGGGAGGGTGGCCAAGGGCGATTAGGGATCCCAAGACCATAGAAGAATAGCCCCTGCCTGAAGTGACTGAGGCACGGGCGCGACTTCGGCCGCCTGAAGATCCCGGCGGGGGGCATCGGCCACCCCCTCAGGGCGGGAGCAGGGCTCAGGGACCTCGGTGCTGCGGAGGCCCCTCCTGCAGCCTGGACTTTGGGGTCACCCCTGCCGCAGGCTCAGGGCTCCCTGAGACCCATGGGTGGAGGTGGCTTGTAGCTGGGTGTCAGGGTGCTGCCCCTTCCCGCACCCACCTGCACAGACACGCCTGCGCATCCACACACGGGCAGATGCAGACGGCCACACCAAGCGTCCATGTGTCCACACTCCCACCTGCTCCCCTGTTCCCCAGGCCCCCTGACTTCCAAACTCGCAGTTCTCACACAGTCTCCCACTCCGGAACCTCCCTCCCCTGCCCTGGGCCTGGTCCCCAGCCCCACCTGGCTGCAGCAGTCCCTCCCCAGGGAAGCCTGGCAGGGTGGGGGCCAGCCGCTGTGGGAGGCCAGTGGAGGCTCGCGCCCCTGCACCAGCCAAGCACCGGGCAGTGCCAGGCCAGGGGTCCTCGCTCTGTGCACTCCTGGCCCCAGGAGGCGCGTCCCCGAGTCCGCTGTTCTACTGATACGTGGGTCCCCCCGGAACGGTTTTGGAAAAGATCTGTTTCTAAACACAAAAAACGCTCCTCCCGCATCCTGCGGTAATTCCACGTTCTGTTCTCCGCATTCTGGTCTCCACGTCTGTCGTCTATTGTCTGTCCGTCTGTCTGTCTATCTGCTCCGTCCTATCCCGGGGGAAACTCGGTGGGAGAAAGGGGGACGAAAGAGAAAGAAAGGGAGGGAGGGAGAGAGAAACTGGAAGAGGGGGAAAGTGAAATTAGCTCCTGGCCCTGCCCACCGGCCTGGGTGCAGGCCATCCGCCTTCTCTGGCAGGAAAAAGGCTCCCAAATGGCCCTGAAGGCACAACAGCGAAAACGAGGGTGTCTTCACCAAGCACAAGCCAGGGGACCTTCCGAGCACGTGCCCAGGCTGTGGGTCCTTCCTCGGTGAGACTCGGCCACTGTGCAAGGATGCCCAGGCAGGTGGCATCCTCGGGCCTGAGCCGGCAGCGGGGCTGGGCGCTGCCCTGAGGTTGTCTGCGACCCGCCAGCCCGGCTCCCCTGAAGTCACCCCCCACACACACTTCTCTCCAGCACGCTCCCCGCTCCCCGCCTGCAGCAGGAGGCCTCAGCCCCCGGGTTTGGGGATTTTGCTCAAACCTTCTTGCTCTGAGTTTTCTCTAAAGCAGAGGTGGGCAGCGGCCTCGCCTTCTCTCGGTCTCTCGCCGCGAGGCGGTAAGCTCGGGCGGCTGCTCACGGAGCATGAGGTCGCCAGGCAGGGAGCAGGCAGCCCCCTTCCCCGAGGAGTCCCCGTCCCCAAGGTGCCAACCTTGGCGCTTCGCAGACTCGGACCCGTCATGAAGGGAGGTGATAGTCGACTGAGTCCTGCAGCTCAAACTACTTCAGGGCAGTGAGATTTCCAGAGGTGCCACCAGCGGTCCAGGTCCTGGGCCTTCAGGGGACTGAGGCCAGGCCACCCCTTTAGGTGGGGGACAGAGGGCTCGGAAGAGTTGGGAACGATGCATGCCGCCAAGACGCCATGGCGCTGCTCATGGGGTCACCACTAAGGAGGGCCAGTCCCGCCTCGCTGGGAGCCTGGGGGCCACCGGTCAGCTTCCCTCACTGCGGCAGGTAGCCCAGGTCAGGCCCCCTTCTCTTCTAATCAGGGGGAAATAAAAAAAAAAGCCACAGAAAAAACCAGCCAAGCTCCAGTGACTTTTGGATTTAAACGGATTTATTTTGTTTGTTTTCTTTCCTTTCCTCAGTTTCGTAGCAAATGAAAAAATAACCTAACAAAATGCAATGACACAACAAAACTTGAGCTGAGCTGCCACCGGCCTGCTCCCAGGCTCTGCAGGGCCAGGTGCGAAGGAGCCGGGGCCCACCGGCTTCCCACCCTCCCTCCCGCTTGTCCGAAAGGCGATCGCGCTTTAAAAAGATCCCACAAACAAACGAAACACGGTTTAAATTAAAATAAAAACACTTTCTTCACCCACCCCCATGCCAGGAGATTCAAGACAAAACCTCCTCTTAAATTTTTTTTTTTTTTCTGCTAGAAATTCTGTGCATTACTTTTTCTTTCACTTCTCTTAAAGGTTAAAATAAGATATATTTCCCCGGGAGTCATAAATACGGTCTGGTGCATAGAGAAATAGCAGCGCGGGAGTCCGCGCCGCCCCCGCCCCTCCCCCCGCCGCACGCAGCCCGGTTCCTGGGCTTTCACGCAACGCGGGGACAGGGTGGGGCGAGGGGCAGGAGGGCAGGCAGGGGGGCCGGGCTCCTCCAAGCGAGCGACACATGCTGGGACACGCGGACGTCCGAGGGTGACCCCGGCGGGAGGGAGAGTTTCTTTCGGGGCTTTCTTTTCTAATCACCGAGCAAAATAAATAAAAATACTTTGAAAAGAAAACGGCTTTAAAAAGGAGGAGTAAAAAAGGGCAAGGACGGGAAACGCCACCAAGACGGCGGCGGGCGGGGCGGCGTCGCGGCTGGACCGCGCGCGGCGTGGGTGCACGTGGACGCCTGGAAGGAAGTGCGGCCCGGCGCGACGTCCCTGGAGATCGCCGCCGCGCGCGCGGGCCGCGCCGCGGAGAGGGGCCTGCGGTGCGGCGCGTGCGGTCGACCCGGCCGCGGGCGGCGGC
Source organism: Eidolon dupreanum (assembly GCA_028627145.1). Classification (NCBI taxonomy): domain Eukaryota; kingdom Metazoa; phylum Chordata; class Mammalia; order Chiroptera; family Pteropodidae; genus Eidolon; species Eidolon dupreanum. The sequence goes on along the minus strand of CM053511.1, from coordinate 751,636 downwards.
GCTGGAGCGGGACGGCCGTGCGCCCCCGTCCTGGGCCGCAGCGTCCGGGCCTCCGCCCGGCGGCCGCGCCGGCCCGGCGCGGGGCTCACAGGAAGAAGTCGGGCGCGCCCTTGGCCCCGCCGGGGCCGGCCTGCGGCGGCGAGGACTCCCGCGAGAAGCCGGCCCCGCCCGCGCCCCCGGGGCCGCCGCGGCCGGCCAGCTTCTCGTATTTCTCCTTGTACAGGTCCCGCTCCTTGGCCAGGCGCCCCACCTCCAGCCTCAGCTGCTCCACCTGGCTCTGGAGCTGGCACTTCTCGCTCTCCAGAATGTGCCGCTGCTGCACCCGCTTGAAGCGGCACGACTGCGCGTAGCCGCGGTTCTTGAGCGTGCGCCGCTTCTGCTTCAGCCGGATGACCTCCTCCTTGCTGAAGCCGCGGAGCTGCCGGTTCAGCTCTCGCACCGACATGGACACCAGCTGGTCGTCGGAGAAGCGCTCCTCCAGGCGCACGTGGTGGCCCGCGCCGCCGCCGTGGCCCGCGCCGGCGTGGTGGGCGGCGTGGTGGTGGTGGTGGTGGTGGTGGGCGGCGTGGTGGTGGCCCGCGCCCGCGTCGTCCGCGCCGCCCCCCGCGAAGCTCTGGCCCCGGAAGGCCTCGTAGGCCGCAGCGGCCGCCGGGTGGTGGGCGCCGTGGTGCCCGGGGTGGTGGCCGCTGCCGATCAGCGCCTCCACGGCGTCCTCGGGCGTCAGGTTGAGCGCCTCGGGATTGAGGTGGTGCTGGTAGCCGCTCATCCAGTACAGATCCTCCAGCGCCGGCTTCCCCGAGGCGCCCCCGAAAGCGCCGGGGCCCCCGCTCGCCGGCCCCGGGGCGCCCCCGGCCTGCGCCGCGCCGCCGCCCCTCGCGCCGCCGCCGCCGGGGCTGGGCGCGCAGAAGCTGGGCGAAGACGGCACTGAGGAGCAGGGCGTGCTGAGCGGCGTCGAGGACAGCGAGCCCGGCGGCAGGCGGTGGCAGAGGCGCTCGGCCTCGGGTGGCTCCTTCTTAACCTCGAACTTCATCAGGTCGAAGTCGTTGACGTACTCGATGGCCAGCGGGCTACTGGGCAGCTCGGCGCCCATCGCCAGCTCCGCGGCCATCGCCCGGGGCCCCGACCCCGCCGCTGCCCTCGCTTGCGCCCCGATGCGAGGCGGGGGGGGGAGCCGCGGGCCTCTCCCCCCCCTCGATTCCCACCGGCGTCGGGTCCTGGCGGGGCGGTGGCGGGGGGAAGGGGAGGTTCGGCTCCCGGCCGCCGCGCCAAAGAGCGCGGGTAAAAGTTTCGCTCAGTCAACTCAGGCGCAGCCGCCGGAGACGCCGCCGGCTGGGCCTCCCGGGCGGCCCCGGGCCGCTCGCTGGCAGGAGCCGGCCGGCCGCGCTGCTCTGTCCCCACGCCGGCGCCTGGGCAGGTGGCCGGGCGGGTGACGGAGCGGCCGCCGCCGGGGGCCAGGGGGGCAGCCCGCGCTCCGCCCGCTGACCGCCCGCCCCGCCTCCACAGCCGAGCGCCGCTCCGCGCGCTCCCCTTTATAGAGCCGAGAGCCCGGGCCCGCCTCTCTGGGAGGTGCGCGCGCCCCCGGGCCAATCGGAGCCTCAGACCTGCCGCCCTCATTTGCCTATCCCCATGGCAACCCAGAGCTGTCAATCTCCTGCGGGGAACAGCTGTAGGAAGGGGAGGTGACCGGCCGTCAGCAAGAAGGGGGTGCAGGGCCCTCTGGTGGCCGCCGCGGGGCACTGCACCAGCAGAGGACGCGGGGGGCGCGGGGGCGCGAGGCAGAGGGGAGTCAGGCGCGGGGCCGGGCCTACCGTCTCCTAAGCCTTGCGTCCACGACAGGGTAACCGGAGAGTCTTGGGGAACAGAGGGCGCCCTTCGGTGCCTCGGTTCCCCAGCCACCCCGCTGGCGGTGACTCCACAGCCCCTTCTCCGGCCTTTCCCGGCTGGCGGGGAGGCCGCGTCCAGCCGGTCAGTGTGGCGACGCCGGGACCTCCAGACGCGGTGGCACTGCGGCCGGCCGGTGCTGCGTGGGGCGCGCCGGTTATTTTTAGAGCGCGGTTCAGGCGGGTTCAGGAATTCAGTCAACAAAGTTGCTGGCACCTCGGTGCGGCGGGATGCGCGCGGGATAGCGCGGCTCCAAGGGACGCAGCTCAGGGAAGTGGGCGGAGAGGCCGGCGGAAGGGGCACCGGGGACTGGCGTGGGGCTCGGCTCAAGAATTAGGAGTCCCTGGCCCCGGCTGCCACCCGCCCGGTTTCGGCCGCGGGGCTGGGCGGAGCGGGCATGGAGGACAGAGGTGGGAAGACTCTGGTGCGAGGAGAAAACGCGAAGGCTCGGGCCGCAGGGAGTCCTGTCGCTCGCGCCCGAGACTATAGAAAGGGCGGTGCAGCTGTGGGTGCGGCGGCAGCATGGGAGGGTCCCTGGCGCGCTGGGGTCAACGGGGCGGGGCGGGAGGAGCCGCCCAGGCTGCGGGCACCACTCCGGGTACCACCGTTCTCTATACTGCTGTTACCCTACTTGCCATTTAAAAATTCAGTGTTAACCATTTATGCATAGAAAGAAAAGTCTGGAAGGATGTGGGCAGGAAGTCACTAGGGCAGCCTAGCCACGTGCTGGGGCGTTTAGCTAGCAAGGCTGGCCCCTGGTTCGGGCTGGAGCTCCTATTATTTATAATACAAAAGGATTGTACAATTGGGAGTGAAACTCCACTTCCTAAGGTGTCATGGGTGTGGCCTGGTCCCACTGTGCCAGGCAGGCACGCCTCCGGCCTTACCCCCACATTCTACAGGCGGGGCAGGACCCCCCCTTCAGGCAGGGCCAGGCAGAGCGTAGGGTCCCACCCCGCAAGGATGGCCCAGCAAGGGGCAGAACCCAGGCCCCGGGCTGGGAGCCAGGACTCCGCGGCACGTTTTTCGCCAGGCACATCGCAGGGTTTGGGGTTCCCTGAAAACCCTGTGTGCAGAGGGTGGCCCCTGACCAGAAGGGTGCGGCCACCTGTCTGGCAGGGAGAGCCTGCCCTGGACTGCGTGCCTGCCTGACCTCTGCCCCTCGTGCCGGGCTCCCGTCTGGCTGCTGGACCAGGCGTGGCTTCGTCCGAAGTCCAGGGGCCAGTGTGGGCCTCCTCATAGCTCTTGACCTCAGGCCCAGGGGCATGGGTCCAGAGCCACGCCTGGGCTCTGTGGCACCCGCAGTCTGCCCCGGTGCCTCCTCCTGTCCTAAGAGAGGCAAGCGGGCAGCTGAGGCCAGGCGGCCTTGCCTCCTCCTCCAGGCCGGTGCTCAGCCACCTGACAGGCCCCGCATCCAGCCCCCAAAATCATTCACCTTGCACATGTCACTCCTTCGTTCCTCCCCGAGGGGACAGGGACAGCCAGTGCAAGGCGGCTGCATTCAGCACTGGGGGAGAATCACAGGGACATTCGGGGCCACCCCACAGCCCTGCTGCAGAGCAACCCAAAGGAGGGGGCTGCCTGGGGCTGAGCGGGGCCCCCACATCCCTGCTGGGCAAGCTCCCTCACCCTGGCCTCGGCTTCGGGTTGAACTGGCTTTCTAGAAGTGCGCTGGGCCAGCGGGCAGGGCCTGAGCGCTTAGTGCCCCCAGCCTGGGAACAGGAGCCCCGGGGAGGCCCAGGACCCCCCCGAGTCGTGCCTCCTGTGTGTGCACCCCGCATGGTCTCGGTCTTGCCTGCTGATCCCAGCGGCCAGGTGGGGAAGAGGCCACGCGCCCCTGTACTCAGGCATCGAGGGTCACCTGTCCGCCGCCCTGCGGGCTCCTATGGTGGACATGAAGGGCCCTCCCAGCAAGGGGATGGTGCCGGCTTGGTGGGGACAGGACCAGTAGGAGGTGTTAGACTGGCTATGGGGAGAAGAGGCTGAGACGGCCTGGTCTCCCCTCCTGGTTGTCTCGAGTGGCCAGTAAACAGGGTGCTGTGTGCCCTGGGCCGCGGTCACCCACCAGGGCAGGGCCGTCCCGTCTGCTCGTGCTGGGGGGAGGAACATGCTGGCTCAGTGGGCCCCAGAAAAGGTGCTGGCTTCCGGTCCAGCACCGGCACGCCCACCTAGGGCCTCACCCGCCCTACGGTCAGCCCTGGGACCCACGGAATTCCACAGGGACTGGGCGCGGGGCTCATCATTAAATGCACTCCACGAATCTTTACTGAACACCTACTATGTGCCAGGCTGCTGCCCCAGGGGCACCTTCCATCAAGGAGGTGGCCCAGAAATTTCTGGTTGGAAACAAATCCACAGAACCTTGGTGGTAGAATGTGGCGCTTAAGGGTGGTCTGGGATCTCTAGTGGACAGTTTGTCCTAGGTAGCTGGTCTCTGACCCAGATAGCTTGGAGGACTTGGAGGATAGGTGATGGCTGGAGCCATCGATACCGTCTTCAGGCCCATGCCCGGCAGATGACAATGGCTGCTGGCTAGCCCGGCTCCATGTGGCATCTCCACTCACTCGGTGGCTCACGTAGGCTTGGCATGGCAACTGGTTCCCAGAGGGAGCATTCGAGAGAGCCAGGCGGTGTGCCCGGCGTTTCTGTGAGGCCCGCTGGGTGCCGCTGGCTGAGGTGTGCCAGCGGTCTGTCCAAGTCCGAGGGGAGGGCACACATGGTACCTGCTGTGGTAGCATCTTTGGAACTGTCTCAGAGTAGGGATCAGAAGGCAGGACGGAGACGGTGGGCAAGTGTTACAGTGTATCAGTTTTCTATTGCGCGCCAGCCTCTCTCTCCCAGCCTCTGGTGGAGTCCCACAGAGCGGGAGGGGCCTCTGCTCCCGGGCTTTCTCTGGGGAAGGGCCCTCCGAGCCCCGCTGGGTTGCTGGCAGGACCATTTCCTGAGTCTGGGGCCCAGAGGCCCTGCATCTAGCTGGCTGGGGGCTGGCAGTGCCCTCTGCGCCCCTCCCCGTGGCTGTCCCCCCAGGTATCTGAGATAAGGCAGTGTAATCGTGCCAGGCTCTACAATGTGAAGTAGGTCCCAGGTCCTGCCCACTCTCACTGGAAGGGGGACACCATGGGCTGGTCCCTCTGACAGCATGGGAGGTGAAACTTCAGCAGGGAGTGAGGAAGGGCCCCCCTGCCCCATCAGGGCCCAGGTCAAGGGGGCCTGGTTCGCTGTGGGGAGGGACCAGGAGTCAGGTGGCCGTGCTGAGGTGGCATGCCGGCTCTGCAGGCCCCACATCCACCTGTGCTGGGGGCTCCAGCTCAGCACGCTCGGCCCTCGGTGGTTCCGTCTGTCCTGCTGGCATGGGGCTTTCGGATCCTCGCTGACAATGCTCCGCGGGGACGTCCTTGCAGCCCAAGAACCAGTGCAGGGGTCTGAGCTGGTCACTCTTGTTCCCGGGAGAGAGCTCCTGAGCAGGGCCGAGTGGGCATCAAAGTCATGAGATGCAGCTGCAAAAAGTCCTCGGTGGCAGGTGGCGGGTGGCAGGTGGCAGGTGGCAGGTGGCGGGTGGCGGGTGGCGGGTGGCGGGTGGCGGGTGGCGGGTGGCGGGTGGCGGGTGGCAGGCCCAGGCCCAGGCCCAGCTGAAGGCCTCTCCCCGGCCCCGCTTCCTGCCGAGCCTTTTTTCGCTGGGCCTGGTGGCCACGGGGCCGGCACCTGCCCCATTTTGGAGGCTCCTCTGACTTACACTGAAGAGCCCACCGTCATTCTGGGGTCGCACGCTCAGCAGCTGGCTCCCTGGGGAGGGGCTCCACCAGCACCCCTCTCCCGTCCACGCCTCCCTCAGACCCACACTTGAAGTCACCTCTGCACCCCTGCCCACCGCTCGCACGTCAGGTACCTCGCCTCTCCAAGACCAAAGGCCTCAAACATGCCCCAGGAGCTGCCGGCCCAGAGCTCAGATGGGGGACCGCAGATCCAGATCTCCCCCAGGTGAAGCCCCCCGCTCACCTCCAGCCTGGTGGCTCAGCCAGGCCTTCTCCTCCCTGCCCGCAGGCCTCAGCCCACGCCACTCCGCTGGTCACATGACTTCAGGTCTCACCCAGGCAGCTGGCCATCCGTGCCCAGGCCACTGGCAGGCGGCAGCAGCGGCAGGGTGAGGGCACCTCACTGCACCCGGCCGCCGCCCTCACGAGGCTCGTCCTCCAGAGGCCGTGTGCCCTGCATACGGGCGGTCCGTGCCAGGGCAGGGGTGGGCGGCCTTCCCTGGGTGGGGAGCGTGTCCGTGGCAAAGGCCCAAGGTACCCGCTTAGTCAGGGTTGGGGGGTGACCTGCACCCTCATCCTCGAGGGTCTTCGTGGGCCTGGCCCTGGGCATGGAGCCCAGGGTGGCCAGTGGGCACCCTCAGCTCAGAGGCACCGCTCCCCCCTCCCACCCGGAAACAGGGATGAAGCTGACCGGGTCCCCAAACGGGTCGCAGGGAGCGGGTGGTGCAGAACTGAGCCCAGGAGCACATGGCAGCCCCTGGGTGGGGTCTCCCGCTTCCAGAGCACCCAGCCCTTCTGGAACCTTCTGTGCTGGCCTTGGCTGTCAACCCGCTGCTTCCGGGTGATGGGCTGCGTGGGCACCAGGGCCCAGGGCGCACTCCCCTCGCTGCGGGGGCCTCTGTCTGCACCCTGGAGGCCTGGAGCCGCCCCAGCTCAGGTCAGGCTGAACCAACCGCATGTCTGTCCACCCACCCTGTGTCTGGGCCAAGGCTGGCGTAGAGGGACCCACGGGGTGGCTGGGTGAGGACACATGGCCCGGGAAACATTCAGCCTCGGTGTGCCTGGCCAACGCAGCCCCGGGGCCGAGCCTGGACAGTGAGCCAACCACAGGGGCTCCGCTCAGTGTGGGCCGCATCTAACTCTAGACCCGCCCTCCGCTGTGTCGGCTGCAGAGGGGCCTGGGACACTCGCTGGGTCCAGGGCTGTGGGCATGGGGTCCCAGGCAGTGACGCCAACGGCAATCACGAAACAACTTTAAACTCCTGCTCTCTTCGATTAAGTGTATGCCGTCGGACACTTGAATCAGCCTTGGCTCCCGGCACCTTCGAGGCTGGTGCGAAACGCCCCGTCTCGGACAGGGCCTGGTGCAGAGCAGGGCCCCTGGGTCCTTGCGTGGCTCCATGGAGGTATACTGTCCCCCTGAGCACGGGCTGGGCTGAGGGCCAGGGCCGCATGGTGCTGCCCCTTCAGCCTGGGCCCGGAAGACGAGCGGCCAGGCAGCAGACTCGCCTCTAGGCGGGGGCGCAAAGCTGCGGGCAGGCCGAGAGGGTCCACTGACTACAGGTGGCTGGTCAGGCAGCGGTACAGGCAGCGGCTGACGGGCACGGCCGTGGACAGGGCTGCTAACTCACACTCGCCAGGTGCAGCCGCCCTCCCTTCTCTGGGGAGGAAATACCTCAACACCCTGCATCCTCCAGACCTTGACCTGGACCTCCCTGGTCCCTGAGATGAGCCCACAGCCCTTGGCCAGGCCTCCATGGGAGATGCATGAGCCTGGACGAGCTGCCCCGGCTGCCCTCTGTCCCCTGCCTTGGTCCAGCCTCTCTCCTGAGACACTCAGGCAGCTCCACAGAGAAGCTCAGCTTAGTGTACCCTGGCCCCCGCCTGGTGTGTCCATGTCCCCAGGGCCGCTTCTGGGCCACCACAAATCATGCTGGTGTGGCCATGGGGGACAGGCTGCCGCCAGCCCTGTGAGCCACGTCAGGGAGGCAGGGAGCCAGCATTCCTCCCCAGGGGCTGTGAGGGGCTGCGCCTTCGCCCTGCCTGGTCCCGTTTAGGTCCAGAGGCAGGTGGGCAGGTGGACAAAGCAGAGGTCCCGGGGGGGGAGGGTAGGCTCTGTAGCTTCCAGGGGTCTGTGGCCAGTGGCACCTCTTCCCAGGGCACCTCCAATCTCAGGCATGCAGGCTCCCCTGGGGGCACCCCAAGGACCTGTGGGAGGCCTGCAGGCGGTATGCAGGGCCGGTGGCGGCGGGTAGGACATCCAGGCAGACACAGGACAGAACCTTTATTGCTGAGCACAGATGCCCGCCAGGCGGGAGGCTGCAGGAGGGCAGGGCTGCGTCGATGCCACTGCCACAGCCACAGTGGGTGTGGGCCTGGGGGTGAGCCCTGCCCCACATCCCTCAGGCAGGAAGTTGGAGGCATGTCCTGGGTGGGAGGCTAAGGACCCAGGGGTGGGGAGGTGGGGGTGCAGAGGGGCCCGCTGGGCAGGGGCCCAGCCGAGTGAGAGGGTGAGGCCCTGGGCACGCACTGGTCAGGGAAGGCTGAGAGCCAGGAGGGCGGAGGGGAGGCCCTGGGGCCCCGGGGGTGGCTTGGTGGCAGGTGGCGCCTCCTTCCTCTCCGGGGACAGGGCTGAGGTAGGCGGGCTGGCCCCTGGGCCTCACAGCCGCGGTTTGATGTGCAGAGGTTTGCCTGTTCCAAGAAGAGCAAAGGTCAGGCGCCAGGAGCCCGCGAGGACCGCCCCGCCCCAAGCTCCCTGATGCGGACAGGGCTGTTAGAAGTGGGGAGAACAGCTCTGCACAGGCTGTCCTGGGGTCGGACCATCCAGCGAGATGCAGGCCTGGCCTGGGGCTGAGGAGAGGGCAGGGGAGCAGCGGCCTGCAGGCTGGGTGTGCCCGGGCGGCAGCTGGTCCCGGGCAGGAGCCACCACAGCCTGCAGGCGGCGCTGTGAGCAGCAGGTGCACGCAGACGCAGCGCATGCGCAGACCTGGGAGGAGCCGCTGGCCGCACATGTGCCGCACCGCACCCTCGCGCCAATGGCCCAGGTGTGTGCTGGCAGCTGTGGCAAGGGACACCGAGGTCCCTGTGCAGGTGAAAGGACTGCGGCCCGTGGTCAGGAAGGAGCGAGGGGCCAGAGGACAGAGTTACGTCCTGGAGGCACCTGCACTGTGAAGCTTCCTATGAAGCCAACTCACGGGCCGTGTCCCCACCGACCAGACGTCTCTGTGAGGCTGCCCGCAGGCGGGGCACTGTCCACGTGCCCCTGCAAGGCCCCCTCTCCTCCTGGGTGCCCCTCAGGGCTGAGGACCCCAGTCACCTGCTTGGCCTAGCCAGAGCCTGGAAGTCAGGCCCCACTGGCCTCGGCGCCTACCAGGTGCTGCAGGGGCGGGTGGCCCTCCCGGGGCCACTGCCACCTGTTCCCCCGAGGAAGGCTGCCGGGGCCGCCAGGCCAGGGGAGGTCTTCACAGCCTCCTTGGGCCTCGCCCACCCTGCTTGCCTCCTCCGATGCCGGGACTGGCTGCTGGGTTCCTGATCTCACAAAAAATAAAAGGAACAAAAGAAGTGGCTGCTTCCGGGTGCCCCCTGCGCCTGCCCAGACAGGGAGCTGGTGCCTGGTCCCGGGCGGGCGGGTGGAGGGCCCGGCCCCAGCTCCGCGCGACCGGGGTGGGGGCTGTAAACGGGCGGCGCGGGCCTGGGCCCGTGCGGCCGGTCGCGAGCGTGCTCAGCAGAGCTGTTAGAGAAGGCTGCGGCGAGCTGCCGCCATCAACGTTACTACCGTGAAATATGACAATAAAATGAAAGCCGTATGGTCGCAAATTTGCAGCCCGCCGAGCTGCGTGGGGTTTATCGTCACTCAAACGCACGCAGAGCTGTAAAATGTTTACAGAAAGGGTCGTTTGCAGCCATAAAATCCTCTTTTCTCTCCTAAACAAGGCTGAGTGGAGCCATTTACCAAGCCCCAAATGTTCATCGGGGACAGGGAGCATCTGTTCTCTCCAGGAGTGCTCGCTGATCTTCCAGAACAAATTAACAGAAATGGGTGCTTCCTAATTAAATCAGCCCTCGGCTGGGGGGTCTGTGCGGGCGGCTCCGCCCGTGGGCGCAGGTGCACACCTGCGAGCTGGAGACGGCACGGCAGCGCCCGGGCCACACGGGCTCTGCGCCACTGTCGGGCCCCCCCTGGAGACTGCGCCTCAGTGGGTCTGCGGTGGGACGCAGCTGGGCTCTGGGGGCCGGCTGCCTACCTGAGTCCTTGGTGGGGGTGCTCCTAGGGCTCCGGGCCCCGGGCTGGGCCCCCGGGCTGGGTGAGGAGTGCAGGGAGATGAAGGAAGGCAGCTGGGAGAGGCTGCCCGAGCCTGTCGCCACCGAGGCGGCCTCCTCCTGGAGCGACAGCTCCTCCTGGTCCGAGGACAGAGAGGGGGATGGGGGGGAGGCGGAGGGGGAGGAGGGGGCCTTCGATGACAAGGGACCGACTGAAGCTGCAGCTGACACCTGTGGGGAGGAGGGCAGGGAGGCCGGGCCGGCAGCCGCAGAGGCGGGAGAGCCGGACACCTGCCTGGCGGGGCGTTGGGCAGCCGAAGACTTCCTGCAGAGAGGGAGGGGAGCAGGAGCGTGAGGGGCGCAGCCCTGGGCAGGGCAGGGTCTGGAGGGGCCGGCCCAGCAGCAAGGCTGCGGGCCCCTCCGCACCCCTTCCTGCCCCAGCAGCCACCCGCAGCAGCAGTCAGGTCCAAGGCTGGCCCGCGGGCCCAAGGACAGGCCGGTGACATCACAGGACTGGTGAGTCCTGGCACCACACCGCCCTCCTCGTCCACATGGGCCCCCGCACTCACGGGGCAGGTAAGCGCGACGTGGGGCCCCAGCCACAGCGCCAACCAGGAGGGCATCCTGCCCTTGCCTGGAGGCCGGAGTGAGTGGCTGAGCCGGGCGGGGCTGCCCGCACTGGCTCTGTCCAGCCAGGGGTCCTGGGGTGGGGCACCTCTGGAGGTCACTTGATCCTCAACTTTGGACCAAGGTTTCTTTTCGGGTCTGAAGCCCAGAGAGCTGGGTGGGGGCAGGGGCTCCCCGGAGGGTCCTGAGTGTCCCCCGGAGGGCAGGGCCGCTTCGCCATCACCTGGGCCCATGGCCGGCGGAGGCCTTGCTCCGGGGGCACGCGTCGCTGGGCCCCGGCACGGGGGGCGCGGCTGCTCGCCGGCCGAGGCGCTTCTGGTTGCGGTGCAGCAGCTGGCACTGGGCGCCCCGGGGGCAGACGCCCCTGCGGGAGAAGTCAGGGCACAGCAGCGTGTGCTTCTTCTTGCACTGTGGGGAGAAGGCGCAGCTGGGCGAGGCCCACCCCCGTGTGGGGTGCCCGGCTTGCTCTGCCCAGGGTCAGGGCCCGGGTCAGGGCCAAGGCTTCCTGTGGGCGGGCTGCGGCCCTCAGGCCAGCACAGCCCCACCTGGCCTGCGTCCCCATCATCCATAGGATGCTCCCTGAGCAACCCGAGGGGGCGAGGGCAGTGCCCCTCGGAGACTGAGCGCGCCTGGGGGTCCTGCCAGGCTGGGTGGGAGCTCCTGGGGGGCTAACCCCTCCTCCTGACTGTAGCTCACCCACCCTGGTGGAAGACGGGGTGGGGGAAGGGCTGGGTGGGTTAGACTGGGGGGCTAGAGGTCTGGCGGACCTCAGGCCTCAAGCCCAGGAGTGGCGGGTCGGCCGAGGCCACCGCACACCCGATCCACCACACCTGTTGCAGCGGCTAATTATACCCGCAGGGGGCGTGCCACGCGGCAGGTGCACGGGGACCGAAGCCGCTGCTCCTGCCTTTCCACAGCCCGCCCGCCCCTGGTGGGAGCTGCAGGCCCTGCTGTGTGCCCCCTTCCCGTGGAGGGTGCCCTGTTCCCACCCCTGCAGCTGGCTTGGTGGGCAGAGGACCAGGCAGAAGAAGGCCAAGTGTCACGCGCCCAGGCACCCTGACTGTCGCTCACGTTGGCTCAGGCGACAGGTGGCCGGGGACGCACTGGAGAGACACAGACGTGGGCAACCAGTTTAACAGCAGCCGCAGCGCCCACCCAGCCCGGCGCACCCCCACGCGGCTCTGGGCATGTGACAGTGGCCCGGACACACTCCTCCCCGCCCGCCACCTCCCTCCTGGACTCCGTCCTCGGGGCCTCGGATCGTGGCCCCGCTCTCAGCAGCCAGGACCAAGAAGAGCCTGGCCGAGGACCTCAGGGAGCGTGCACCCATCCTGAGCAGGATCTGGGCACTGGTCCCATTCTTGTCCCCACACCTGGCCCCTGGCTGTCACCAAGAGCCTAGAAGCCCCTCTCGCTGGCGCCTGGGAGCAGGCTGGAGCTGGCAGGGCCCTAAACATGCACCCCATGCCAGCTGGTCCCTGTGGCAGGCCAGACCCCTTGCCGCCAGCGGAAGCAGGCCAGGCTCGCTTGCTCACGCCTTCCATCGGGAACCGGAGCCCCTTCCGCACGGGGCCCGGCCAGTGACAGTGTCCTGAAGCCCAGCGGCTCCATCCAGGCCGAGCGCGGCAGGCCTGCGGAGGTGCTGAGGCACCAGGGCGGGCTCCTCTGAGGAAGGAGGGTGGCTTGGACAGGTGGCGGGGTCAGGAAGGACCTCTGGTGAAGAGGGGCCAGGAGCAGACAAGAGTAGACCCGCAGCCAGCAGGTGCTCCGACGGCCAGCCCTGGGCGGGCAGCACGCAGAGGCAGCACCCTTAGACAGAGCCAAGGGTGTCCCTGGGGCTCAGGGGCCCGAGCGGTGAGCGCCCAGCCATGGAGGCGCGGAGCCATCAGGCATGCACTGCGATGCTCCGAGGCGGCAGACTCGGCAGGACAGGGAGACAGCAAAAGGCACGTTTGTGTCTCCTCTTTGATGACATGTCGCAGGTGATGATGTGCGGGGGTAATTAAATTCATTTCTCCTTTTGTCTTTTTACCTTTTTAAAGTGCCACTAGAAAACTTAAATTCCACGCGGGGCCACATCTGCTTGACCTTCCTGCTAGGCAGTGCCGGGCTGGACAAACCCTCCTCCCAAGGACAACCAGAAACTCAGGATCGAATGTAAAGAAGTTCCTCAAACTGTCCAAGTAATCAGTAAAGCATGATGGAAGGAAGTCTGCTTGGAATCAGACACCAAGCGAGTCTCACCTTTCAGAGGCCTGAGAACTCCATCAAGGCCAAGCTCACTGGCGAGAGGGCAAGACCAACCGGAACGCCCCGGAACCCCGAGGACCTGGAGTTTAAGACGGTCGCTGCTAAATACCTCATGGGTCAAACGAGGAAGAATGGAAATCAGATTTACACTTAGAACCCAACGAGGACAGCAGCACACCTCACAATCTGTGGTGTGCAGGGAAAGCAAAGTAGTTCTTAGATGAGCAGAGGGTCCCCTCAAAGTCAGGGCAGAAAGGAAGCAGAGGGAAGGAAGTAAAAGATGAGAACAGAAATTGGTGAATGACAAAATCACAACAAAGGTCAAGCGGGCCAAAGGTCAGTTCTTTGAAAATATTAATGAATTCGTCTGGTGACTTACAGCCTTGACACAACGAAAACGTAGAAAGTCTCATCAAAAAAAGACATAATTGAAATTTTAAAACTGAAGAATGCAACAACAGGAGCAGAAATCAGTATAATTGAAAAGAAAAACGAGAGAAAAATCAACGAAACAAAGAGCTGGCTCTTTGAAAAGATTAATAACACTGACAAACCTCTGGTAAATCAGATGAAGAAAAAGAGAGAAGTGATAAATTTCCAATACAAGAACGAAGCAAGCGTCACCGCAGACCCCGCAGACGCCCGAAGGCCACGAGGGACACTCGAACACCACCCCCCGCTTAACCGCCAGGTGGAACGGACCGACTTCCAGAAACACACTCCCTGCCAAACCGACCGCAGAGGGACCGGAGCGTGTGCCCGGGCGCAGGCACGGCAAGGGGACCGAAGCGGGGCCAGGGACCTGTCCGCAGAGAGGCCCAGGACCAGACACGCCTTCCCTGGCGAAGTCTCCCCACACGCGAAGAAGGACAGACACCTGTTTTTCCCAAATCCCTCCAGAACCCCGAAGGGGCGGCAGCACTTCCCAGCCCCGCAAAACAGCAACCACCGACGAGGCCGGACTTACCCAGAAAGCAACACCGGACAGAGGCAGTGCGGGAAAGAAACGGAAGCCACCGGCCAGGAGTCCCTGGGAACATGGATGTGAAAATCCTCAAGAAAACAGCGGAGACCGAGTTCAGCAGCCTGTGCAAACGACACGATGCCACGGCCAAGGCCGAGGCAGCGTGGTGCTCGGAGTGCGAGGACGGCTCCACCCCGGAAGCCCGGTCGTGACTCAGTGTGGGCGACAAGGCTGGTGGCCACCCACAGGGTGAGGACAAGAACACCTGGTCACCTCAATGGGGGCAGCAATGACCTGACAAGATCCAACGCGTTTTTATGATAAAAAGGCCAAATAAACCAGGACTAGGAAGGGAGCACCCTCAGCACGACAGCCCGCCCACGAGACGCCCAGAGCCTGTACCACGCACACTGGGGGGGGGGCGGGGACTGAAAGCTTTTCCTTGAAGACAAGGGTGTCCCCTCTGCCACTTTTATTCAACATGGCACTGGAAGTTCTGGCAGAGCAATTAGACAAAAGTAAATAAATTACTTACTTTATTAAAATAAAAGGCATCCAAGTAAAAGGGGAAGAAAATGATCTGTTAGCAGACGAGGAATCCACACAACACTGCTAGAGCTAATAAATGAATTCAGCAAAATTTCAGGACTTAAAAGCAACGCACAACAACACTTATATTACTAAACACTTGCAACGAACAACCTAAAAAGCATTTAAAAACGATTTTGTTTTTTAAAATTTCATGTATAATATTCAGGAATAAATTTAACCAAGGAGGCCAGAGACTTGTACACTGAAAATTACAAAATGTTGCTGAGGGAAATTAAAGAAAGTCTCAATAAGCGAGACCACGTCCCAAGTTCATGGGCTGGGACGCTTAACACTGGCAAGATGATGGCTCTCCCCGAAGTGATCTACAGGCTCAGAGCAGCCCCATCAGCATCCCAAAGCGTCCTTTTTTCTTTTCTTTTCTTTTTTTTTAACAGGAATAAAAAATCCATCCCAAAAATTCATACGGACCTCAAGGAATCTCAAATGGCCAAAGCGGTCTTGGAAAAGACAAAGCTTGAAGGATTCGCGTTTCCTGATTTCTAAACTTCTAATGCTACAGCAACAAACACTTCATGAGGGTTGACACAGACTGACGGACGAGGACAGAGAACCCAGGAATAAACCCTCATGTGTGACCAAGAGATTCTCAACAAGGTGTCAAGACCACTCCATGCGGACGGCACAATGTTCTCAGCAAACGCTGCTGGGGAAGCTGGGCCGTCACCTAACACCACCCCCAAATTAACTCAAAGGGATCAACGACCTAAATGTTTGAGCTAAGATTACAAAATTATCATTATTTTTGAAAGCCTACAGCTCCCGGTCTTCCTAGGCGGTCTCCCATCCAAGTACTAACCAGGCCCGACCCTGCTGAGCTTCCGAGATCAGACGGGATCGGTCGTGTTCAGGGCGGCGTGGCCATAGACTGAAACTACAAAATTCTTAGAAGGAAAGACAGGGGGAAAGCTGGATTTGACAAAAATGTGTAGACGTGGCACCAAAAGCAAAGGCAGCAGCAAAAGAAACAACAGGCAAACTATGGAGCAAAAGACACTACCCGGAGCGAAAAGCCAGCCCGCAGAACGCGGGACGCGTTTGCAAATGACTTGTCCAGTAAGGGGCGAGCTTCGGGAATGCGTTAGGAGTTGAAGAAATGCAACCACAAAAATACCCCAAGCAACTCAATTCAGAAACCAGAGATGACACAGCAACGGCCGACGAGCACGGGACGAGATGCCCGCACCGAGTCGCCAGGGAGGTGCCGCCAAAACCACAGAGGGCACCACAGGGGTCTGTGTGCGGAGACTGTAAGGAAGGGCGGTGGGCGGCGGACTGGCCCCTGCACGTCGCCTGCGGGGCTGGGGGCCGAGGCCGCGACGGGAAGCAGCTGGCGGGGCCCCAGACCCAGCGGGATCCCTTCCGATCCCGCCGATCCCGCCGCCCCACACCCCGGGCCCTGCCAGAGGCAGTGAGAGCAGTGACTCGAAGAGACACCTGATGTCAGCGTCCCAGAGGCATCGGCCACAGTGTCCGCGAGCCACAACCCCGCGTCCATCCCCAGACGAAGGGGTAAACAGAGGTGGCCCAGACGCAAACAGGGCGTGACTCGGCCACACAGGAAGGCAGCGGCGACAGCGCGGCACCACGCTGAGGGAGAGGAGCCGACGCCGTCCCACTTGCGTTGGCACCCGGACGGGGCACAGTCACGGAGACGAAGTGTGGGTCGGCGGCTGCCTGGCGGGAGGTGGGGGGGTCCAGGCCGAGTGTTTAGAGCTTCTGCCTGGGGGTGAAAAGGTTCGGGACTGGACGGCGGTGCCGCCCGCACGGCACCGAGTGTGATGAACGTCGCTGAGCTGTACGCTTAGAGACGGCTTTACGCTGTATGTGTCTGACCTTGATTAAAAATTAATAACGCATCGAAATCACTGCTGCGCACGTCAACGGGTGAACGGCGTGACGCAGGAACCGTCTCTCAGTAAAGCTGGCGGAGAACGGGCACAGGACGGCTGGCGAGCACACAGGCTGCTTACGGCGCCCGCGTCACCAGCTGCTAGAGAAACGCAAAGAAAACGGGAGACCGCCTCGCGCCCGCCAAGAGGCTACCGTCCCCGAGAGGACTGACCAGTGCTGGCAAGGATGTGACAACGAAACTCACTCCCGGGGGGCGCGTGATGGCACAGCCACGCTAGGAAGCAGTCGCCGTGTGGCCAGTGAGTCCACTCCCGGGCCCTACCCCAGAGACACAGAACCATGTCACAGAGACTCGTACGCAAGGCTCACGGCAGGACGACTTGGAAAAGTCCCGGCCGGGAAACGAGCCACGTGCCCTCCTGCTGAGGGACGGACAGACGGAACGTGGCTGCCCCGCAATGGAGCACCACTGAGCGTGAGAGGGAATGCGGTCCCGCGGGGCCAGCATGGGGACTCTCAGAAACGTGGGGAGTGAGAGGAGCCAGGTGCGAAGTCCGGGTGCCGTGGGGGCCCAGCCCCGAGACGCCCAGGAGGGGCCAGTCACAGGGACAGGAAGTGGACCGTGCCGCCTGGCCAGCAGTGGGGGCGGGAGGACACCCCGGGGACAGAAGCGCTCTGGAACACCAGTGGCGTGGCCGCACAGCCCGTGCCTTCGTGGAGCGCAGTGGACCGTGCCCCGCTCTGGACGGACTGGCCGAGGCACAGGAATGGGGCGGTTCTGCAGGCAGCCTGGGGGACCAAGTGTGGCCCTGCCCCACCCCAGCAATGACGCCCGGCCGTCCTGCACCCCAGAGCCTGCTCAAACGGCTGCCACCCCCACGGATCCAGAGGGGCGCAGACGCTGGTGCAGGCTCACGCTCCGAGGGGCAGGGATGGGGCTGCACTGGGATCTGAGCCCCACCCCGAGCCCTCTCTCAAGTGCGCTGCCACTCAGAGACAATGGGGGGGTCCCTGTGGCCCCTGGTGGGGGCGGGTCCTAGAATAAGACACGCACGCAAATACCTGAAAGGTGTCACCCCATAAACCAGGAGGGATTTCAGCTGAAGGGCAGCGTGCACAAAGTTAACAGGTAACAGGGAGACACGCTGTCTGTGATTCCGAAACCACAGAGTGACATCCAGAGAACACGGGAGCTTCCACAGGCAGGAGCAGGGCATGGGCAGCCCCGCAGAGGACGAAGAAATAAGGGCACCCGGGGGACAATGGCGCGAGGGGAGGGCGGGGCCACAGTGGGACAGCAGGTGGGGATGCGGGTTTCTGGAGAGTGAGTCGCGCACACGCACGCACCCAGCCGGCACGGGTGTGGGGACGGGGGGGACACGAGGAGCCAGGCCCCTGGGCGGAGCGGCCAGCGCCGCTGGAGCAGGCTGGAGCAGGGCGGTCCGGTGCCCCGGGCACAGGGCAGGGACGGGAAGGGCCTGTGACCCACGGAGTCCACACTGCTGCAAGGACGTAAGCGGGGAGAGAAAGCTCGTCCTTAGAGTGCCACTCGGAAGCGCAGCCTGGACGAAGACGACACACGGTGGCCTTTTGGAGCCTCAATCTGTCCTGGGCGCCCGCAGTGGGCGGAAAGGAGACACAAGGAGTGGGGCTGACACGTCACGTGATCGAGGGCGGCCCACCGCTGGAGGTCGGCCGCCCGAGGTGACGGGCTCCCACGCAAGGCCGCCAGCACCAGGGCTGTCCGGAGGGACGGGGCTGTTCCCAGGAGAAGGTGCGGCCTCCTGGGCACGCGCTGGCCTCCCTGCGCCCCACAGCAGACGCCTGCACGGGCTCACTCAGCACTTCCTGCGCCGCTCAGAGACTCGGTCACCCCTCCCCTGCCCAGGCTGCGCCCGCGGGTCTGGCCTGCTCATCGCTCTCCCACGCGTGACAGGCCGGGATCCGTCCTGCCGCGGCCGCATAGCGCCCATGCGGAAGCAGGTGCTGGGAGCGCTTCCGCTAGAACTTGAACGTCGCTGTGATGTTTCGTTGAAATTGGAGCATTCTACAATAATCATGCACGGCCTCCGTGGGGGTCCTTCCCTCACCCCCGACCAGGCCGCTGTCCCTCCAGGTGATTCGTCAGCTCACCAGGTCCGCAGCTCGGGGCGGTGGCAGGAGGTGGTGCACAGGAAGGGCTGTGGCCGGGCTTCCCGTGATTACAGTGTGCCACCTGGGGAGCCTGGGGCGGCTGGGTCTGCACAGACAGGTGCTCCCCTTGCCCCAGGCCCACCCCTACCGCCCCGGGCATCTGCAGGGCAGGACCCGCGTCCTCAACTTCACCGGGGGTCCCCCCAATCCAAATGCAGGCCCCTGAGGCACAACGGTCACTCACAAGTGTTGGGGACAGGGTGGCAGCAGGCCCCTGGGTGGGCGAGTAGATGCCCTTTGGGGTGCCAGGGACTGAAGAGGCGCATCCGGGGGTCCCTGGACCAGGGCCGCACTGTCCACGCAGGCCCGTGTGGGGACGGGGTGGTGGGACACCATGAGGAGGGAGGAGCCCGCTGCTCGGCTGTCAGGACTCCCCAGAGCAGCCACCGCACCCTGACAGGTGAGGCAACAGGCGGCGACTGTGGCCCCTCGTCCCCCGTTCCCAGTGCCACCTCAGGCACCGGGGCGCCGCTGGCCCGTGCTGGGCGCTGCCCGCCTGCACGCTCACCTTGGCGCCCAGTGGGCAGTAGCCTTTGAGGAAGTCGGTGCAGACCTCTGCCTTCCGGGACACGTAGACGTGGCTGTAGGGGCAGTTGCTGTTGCTGCAAATCCCTTTCAGGAAGTAGGAGCACACGGGCATCTGGCAGGGAGGGGGCGGGCAGTGAGGGCCGCAGGCCTCGCAGCTCCCCCGGCTTGTCGGGCGCCTGCACCCCACCGGACGGTACAAACGCCAGGACTCCAAGGACCCGCGGGCAGCCCCACAGCCGGCACGAGCCTCAGGCTGTGGCTGGAAACCCCCATGTGGTCCTGCCCCAGGGGGACTCGGACAGTGCCGGCCAGCAGGAGAGCAGCCAGTTAAGAGCTGGGGCACCTGGGGCCAGGCCAGGTGAGGGCTGCCCGCCCCCCCGCATCAGGCGCTGGTTTCCGCGGGAGGCACGGTCACCCGGGAGGGCTGGCTCCGGCACCACAGGGCGGCTCAGGCCCAGACGTGCTGCTGCCGGGGTCCGTCCCCTGCTCTGAGCCTGCCCAGGCTCCAGGCCGTGGGGCGGTGGCCTACAGGGTCTGGAAGTCCCGCCAGCTTTCCAGCTGCCTGATGAGTGGGAAGCAGCGGTGTCCGCGGGCCAGAGACCCCACCCCGCCCAGGGAAGAAGATGGGCGGTGGACTCGGCAGGCGGGAAGCCGCCTGGGAGCAGCCCAAGTCCATGCACTGACCGCAGGCTGGCACTGTGGAGGCCTGGCAGGGGGCCCTCGGGAGACCTGGTGGGGGACATGGAGCAGGTGGCCTGGGCAGGGCTGTGTGGCCGCAGCAGCGCTGGCCCGCAGGCTGGAGAGGGAGCTGTGCAACCCTCCCCGTCCCCATCGTCCCCATCGGGGGAAACGGGCCCAAGGGCCAGCGGGAGGGCCTCGGAGCTCAGCCAGCCTTACCTTTGGCCCTGACTCCTCTCCCGGGCGGGCGCTGCCAGCCCTGTCCCTCCCACAGGGACGAGCACCTGCCACAAAGGTCATCCCTGCGGGTCTCACACCTGGGGTCTCTGCAGGGGTGGGGTGGGGGGAGCTTGCCCTGCTCCTCCCTCCTCTGTCGGTCAGACCCACCCCACCAAACCCCACTGCAGCCCCTGGGGCTCCTTGCTGCACTTTGGGGGGCAGAGGGGAGGCTGAAGAGGGAGAAAGCAGAGACAAAGGGCGATTTACGCGCTGCGCTGCGAGCCCGCGAAGTTTATCTTTAATTGCCTTTTAACTGCGGGTGGAGGGGAGGGGGCGGCCAGGCTGGCGGTGCTGCGCTGCAGACAATCCCTTAATGTGGCTTTTGATCTAGAGCCCAAATTAGCTCTAATAAAAAGGATAATGAAGCCAGCGCGCACCCCGAACGGAACTCCTCCGCTGTCAGCACGGCCGCTGTGAGGGGGCCGCGCTCTCATTTCAATTAACCTTGTTTGCTCCGCCACGTCCACACAAATAAGAGTGACGAGGACGCAGGGCGCAGGCGCGGCGTCCGCGCTGCGCCGCCCAGGGTGAGCGCCCGCGTTGCAGCCGGCGGCTAATGAACCCGAAACTCGACGCGAATCTCCAAACTGCTCACAGCAGAGTTTGGAAGCTCTATTACGGGAAGAAACGCTGATTCTTCTCGAGCTCCTCAAGGGGAACAGCTGTGCGGCAGCATCGCCCCTGCCAGATCGCGTCTGGGCTGCCTCGGCGCCCCAAGCCCCAGCGCCACCCCCCATCGCCTCCCAGCCAGCGCTGACCCCTGACCTCAGAGCTCCCGGCCCCGCCCACTGCCGGCAGGCATGGGGACCACCCGCCCCGCCCTGGCTCTCCCCGCAGCCACGGAGGTTTGCAGTGGGGTCCGCCCTCTCCCCAGAGCCCACGCGGTGGAGGCCTGGGGCCGGAGGGCCCGCTGCGTGCCCCTGTCCCCTGCACAGCGGCCTGGAGGCACCTGTGGGACATCGCCCCCCCCACACACCTCCGTGCCCTGGGGGAGGTGAAGGCCTCCTGTGTGGCCTGTGGGCACCCTCGGGGTCAGCTAAAGTAAACAGCAGCGGGAAGGGAATGTCCCCAGCTCCTCAGGGAAGACCTGGGGGGCCGGGGCCTGGCGGGGCCTCAGGGGACGCTCCGGGGAGGCCGGCGAGCTGCAGCTCACCTTCTCCTTGGAGACGTGGTGGGAGAAGGGGCAGGTCCCGTCCGTCTTCTTGCACGTGCCCCGGACGAACCTGCGCAGACGGCGAGGAGGGCGTGAGGCGCTGCTGAGGCCGGACCCCAGGCCCGCCCACCCAAGACGCCCCGGCGGTCACCTGGTGCACACGGCCACCTTCTCGGGGTCGTGGATGTAGGGGCAGCGCTCGCCGCGGTCGCAGCGACCGAAGCGGTTGTAGTACATGCAGTACTCCGGCTCCTTCCTCCGCCGCCTCTGCCTGGCCTGCCGCACGATGGCCAGGCTGCGCTGCACCGCGCGGCTGCGGGAACGCGCGGGCGGAGGCGCGTGAGGCTCCGGCTGCGGCGCAGGGGGGGGGGCCCCCCCGCCCACACAGCCCCAGGGACGTACCTGGCCAGGGAGCGGCTGCAGCTGCTGGAAAGGTCCAACCGGCCTGTGGGGAGAGAGACCACGGCCGGGTCGCACCAAGCCAACCGCCCCTGCCCTGGCTCCCACCCCCTTGGGGTCCCCACCCTCTGCTTAGGCACTGCTGTCCTCCCCTCAGGCGGGGTCCCTGCCAGGCCCCTTGGGGACACAGTGCTAAGGAAGGGGACCTGTAGGGCAACCCCCCCACCCCCCGGTGCAGGGGAGCAGCCAAGGTGTCACACAGGGACAAGGTGCAGGGACTCGGTCGGGCCGTGTGGCTCCCAAGGCCACACGGCTGCTGGCCGGTGGGCTCACCTCGAGGCAGGTGGTACCAGAACAGCGGGTGGCGGGGGGCCTGCCACCTCCCTCTGCCTAGAGCAGAGCTGAGGGATGGCTGGCACGAGTGGGTCCAGGGATGCCACCTGGCTGTGCTGTAGCCGAGAATGGTTTTTGTGTATTTAAAGGGTTGCAAAGAAAAACTTTTTAAAAAGTGTATGGCCACAAAGCCGACCTCGTCGTGCCAGGCTCTGCGGGGCCGGAGGCCTCGGCGGCCACGCTGGGCGCCTGCTCCCCCAAACCGCGGAGGCGCTTCACAGACACCCCCCAAAAACCCAAGCGCAGAGAGAGACCAAGCAAGGCCCCTCTGAGGTCACCGCGGGTGACCCAGGGGAAGCTGTTTACAGAGTGGACAGTGGTGACAGAAAGGAAGCACCGGGTGACACTCTCAGCAGGGCAGCTGGGGCTCAGGAGACGCTGCTGGGGTGAGCTTGCCCTGAAGGACCGGGGTCCAGGCCAGAATGCAGCCTCCTGCCTGCCTCTCAGCCATGAAGTAACCCCCAGGACGAGGAGGGCAAGGCACGGCCAGAGCCTGCATGGGACGGCCACCCAGGCTCCCCAGGTCCTCACACACACACATGACCCTTCCCGGACCAGATCCGATTTCTCACAGGCAGCTGCTGAAATGGATCTGGTGGTAGGAAGCACAAGTGACATCACTCAGAAATTCCAGTGACCTGAGGCGATGACAAAGCATCCAGGCTTTAAGGGATCGTCCCCAAGCTGGCTGGGCCCTTAGCTGCCTGCTGGAGCTGCATGGGAGGCCTGGGCAGGTGCCCTCCTGCCCCTGCTGACGCCCTGCCTCCCCTTCCCCGAGGCGACCTTCCCGGGGTCACCAGCTCCCACCGGTCACACAAGTGCTGACACGCCACGTCGACTGTCCAGACCCAAGCTCCGTGCCCACCACAGGCTGGACTTCAGACGCCCCTTTCCCACATCCGGCCACTGCTAAACCCTGACCACCCCTTGGGCACTCTCGCTCTCTGCCTACTGAAGCCACCCCTCTCCCAGTGTCTGTCCCTCTCTGAACCACAGTCTCAAGTTTAAACGGGGTGGCTCCAAGGCTAAGAAGCGGGACCCCCAGTGGGAGGTGAGTGCTCCGCACAGTGGCCCAGACTGGTTATGGTGCGGGGGGCTGGGGGCGGGCTGAGGGGACAATGGTGTCCTGGTTCCCAGGCTGAGGACACCGGTCGGTCCAGATGGCACGTGGTACCATACACCTGCCAGCCGGTGGGTGACAGAGTGCAATCTGATAGCTGTTGGTGAGCGCGTTTCCCTGGCTGTCACCCAGGCTGCCTGTGACGCTGTGGCGCCATCTGCTCCTGCCAGGGACCGCTATCATTACGTGTCCGCCTGTCAAACCGTGGCCCCTAGGCCTGGTCTCCGAGGGGGCCAGGTCTACTCCCCTTTCCACGTTTTACTCAAAAAGCTGCCACTGTGGGGCTCACGCTGGGAGTTTTGCCAAGAACAGGAGGCGGCTTCTCAAACGCTCTGTGGTGTTAAAAACGCTCATCAGGCAGCCTCCTGGAGAAGGTGCAGGGTGGAAGCTGGAGGTGTCGAGGGCCCAGACTGCAGCAGGGAGGCGCAGCCCTCCAGAGAACTCACTTCCCAGGGATGTCCCAGAATAGCACGGCAGCCCCGCCCCCAAGGTCACTCCCCTGCCCCTGCAGCCTCTTCCCTGACCCTGCCCTGGGTCTGAGGTCACCCCTGGGGAACAGACTAGGTAGGTGGAGGGAGCCCCAGGAAGAGGCATCTGGAGGGAGGGAGGGAGGGAGGCAGTGGGTGGGGCCTCGGTGCCTGGCTGCAGACAGGACGGAACCTGCAACGGAGTGCGTGACCTCGCGGCAACCAGAGTGGACGGACGGCGGAGACGAGGCGCACAGACCCACGACCTGCCGTGTGGTGGCCATCAGCAGCAGGGAGGCGACTGCCCATGTCTGCCTCCCTCTCAGGCCTCGAGGCCTAGGGGCCAGCCCTGCAGCCCAGGCCGAGCAAGGTGGCTCTGGCAGGGGGACCTGCAGCTTCTGCTCCAGCACGGTGGGGCCACACCAGGCCGGGCGCAGCACCAGGCCCCAGGCCGAAGCCTATGCAGAGGGGTCTCAGGCCTGGTCCCCGGGTCCGGTCCCCGGGTCCGGGAGGCTAAGTGTCCTGGAGAAGCCCAGCAGACAGGAGGGGCCAGGAGGGGTGCACTCGCTGAAGTCAAAGATCCGCCACAGAAAAGAAGTTTCTCTAATTCCTGCACAGCTGGGGGCCCCCAACAGAGCCAGAGCAGGCCCCTTCCTCACAGAGGTGGGTGCTGGCAGCTCTGGCTCTGTCCTGCCCCCACCCTGCCCAGGCCTCTCCTCACTGTACTGCCTGAAGGCTGCGGCATGTGGCGGGGAAACCAGTACGAGGAGAAGAGCTACAGCTCCCTCCGCAGCGGGGCCTGTGCTGGGGAGACAGGAAGCACCCGCCGGCCACCGGCCCGACGCTGGTCCTTCTTGGGCTCTGACTGCACCGCCCGCCTCCACGGCAGCCTGGACTCTCCCCAGGGCTGGCCTCAGGGCCCAGAGGGTGGCTCCGGGTGGGCGCACGCAGCTGTCGGTGAGGTGCTCAGTGCAAACCTTTCTCTCAGCCTCCAGGTACCTCGCCTCCAGCCGTGGGAACCAGGGGACAAGCAGCTTGGGGACTGACAAGCCAGGTGGCGGGTGGCCGTGGTGGCCCTATGACAGGGGTATTTATTTGGTCTGCTGGCCAGTGAGCTCTGCACGGTCCTCAGCGAGGACAGCAGGGAGCAGAGCCTGGGTCCTGCCAGGACAGCTGTGGGGGTCATCAGGACGACCGGTGTGCCCTTCACCAAGGAGGCCCCAGGAGAGGCTCAACGCACGGAGGCCACCACGCGCGGCCGACCAAGACGGCAACGCAGAGCGGCTGCCCGCGAGCCCCCCGTGGCGCCGTCTGCCCCTGGAGGGGGCCGAGAGCCCTGCCCTCAGCTGTGCCAACGGCTGTGTGGGGCCCACAGACCACGTGCACGGATGCCACGAGGCTTCACGCTCTGGGGCCACCACAGCGGGGGCTGCTGAGAGCAGAGGGGCAGGCGGGGGCCGGCCTCCCGCGCCCGCTCCTCCCTGAGCACAACGCGGAGGCCAAACCAGGGGTCGCGGGAGGGGCGGGGAAACGGGCGCACGGGCCGTTGCAGCCATGGCCTCCGGGACCCCCTGCCTTCCCTCCTGGGCCCCAGCACTCCGTGCCTGGAAGGGGGCAGCGGGTGCCCCGAGTCCTGCAGATGGAGGCTCTGGGGGGGGCCCAGTCCCACGCCACCTGCGACCTTGCCCTAAACTCCTTTGACAGAAAAGGAAAAAAGGTAAAACTGGACTGAAACCATCATATTTTTCGAGTTAACTTGTACCACAAGCGAGCCCAGGGCATTTCCTCCTCCTGGGCCTGCTTCCCAGGCGCCGCCTCCAGACGCAGCTGGAAAGCGTTGCCCATGCGACTCTGGGCGCCGCGGCCCCAGGTGTTCCCTCACCCGGCTCGTTTACCATACCTGGTTCATCTCCTCTGTCCAGGAGCGAACACAGAAGAAGCAGGGGCCGCCCAGCCAAGCGAGAGCCGCCGCCTGAGGGGCCCTCCCTAGGGACATGGGCCTCAGGGGCCTCTGAATCAGCGCCCCGCCTGCTGCTGAAAGCCGCCCACAGGGGCAACTCACTGGGCCAGGCCCTGGGGCTTCCTGACCCCACCAGCAGGAGCCTCACCTGAACGCAGGAGGGGTCTGCTGCCCCCCTCGCCATCGCCACCCCCGCCGGGCCGGCTGCAGGTCTTGGAGAGCTTGTTGGCAGACACCCGGTAGAGGACCCCTCCGATGCAGCGGTAGCCTTTGCTCCGCCACCGAGGGGAGCCTGGCTGGGCTCTCCCCGCCCCGACGGCAGGACGCAGGCGGTTCAGCACCAGGGACCTGCAGGGACAGGGAAGTGGCAGTCAGCTGGGTGCTCCCCCACCCCCCACACTCATGGGTGGAGGTGGTCCTGACCCCACCAACCAGGTGGGATCCTGTGAGCCCCTGAAGGGCCACGGGGAAGGGACAGGCACACCCCCAGACATGCCCACCGGGGCACACCAGGAAGTCCCTGATGCCCCCACTTAGTGGTGCCCCCCTGCAGGCACCGCAGCCTTGCAGGGATCACCCGCAGGCCCCAGGCTCAGGGCTGCCTGGGAGGCACCAACCGAGCCCACCCACTCCCCCAGCCGCCACGGGCAGCTGCCATGGAGATGAGGAGCCTGGGGGCCGGGCACATGGAGACCAGCCAGCCTGAGACTCTGCGAGGGCATGGGACTCTACCCCTCAGAGCAAACTTCAGCAGTAACTTGTTTATGCAAATTGAGCTTCATTCTAGTCAGCTTGGACTCTGCTTGCAGTACTGTCCTATGGAGTCCCTGCTCCCCGTACTCCACTGGCAAATCTGGGCAAAGGGGTGCTGGCTAGCCCCATGTGCACATCACCGCAACCCGAAGACGCCCCCAAGAGCAGAGGTCTCCGTGAGGAGGTGCCGCTCTGGCCCAGCAGGGCGCTGGCTGAATCGGGAAGGCGAGGACTGAGGCCCAGACCCTGAGGGGCCAGTCCTTGGGCCTGCTCAGGCCCAAGCTCTGCAGGTGCCTCCCCTAGGAAGCTCTCGGACCCCAACTCCACCTCACGTAGAAGGAGGGAGCACCCAGGGACTGCAGTCTGATGCGTGAGAGCCAAGGGGCTGGGCAGCCTGGGTGTCCTAGCACACGGGCGCCACGGTAGATCTGCTCTCGGGCACGGCTCAGCCCCACCACTCAGCGCTGCCCCCACCCCCAGGCCTCGACCTCTCCATCTGCAAGTTGGGGGTAAGTCCTGCCAGCCTGCATTCTCTGAGGGCCCGTTAGAGAAATAACGTGTGCAAGTGAGCTGGCGCTCAGGGGACCCAAAGCTGCAGTGTAAGTACAAATGCCAAGCGGGAAGCTCCAAGGAGGCCGCCCGCTCGAAGGCACTTAACCCAGTTTCCTTTAATTAAAATTCAAGTTCACAAACACCGATCTTGGAGGGGACAGGTCCCACCAAGGGGCCGGCCACTCAGCCCTGGCTGTCCGTGCCCCACAGGCTCCAGCTGCCCTGCACAGGGCATGCCTGCACCGGAGGGCGGGGGGTGAGCACGACGGGGGAGGCGGCCAGACCGCCAGGCTGGCCTCAGTCCCTGGGGCATCCGTGAGGCCAGGCACAGCTGTGCTGAATGGAGGGGCCAGCTGCTCTTCTCCCACCGCAAGCCAGACCCTTGCCGCAGGACCTGGACAGCCCTGGACACTCAGAGGACCCTCTGCCTCAGGGCGTGGCTGGGCCCACGTCCCGACCCGCACAATCCGGACCTGAGCCCAGGCCAGCGGCCACCACAGCTCGCTCAGCCCAGGCTGCCAGGCTCCGGCCACACGCCCTGCTGTCGGAGCCCTCAGCGGTCTCGTCCCCACCCGCAGCTCTGGTCACCGTCGTGGAGTGGCCGCCCCAGGCCTCCGACAGACTTTGTGCAAGGTAATGGGCTGCTGCCTGCCAAGGACAAGGACACCACTCTTAGCTGCCTCTTCCCGTGAAGGGCCCCCCTCTTCTGGACCAGCACTCCTGCTGTCCTCCCCCACCCCATCCATAGCGCGCAGCCTGAGGGGCAGGTGGGCACTGAGGCACGAGCCCCACCTCCCGCCTGGGGCCCTGACTCCTGGGAGCCCAGCCTTCCAGAGGTGTGCAGCCTGCTCCTGGCTGAGGCCCCAAGGCACAGTCACACCCAAAGGGCAGCAGCCACAGGCGAGGTGGCTTCCTCAGAAGGAGCTGGAAGCTTCAGGGCAGAGCACGTCCCGCCCGGGGGCCCAGCTCAGTGCAGAGGAGCCTCAACCTGGGGCTGTCCTGGCAGGCGCCGCCCCCAGGGAGAAGCTGGCCATCACCACCTTCCAGTATTTTGGTAGCTACGGGGCCCACAACACCTCCTTCCCAGGACCTGCTGAGTATTCCCCACCGTTCTACTAGCAGACCTGCCCCCTGCGCCCCCCACACCACGCCCTGGTTCTGAAGGTAGTCACGGATCCTGCGACATCGGGGAGGGGGAAGGGCGCAACAGCCACCTGCTCTGGAGCTCTGGCTCCGGGCCACAGTCTATGCACCTGCACGCGCCCGAGGGTGCGAGGCTCTGGCCCCCAGAAACAGCCCCAGGACCCCCGGCCTCCAGGGGCACACTCAGGACCCTGGGTGCCTCGCTGGGAGAAACTTCATTCCCACGTGGTGCCACGGGGCTGCCTGGAGGAGGTGGATGTGCCCGTGGAACTTGGGGAGGGCTGGCCAGGGCCTTGGGGGAAGAGGCCACCTGCCCACGGGAAACAGGCCCGGCCTGCAGGTGTATAGGGCCACCTGTGCCTTCCCCTCACCGCAGCTGATCCCCTGGCTTTAGCCCTGTGGCCAGGCAGGGAGTGGAACCGCAAGCTCGGGACGCCTGCCCAAACCGCCCTGTAGCTTCCCGCTGCTGCGGGTGTCACAGCACTCCACTAAATTGTTACCCTAATGGAGAGACAGCCTTTGGGAACGAGCTGTATTGAGAAGAGGGGATAAAATTAATGAGATAATAGCGGGGCCAAGGACCCGGGGACGCGCCTGCCCTCACGGCGAGGGCCCTGTAATTCCTTTTCTGCAGCGGGAGCCTCAGATCTAAAGGCTTCTCCCATCCGTCCGGCTAGCCCATGCCGCCAGGAAATTTCATTAACGCTGGAAAATAGGAAAGGTATTAAGCGTGGATAATGAAGGCCAGGGAGGGAGCCGTGCCTTAAGATGGTCCTCTTTCTCGCCTTTGTAATGGGAGGCATGAACTTTCCCTTCAAATCCATTTCTAATCCATTTGAAATACTACAGCAAATTATCTTTCCCTCAGCCCGAAAGCGGCCAGCCAATTTACTCCGAATAGAAGTGACAATGCCCCAGGATTTATCACCATAACCTTGACTACACCAGGGTGAGGGCTGGGCCTCCCCTCACCCCCCGGGGGGTGGGTAAGAAGGACGGGTGGGGGGAGATAACATTTTAAATGAAAAGCAGTGGTAACGGAGAAAAAGACACACAACACCACAAAAGTAGGTTTAGAAAGAATTGCCATCCCCGTGTCCACTGCATGGGGAGCAGCTGGAAAGTTCCCGGCCTGGGGCTGCCCGGCCGGCCAAGGAGCTCTCTGCCTGCGCGGCCGCCCTGCCCTGCCCTGCCCGGGTGAGGGGGCCGGCGGTGGGCTCAGGGCAGGCCATGCCAGGAGGAGGGTGGAAGGTCCCAGGCAACAGGGGCCTAGATGGGCACATCAGGGTCTGGACAAGACAGGGGCTCTCCCCGAGGAGCCAGGGGCCACTGCAGGTGTGCCTGCTGTCGGCAACCTGGGCACCCATGTTCCTTGCGCCCTGAACCCCAGCACTGCACAGGGCGCCCCTGCCTGCCAGGCCTGCATGGCTGACATCGGCCCACCCCAGGCATGCACACCCACGAAACCTGGCAGCCAGGGCACAGGTATGCACAAGAGAAGTGGACGGGTCCACGGGTTCCCCGACACCCCGTCTAGCTGGTGACAGGCTCTGACAAACAGCGGGCCCTCCGGAGGTCTGTGCTTTTCTGTACCCCGGGCCCTGGGTGAAGGCCCAGGGAGTGGCCTGCTCCTGAACAAGGTCAGACTCAGGTGCAGTAGGCCCCACGTGAAGGAGGCCCTGGGAGCAGTCTCAAGGTGGACTCGGGACACCCTGCGCAGTCCCTCTCTGCCTGTCCTGCTGTCACTGCTCAGGCAGGGCTGCGGGACCACACTGGAGCTCAGGGGAGTTATGCAAGCTGGAGGTTTTCCAAGGCCTTCCACAGCACAGCGAACCCAGCTCTGCTGGCAGCTGGGCACTTTCACAGGGATCAGAAAGGGAGACGGACCCCCCTCCCGGAGACAGGGCCAGGACCAGGGACCCTGCATCTGAACCAGGCGGTGCTACTGTCCCCCGGTGAACCCCTCGGGCACGGGGGTGGGGGTGGTGGACTGAGCCCCGGAGGCTGCGGCCACATCCCAGGCTGAGGGGCCAAGGCCGTGGGGGGGGGGGGGACACAGGACCAGGCGCCTTTGCGGCGAGGGGCTGGGACAGGCTGCCAGCGGCCGGGCAGGGTCAGTCTGTGGTCCGGGGTGGGGTGGGGGGGTGACCGGGCAGGAGGAGGGCAGGCTGGCTGGGGCAGAGAAAGCCACTGCGGAAGCGTTTTTCAGGAAATGGAGCGCTGCGAGGCCTCCGGGCGGGAGTGCGCTGTCAGCAGGAGGCGGGGGCGGCTCTGCACAGCAAATTCCAAGTAGGTCAGGCCCAGCCGCCACCGTGACAGCCGCTCGGAGCGCACTTTCCACGGAAACGCTGACGCTGACGGGCGCCACGCAGGCCTGTGAGGGGCCGGGGCCTGGCCCGGCTCCCCCGCCCCAGGCCAGCGCAGCCTGTGCCCACGCTGCCCAGCAGGGTAGAGGCTCCAGTCCCCAGGGCAGAGGACGGCTCCAGCCTCAGATGCTCCCAGCTCCAGGCCAGCACAGAACAGGGCCCCCTCAGGAGGCCCCCAGGCTGCTGGGTGATCTATAGGGCGGTTCTGGGCAGTTCAGAGTCCCTCAGGTGAGAGAGATAGCCAGGCGTAGGTGTGACAAAGGTGACTAGAGCCAGCTCCACAGGGGTCTGAGAAACGGGGCTCAGTGGCCGAGGACCCAGCAGATGGCAATAGCCTCACGATGACTGTGGCCACCTGATCGCACAGAACCCTCCTCCAACCACACAACGTGCCCCTGAACGTGGCCTACAGCCCACTCCGGTCGCTGTGGCACCCGCAGCCGCTCCCCTGCAGCCACCGGGCTCCTTGTGCCCCTCCCGCTGTTCCCAGCCACCTCCGGTGGGGGCAGGCCAACTGCTGGGGTTCCTAGGACACACCCTCTCAAGGCGAGCAGGTGGACCTGGGGACTTGGGGGCTCTGTGACCTGCGGGGGCGAGGACAGAACGACCGTGGAGAGGGCTGAGCACCTGAGTGGACGTGGAGGGTGAGGGGGGTGAGGGCAGGCCTCGTCAGGTGCTGTTCCCTCCCGAGGGAGCCCCGCACCCCATTTCTCCCCAGCAATGAACAGAAGACACTCGGGCGCCCCAGCCAGCTGGCGTGCTGCGGGCGACACTGTGCTGCGTCCGTTATAAACACCGCGGCTCCGCCGTGAGGGGCTGGACTATTTTATGTGCTCACATCTATTCAATTGGAATTTCGATCAATGGATGCATTACAAGCTTTCCCTTTAAGAGCCTAATAAACAACAAGATGGAAAGTAAAACTCTCCATAAAATGACACTTTTAAAAATCCATTTCAGCTGAAGCTATTGGTGTTTTGTACGTTAACTGCAAAAGAGAGGTGTTATTTGGGCCTCGATGGCCCATCATGGCCCCACTTGGGAGTGCAGAGTTCAGCTCGAGGGGCAGAGGGGCTGCGGGCCCAGGACGGGAGGGGCCCTCTATCCTCGGCACCCAGGCGTCGCCCTCCAGGCTGGCCCATGACAGCCGGTGAGGGGCAGGGCTGGCCCTTCCTGTGCTCCCCACCATCTCTCCCTCCCATGCGGCCGTCCTTCTCTCTTGTCCCCATCCCCCACACCTGCTCACTGACCATCCCTCTGACCCTGCAACGTGAGCTCCTGAGGCAGCCCCCGGACCCGGGCCCTCACTCCACGGGGGTCCACGCTGGGCGCAGGCAGCAGGACGACCCCAGCAGCTCCCGCTGAGCTCTCCGGGAGACCTCGGGAGGGCCGGGCCTGGCCTGCACCAACCTCCCGAAAACAGCACAGTCCTGAGAACACCCACGGGCATCGTCCCCCGCACCAGGCTTCAGGTCCAGGCTGAGCCCTGACGTTGCCTCCACATCCCAGCCTGGGCCCTGGGCACACTTCCTCAGTCTGGACCCTCACAGCTGGACCTGCTTCCCCACCTGTCCACACAGGAACCCCTCCACTGTGCCCGCGATCCAGGTGACTCGTGTCCCTGCTCAGATCCTCATCACCAGGGAAGAGGAGACCCAGCCCAGAGAGCACCCTGCTGAGCCCCGGTGGCCAGTGCCTGCCGCCCGCCCCCCCCCAGCAGCGCCTTCCACTCCTTCTCGAGGCCTCCTCTCATCTGCCTGGTGACCCGTGCCGGGGCCTGTGTCCCCACACTCCGCGCTGTCAGCTGAGGTGCCCACCTGGCCTGGCCCCACCTGGATACAGACCCCCACCCACCGCTCTGGGTGGCAGGGCCCGGGCTGCCGGCGCCCCGCCTGCACTCCGCCTGTGCCATGCCCCCCGGCCATGCTGGCTGTTTCCAGCCCCATGGCCATGGCCACTATCTGCTCTGCTTGTGCCTGCCTCCACCTGGAGCAGCATGTCCTTCCCCACCCCTCTGGTGACCCCAAAAATATTCACGCCTCTGAGTGTATCATGAAGGAGCCCCAAAGCCCCTGGATGCTGGAGGGCAGTCCAAGCCACGGGTGACCGACAAAGTAGAAACATAAGAAGTCCCAAATCAGGTATCTCGAGTGTCACCACTACGTAAAAGACTCATGAAGTCCTCCGGGGGGTAAAGGGGCTGGTGGGACGTCCCCTCCTAGGACTGCACAAGGAGAGCAGCCCAGCTCCCCTGGGACGGACTAGTGTTCTCAGTGAGGTGCCAACAGTGGCATCCACGTGCACGTCAGAGGGGGACAGGCGGCAGCGTGCAACGCGAACACACGGCAGCACCAACAGCAGTCCAAGGTGCTAGCAAGACCCGCCGGAAAAGGGACGCAAACAGAAACAAAGGGAAACGCCACACAGGTGTCCCAGCGCCATGCAGAAGCCACAGAACACCTCCTGCAGCACGGAGGACGGGGGACCAGCCTCGGTCAGCTCTCCCCAGTCTGCGTGTGGCGGGGGAAACGTGAGAAGAATAATGCAGTTTGGCTGGCTGGGGAAGGCTGAGAAGCGGCCGGCACCGCTGTGGTCACCGGGAAGGACACGCACGCAGCAGGCAGAAGGAAGACAGAGGAACAGCAGTGGGGAGGGTGGACAGAGGCCCGGGAATAGCGGCGTCTCCGGGACGGGGCTGGGCATCGACGGAATGTGCAGCTGGGAGGCGGCAAGGCACCCTGACCCCTACGTCTGACCACAAGCCAGAGGAGACCACAGGTCTGCGAGAACAACCACGGGCTGGGACGTGAATGCTCAACCAGTCCACTCTCCAGAAGAAAACACGACCTCGGGCAGGCACACATTTCTTAGACAGGGCAGGAGAGCACCATGCGCAGGAAAAAGGACCGAAGAGTCGCACGTCGTCGGAACGCCAGCCCGGACTGTGAGGAGCTCTCCGAGGGAACGTACCCACGGCATATAAAGAACGCCAGCAAATCGATAAGAAATAAAGCGACATGGACATGGGCTAAGACGGAACGACAGCGGGCCCCAAAGCAACTCCGCGAGGGCGCGTTCGGACCAGCCTGGCTGCAACGGAACCTCAGCCCAGCAGGTGCCAGGGAGGCCGCGGCGCAAAGCGCTCAGACCGCTGCACCAGTGCGGACGGGACAGCCACCGCGGACACTGGCCCCGTCTACTGCAACACAGCGGCCACCCACCCTCTGAGTTGGCCATTCCATGGGATCAGGGGTTCTTGGTCACTTGGCAACAGGACTGAGAGCAGCGAAGCCTAGAAATAACCCCGATACCCCCGGGAGCAAAACAGACGAACCGCTGCGTCTGCACGGAGGGCAGGACGGAGCCAGGGGCAGCGAGCCCCCCTCCCCCCCTCGGCAGGGCAGCGCAAGCCAAAGTTGAGCCACATCCCAGTCGGCTCGGCCACCTGACACGTCACAGGCCGGCGGCTTAAACAACAGAAGCTGCTTTCCTCACAGTTCTGGAGGCCGGAAGTCCAAGGTCAAGGTGCCAGCAGGCTGGTTCCCAGCGGGGCCTCTCTTCCTGGCTGGCAGACCAGATGGCGCCTCTCGCCATGCTCACATGGTCTTGCCTCTGCATCTGCAGAGAGCGCTCTGGTGTCTCTTCCTCGCACAAGGACACCAATCCCACGGGAGTAGTTAGGGCCCCACCCTGATGACCTCATTTAATCTTAATTACCTGTGTAAAGGCCCCACCTCCAAATATAGCCACACTGGGAGTCGGGGCTTCAGTCTCTAACAGATGCTGAGCGAACTCTTAGCCCTGAAACAGTGCCTACTGCATGATTCCATCTGCACAAAGTGCGAGAATTTCGAGACAGGGCCA
Organism: Eidolon dupreanum; assembly: GCA_028627145.1. Lineage (NCBI taxonomy): Eukaryota > Metazoa > Chordata > Mammalia > Chiroptera > Pteropodidae > Eidolon > Eidolon dupreanum. The sequence goes on along the minus strand of CM053511.1, from coordinate 717,591 downwards.
GTCTAGCCCGACGGAGGATAGAGGAGGGGTCCCCCGTGGGGTGCGACCACCCTGACTTGGGTGGTGGGTATACAAGGTAAAATCCACAGGACTGACCCCTGAGGACACAAACCACTAATGTTCTGCAAGGGGAGATCGAAGAGGAAGCCGAGTACAGGAATGAGCACTTGTTCCTGGTGAACTTGTCACATGGTGAAGGTGACATTGTCAAACACGGAAAAAGCCTGAATATTTAATAACTGGTCCTGAGGCAACCAGGCAACCACTGAACATGATTAAATTTGAACTTTAACCTTACACCATGTCCCCAAATAAATTCCCGGTAGCTTAGTTTCAAAAACTTGAAGCCGTAGCTGTAGGATAAAATATAACGGAATTCACATAATCTGGAGGAGAGGCTGTTCTAAGCAAATTAATACATCCTAAGAGAATGACAGATTTAAGTACACAGAAAAGTAAACATTCTGTTAAAAATCCTCAAACAAAACTGAAGGACAAAATTGAAATTGCAAAAAAAAAAAAAAACGTATAGTCTGTGATAAAAGGGTAATACACTGATTATCTAGAGACTTGCGAACATGTAAGAAACAGACCAGAGGCAAACGGACAGCGAGCATAAAAAATCCTGAACTTAACAAAGGACAAGGACAAAGCTGAAACCACATAGGGTGGCGTTCTCCTCCACTAGATGCTGAAAGGCCCTGCAGTGGCGGCCAGGCCCGAGGGGCACGAGGAGACACGGCCCGCCCTGCAGCCAGACCCCAGACAGGCCTATCTGGATGAAGGAGCCATGGAGGTAGGCAAGAAGAGGGGCGGTTTCAACTGCAGGCCTGATGGGGACCCAAGTGGTGTCGCCTCCTCCAAGAAGCCTTCCAGGCTGTAGACGCCAGAGGGCAACGGCCATCTGTGGAAGATGGAGGCAGCGCCGGGTCAGAGTGGGTACATGAACACGCCTGTGGCTGACGTGTAGCAGCGACCTCGCCAGAACGTGCTGGCACCCACTAGGCAGAGGACAGGTCAGGTGTAAAGCACTCGGGGTGGGTTGGGTGGGCAATGGCGGTGCAGAGTGCTGAGTTAAAGGAGCCCAGAGGGCAGATGGGGCACAGGCACCCTTCCAGCCCCGCCCACACGCGCACCCCACGCGGGGCGGGGCCGAGAGGTGGGCGGGGCCGTTGACGGGTGGGGCTTCGAGCCCCGCCCCCGCCCCGCCCCCGGAGGGGCCTGGCTGGCAGAGGGGGCAGAGCCCAGGCCATAATTTATGCTTCCCCGCCTATGCTTTATGGCTTTCTTAACTGGGCTCCCGCTACTATTAATGTAGTTAACGCTGAGATTACATCTATTTTCTGGCGTCAGGAGGTGATTTAGTGAGGCCACTTTTCCGGCAGAGGCGCCCGCACTGCTAAATCAAGCGCCTTGCCAATTAAGTGCTGACTTGGGAAGTGGGCACAATCTTAACAGACGTCTGACCACAAATTAGACCAGGCTCCTGACTCTGGGGAGTGCGCGGGGCAGCCACGGAAACCTTGCTGACTTCGAGGAAAGTCTGAGGAAAATAAAACCGCTCCGCCCCTGCCTGCTGGCTCTTGGCGCAGAGCCAGCCAGCCTCACAACAGGGGCTGGGGTCCAGGCCCCACCTGGCTGTGGTGACTGCCCTGTGAGTGAAGGGCAGGCAGGGTCCCTACACAGAGGTGTCTGCAACTGGAGGCAATTAAAACGGCCTTCAGATGTCCCCATGATGCCTGACCCATTCCCTAGTCTGCACCTGAGCAGCTGGACAGGCCCCTGGACAGCGCTTCAGCAACCTGGGCCTTGTCGGAGCCCAGAATGGGGAGGGAGGGCCCCCCTGGAGGAGGGGCTCACCAGAGTCCATCTCAGAGGACACATAGTGGCAGGCCTGGGGGAGGTGGGTACAGAAAGTGGGGAGGGA
>CM053511.1:639932-715164 GCA_028627145.1 Eidolon dupreanum | reverse complement strand
GTCCCACAGGAGGCTCTCTGAGCCCAGCACCTGCAGACAAGCTGGGGCCCCTGTGCTGGTGACCTGAGGTTCAGCCCTGGGAGCAAAATAGGGTATGGGGCAGGCAGCACCTTCTTGCATATACACAACACCCACAGTAAGGGGAGCTGCCAGCCTCCCTGAGCTCGACAGCTTATCCCGACCACACACAGACCAGCCAGCACTGGGAGCAACGGTGTGGGCCCCTGTAGACCCCTGGGCTAGAGACACTGGAAGTGTCGGGGGCCCCGCGGCTTAGGGCTCCTCCCAGCCAGGCCTGGAGACTGACGCTTGGGCAAACCAACAGTAACCAGACACCTCACGATTAGAAGCCGCTGGATTTGCGGTCCTCGTGTGTGGCCACACGTCCTCTGCAAATCCCAACAATCTATGCATTTAGCCCCAGTGTTCAGATTGGAAGGGACTGTGTGACTGCGGAGCGCTCCAGGCCACACGGGGTGCTGCCCAGGTGTCTCCAGGGCCCGGCTCGGCTGTGGTGCCTCCTCAGGCTCCTCGAGCCCAGCGCCCTCCCAGCCTGGGCCTCGCCGGGAAAAGGCGCTGGCCTCCTGCTGTGAGAACGGCCCCTGACAGTCACGGTCGGCAGTCCTGGGGAAGCCACTACCACTTCCTGTGGTCACAAAGAGATGGGGCAAGAAAGTGGAAGGGCCACGAAGAGCAGAGAGCCTCGCGAACACAGGGTTTTCCAGGGTCACACCGTGCCCCTAGAAACTGACAGCTGAAGAGGTGCATCCGCAGAGGGACGCAGGGCCCCGCCTTCCAGGACAACCGAGCCCACAGCCCTCACTTCCCTCCCTCGGCAGCCACCTGCAGTACCGCAGGAGGATGAGAAGCAGAGGGTCTCAGCTCAGACCCTGGGGGGAGGTGCCCATCTTTGGTGCCCATCCTGAGGGGGCTCCATCCATGTCAACATGCTCCCATAAGGACATGGGGTGGGGGGGGCTGACCAAGGGGACACAGCCTGAGCGCACCACCGCCCACCCACCCACTGCGTGCAGGCTCCAGGTCAGCGCGTCTGTCCATCTGTCCATCTGTCCGTCTGTCCCATGTGCGCAGAAGCCCACGCCTGAGCCCCTCCCTGCCCCCCAGGAGAGAGGGGAGGGGTGGGGCCGTGCCCTCAGTGGGGAGGCCCAGTGTCACCAGGCCCTGCTCCTCCTCCAGCTGCCTCTGTCCCATGGGGACACAGGCCAACAAGCCACTCCTGTCCTGAGCACAAGGTCCCCGGGCACTGGGAGCGCCTTCCCCCATGATCACACGCTGTGCAGAAAGGTGCTCAGCACGCCGCCCTGTATGTGGGAAAGTGGGCCCCGCGATCCCGGGTGGGCTGAGTGCGCCCCACCGCCCCGCCCGCACCCCCGCCCCCTCACAGACCCTGCTCTGTGGGACGCCTGCTGCCACACGGAGGCCCTGCAGGCCGAGCTGGGGCCACAGCCTGCTCCTCCCAAGTGTCCCACAAGCCCGCCCAGTGCAGAGCCCCTCCCGGGGACCCACAGGCCCCTAAAGCTGTACCTCGGTCCAGCCCCAGGCAGCAGCCTGGGCATTCTCGCTCCTGGGGCACACACTGACTCTGCAGGCCTGTCTCCCCGAGGGGCACACAGCCTATCTGGGGCAGACGGCATCATCTAGCCAGAATCCACCCAGGTGACCACCACTGCACACGAAACAGCCAGGCATGCGAGCAAACAGGACTCGAGTGGAATGAAGGGGGATCCAGAAAACGCACGGTTGGACTTTACAAATGACTGACATGATCAGGTGCTAAAAGACAAGACTGCGAATTCTGGCAGAGACCTAGAAAGTATGCAGAAAGACCAAGAGAAATTTTAGAATTCAAAAATGACTCAAGCCAAGGCCTCACGGAATGGGTTTAGTAGCAGATTATATGAAGCTGCACAGGCAATGAGCAAACTAGAACAGGAGTTAGAAGAAACTATCTCAATTTAAACATGGAGGAAAAAAGTGATGGAAGATATAGAAAAAATAAAGGAAAGGTGCAGGCTGTGGTGAGCAGCTCTACCGTAAACGGAGCTGAGCTCCCAGAAGAAGAAGCAGGAAGGGAGCAGAAGCAACTCCGGCAGACAGAATGGCTACGGATTTTCCAAAAGTGATGAAAACCATTAAGTCGCAGCTTCGGGAAACAGCACAAACACTGAGCAGAATAAATAAGAAGCGCACGAGGCGCACCGCGGCACAGCCGCTGAAAACCAAGCGCAGAGAAAAAGGCCAGCAGCCAGCAGCCACCCTGGGGAGGGACAGCTGAGAACAGTGCCCACAGCCCAAGTGCTCACACTCCTCAGGGAGTCCCGCGAAGACAGACAAAGGCTTTCCAGACGAACGCCCGTTGAGGAAATGGTCCGCAGCAGACCTGCGACGCCAAGGAAATGTCAAGAGGTGTCCAGGCAGGAGAGGAAGCAGTGAAAAGAAACGGAAGAATACACCCGCGAGTAAATCGAAAGAAATGCGGGCTGTGTAAAACGTTTCGTGAAGCCTAAAACACACGGAGAGTTAAAGTCGCAACGTTCCCGCGTGTAAGATGGACGCGGGGGATGGATCTCCGTCCTCCAAACTCCTTGTTCCACCTGGGACGTGATCAGACGAGAACCTCTGAGTATCAGCGAGGCAAGAACACAGTCTAACCTCTGGGAAGCCACTAAAAGGAGAATGAAAGAACATCCAGTGAGCTCAGTGAGCAAAGGAATAAAAAATATCCAAACAGAAAGGAAAGGAAAAAACACAAACAGGTGTAACAAAGAAAAGCACGCGGTAAGACAGGAGACCGACACCCGAATACGTCAGCAACCGCACTGTGTGAAAGACTGAACCCCTCAGACCATTCCAGACTGCCCTCGAAAACCGACTGTTCGCCGTGTGCAGAACACACGACACAGAAAGGCTGAGGAGACGTGGGTCCACACACACTCACACATCCTGCAACATCCAGTCAAAGACTGATGGGGCTACACCCGAACCAGAGAAGGGAGACTGAGGCAGGAAGCTTTACTGGAGATGAAAAAGGACATTTCAGACATCAAAGGATTTAATCCACCAGGAAATGTAATGGTTCTACAGTGGTTTGCACTCAGCAAAGTGATCTCAAAATATTTAATACGATAATGACAGGCAAAGAAATTAACAAATTCACAAGCACAATGAAAGATTTCTAGCACATCCCTGCAGGTGACTGTGGAAGAAAGAGACTCCCTCCCTGCCCCCTAATCAGTAAGTACAGAGATCTGAATACCACCTTCCAGAGCCCTGCACCCACCACGGGGACCCCACGCTGCCCAGCGCACGCGGCTTTGTGCCGGCTGTGACACAGGACCTCACGGGACACACACCACGCCGCTGCGTGCGCAGTGGAGCTGCGCTAGAAAGAGGGCAGCTCCGAGCCCCGCCGGTCTGGAAATGAGGCGGTGCCCTTCTAAACCACCCACGGTCAAAGGGAAACTCACACGAACCAGTTTTGACGGAAAACAAAAACAACTGACTTGCAGAATACAGCTCTGCTTAGCGGAAAATTCATAACCTGAAAATGGCATCTTTAAAAAAAAAGAGAGACTGAAGGCCAACTGTCCACCCACCTGGTCCTGGCACTCCGTCCAGGCTCAGACCCACTGGCCTGTGTGGGCAGCTCAGCCCCAAGGTGGCGGCCCCTCCAGCCTCTGCTTCCCAGGGACCCGTCTCCACCCTTGCAGCCCTTTGGGGCACTGTCCTCGGGCCTAGACTAAAGGACACGTGGCCACCACCCCCTGGGCCGAGGGCAGCAAGAGGAGCAGTCTGGCTCTGCCCCCTCTCCGTCCACTGCCCCACCCTTCACCAGCCCAGGGGACAACACAGTGTGGGGGTGGCAGCCCGAGCCAGACACGGACAATGACACCCCACCAGCACCTCCCCTTCACAGCCAAGGAGTGGGAGAGCTAGCTGAAGGGGGGCAGCTGAAGGGGGCTCGGAAGGAGAAGCACTTCTGGTTCCCATGCAAGGGGCCCACCTCGGTCCCCCCGAGCCTCCCGCCAGGCAGAGGGACAGGGAAGGGCAGCTTGGGTCGGCTCAGGGCCACTGGTCCAGTGTCAGGGCCCGGAGTTCCCAGCTCCCAGCAGCGGCCCGCAGCCCCGGCCTGTCAGCGCCCTCAGTGATGCCGCCTGGCAGCCCGGCAGCCCCAGGAGCTCAGCAGGGCGCACAGGACCACAGCAGCGCGGACCGCTGCCCGGCAGCGCTGGGAACGGGGCGGCCGTCCCTTGACGGACTTAGCGTGGCTCCTCGTCCTTCCTTGGCCAATGGTGCTGACAGGGCTCTGGTCTCCCAGAGCAACAGAGACACAGCCACCGGGCAGGAGGGCCAACGGGGAGGGGCGGGGCACGCAGGAAGGGGCGGGGAGACATCCCAGAGGCCGGGAGCAGCACCCGCCCCGCGCGCTCCGCCAGTGTCCCCTCATCCCTCCGTCCCAGGCAACTCCAGCTGAAGGACCCGGCCCTGCCCTCCCCGTGTGCACTGCGCACTCTGCTTGGAAGTTCCTCCACCCTCCATCCCCATCTCTCCACCCTCCAGCCCTCAGGCAGCCCTGCCGGCCTGGCGCCCCGCCCCTCGCTTCCCAGCCGGCTGGCCAGTCTCTCTTTTCTCTCGGCCACCAAAAGTCGCATCTGTGCCGGCGTCATCCGTTTTTTCCCTAGGCTGTTGGGGGCCTCACCAGGCTGGCCCAGTGGCCACATGCCCAGCACAGCACCTGAGTGCTGACATTCAGTGCCCGTCAGCTTGCCAGGAGCAGGGACGGCACGGAGGGAGGGGCGAGTAGCAGGAAGACAAGGTGCCCCGTGGGCAGGCGAAGCCAAGGAGAACTGCACCTCCTTCCCTGCGGGATCTCGTCCCGTCATGCCAGTGGACGCGGCTAAACCAGACCCCATCTGCATGGGGACTGCGCCAGCACGCAGGGGCCAGTGCCCACAGGCAAGGGGGGCCCTGGGGGGCAGGGTGGGGGTAGCCCCCGCAGGCAGGAGCAGGGCCCCAGGGCTGACAGCCATGCGGAGAAGGTGCCAAATTCCAGGGACTGGGAAGGCCATGCCCCACCTCCAGCAGCTGGGGGCTCCACTGAGGCTGGTCCCGTTTCCCCGAGGCAGGGAGGGGCTGGGCCCAGGGGAACTGCTGGGACAGACCACCTGAGAGCCAGGCTATACCGGAAGAGCACTGGGGACGGAGGAGGAGGGCAGCAGCTGGTGGGCTGGCGACAGTCCACGGGTTGAGAGGAATCCTCGGGCTGGGCAGGGCTGGGGGGGCAAAGAAACACGGCTGTGACAGTCTGGGCACACCATTTCCACTGATCAGACACAAGGAGCAGCCCAAGCCGGCCCCAACCAGGGACCCCGGCCCACAAGGGTGCTCCCCAGACTCCCCGGGTGTGCGCACCAGCCCTCCAGACAGCACCGCCCCTCCCTCCCCGGGCTTCAGCTTCTTGGTGTGGTTTGGGCACCCCCAGCTCTACGGAGGTCGCGGCTTCCGGAGAGGCCCCGAGCCTGGCCGGGTAAACACGACTCCCGGGCCAGCTCTCGTGGTGATTAACTAGCGCGGCACAGCAAAGGTAAAACTGGGGCCTGCAGCACGCCCGACGACGACGTGAGCGAGGCCCGGGCCTGCGCCCGCCTTCGGCACCTAACTCAGCACTTCCTTCCCCCGCGAAAGGAGGCAGGACTCCAGACCCAGCCGCTCTCACGCCCTCTGCAGCACCTGCCGGAGTCAAGCGGAACGCCGGCACGGGACCGCACACCCCTGGGTGAGGTGCCGGCAGCCAGAGAGCAGCGGGAGCGCCAGCCGCAGCCCGGGCCCGGCCACGCTCTTCAACCTGCGCGCTGGCCCCGGACACAGCCACGGAAACAGGCGCGGCAATGCCAGCACCGGCCCGCAGGCTCCTGCCGGGACACTCCCGGGCCAAAGGCAGGGCCCAGGGCTGCTTCCCAGCGCCCGCGGGACAGAACGGGGCACCGGGGCGGAGGCGGCACGCCTCCTCTGTCCTCCTGCGGGCCCTCTGCAGCTGTGGCAGAACCGCAACACGTCCCTGCCCACCACACCGACTGGGGGAGCCGGCCCTGGGCTCACTGCAGGCCTCCCACTCCCCACAAGGCTGGGACTGACGGCCTTGGCTAACGCGAGGAGAGCCGCCGGCGGCAGCCTGGACTTCAGGCACACACTCCGTGACAGGCAGCCGCTCAGCTCAGGGTCCACCCAGCGGCCTGGCTGGACCCCAAAGCACCCACAGCAGCACTGGTGCTGAGAAAGCGCCTCCTTCCTGGGGGGCCCAGGCCAAGGCTTCCTTGGCCCACTGACCGTCCCGCAGCCCTGAGGCCCCGCACAGGGCTGCCAGCGCTGAGCAGTGGGTTCCTGAGCTGCCTCCAGAAGTCATGAAGTCATGGAAGCCACACGGCAGTGCTGCAGACCTGTCCCTGCCCCGCCCACTCAGCACGTCTGGTCAGCGGGGCGGAGTCTGGTGGGAGGGGCAGGGCCCTGTCAGAGAAGGTGGGCACTGGCCCTTCCTGTCAACTGCAGCCCTGGGAAACCTCCCCTGCCCAGATGGCCGCTCTTCTGTGCAGTCTGGGCCTTCCCAGGCAGGGCCCCTGGCTCAGGTCAGGCAGGGGAAGGACGAGGGCAGGTTATGGCCACATGTCCTCTGTGGCCACATGTCCTCTGTGGTCATGTGGCCAGAGGGGGACAGGCCCCGGAGCCAGCCCTGCACAGCCCTGCTCCCGGGACCGAGAGCAGCGCTCGCGGAGTACCAACGACTCCACGGTGAACCGGAACCACCTGAGGCCTGTGGCAGGTAACCCACCCTCCGCCGCGGCCGCCTCCTGCAGCCTGCGGAGACCGGAGACCAATCACGCAGGGTCTGTGCAGCTCAGCGCAGGAGGCCCACAGGCAGCGAACGCGCCCCTGGGCCCTTTCTCAGGCGTCCTCTGGCAATCCCCCTCCACCAACAGACCCATCCCCCGGGAGAACAGGGAAGGGACGGAGGCAGAGGGAGGGGGGCACGTGGTGACTCCAGGGCCCCCACCCCGTCCCCCAGCCAAAGTCTGACTCTAAACCCAGAGAACAGGGCAGGCGGGGCTCAGAGGGCAGAGAAGGGAAGGGGGAGAGGAGGGGAGCAGCAGAGAAGGGGAAGCAAGGAGTCGGGCTGGAAGCTTCACAGCTCAGTCCCGAGGGCCCGCGGCCCCACGCCTGCTGAACAATGCAGTTCTGAATTCAATTAAAGCGATTATCTGTTGTGCCAAATAAATTGTGTACAGCATATATCCTGCGGCACGTTACACCCCCGGGCTCATTATTCCCTAACTGTTTCCTCCTGTTTATGCGCTCTCAAATTAAATTGCTGATAATATGCGCCAAAATAAAAAATGAGCGCACCTTGTCCCAGGAAAATTGATTCTCCCTTTTCCTGAACCGGCGACTGCCAGGTTTTATATACTCTGTTCTTGCTGATCATCAGTAATTCAATTTTCTTTTTATTGGCCCCCTTATCTGCTGAGCAACATAGTGGCAGAGCTGACCTCTTTCGCACGGGTAAATGTTTAAAATCTTTTCCCTGATTAATTTTGCCAGTTAAGAAAAAGAGGAGAAATGGCCCGGCTCTTAGCCATCACAATGAATAAAGCTTAATGTTGATTGTGATGGAATTTCTAATGCCAGGGAAATTGATTGAACGCGGCAATTACACTGCAATAGTAACTCAGGGGAGATGGGATCGCCTTCCCCTGGCCGTAGCCTTTTGGTTATTTAAAACAATCCAATTTGCAAGGATAATTATGTATTAGTGTTTTATCTGCCACTTGAAATGAACAGGGGAGTTTCGATACTGGCCCAGCATTAGCAGGTTATTGCTGCAAATTACTTGATATCTGCTTTCTTTCACATAAAGAGGAAATTAGGCAATCAATTACCAGAAAAAGATGCACAGAGGGATAAGAGAGGCAAGTGCGCCCTCTGCTGACCACCGGGCCCGCCTGGCTGACCTGGGGACCTGGGGCTGGGCTTCCACAGGCAGCGACCAGAACCCACCCCACCCGCCTGGGTCCCTCTGCTCCGGCACCCTGGGGTGGAGTCCACACGCGCCACGGCACACAGGACATGGCAGCTGACGCGCAGCCTCGCTTCCTAATGCCCCCTGTGCCTGTGCCCCTCCCCCTCGCGGCCAGCTCTCAGCCCTGCCGGGCACCTGCTCCTCCAGGAGCCGCCCACACGGCCTCAGCTGGGTCCCTGAATGCCAGACACAGCAGTCGTGAGACCACAAGTCCCAAGTCCCACTACACGGGACCAAGCCGCCTCCAGATTGCACGTGTCACCTAGGAAGCCACCAGTTGCCCTAGCTGCTAGAGGGGAGGGAAAGGAGACACCTCAGGCCCAATTGAATCCCTGCTCTCCAGGATGGCCTCACGGTGACCGCCTCCCCTTCCCCACTCCCCAAAGCCCCAAACCCCCCAGCACGGATCCCCAGCAATGCCAGCCTGGCAGCAGCTCCCCCAATGTGCTGCCATCACCTTACAGTGTGTGGGGGGCCCTCCTCAAGGGGGCCACGCCCCATGACCCGTGGACCCCATTGATCACTAGCACACAAAGCTGACATCCCAGGTAGCTCCCAGGCAGCAGCCAGGGGCAGGAGGGAGGCAGAGGTGCTGCCCCAGGCTTCTGAGGACAGAGGACACACAGGGAGGCTGGGGGAGCCCTGGGCCTCCCCCTAAAACACGTACCCGCTCACCCTCCTTCCCTGTCCTTCTGTGACCAGGAGGGATGTTCTGGAAAGGCCGTCACACGCCCGTACAGTCCATCCGCTGCCCACAGGGCCGTGTGCTGGCAGCCCAGGGCCCTGAGGGCCGAGGTGGGCCCGGCTCCAGGCTCCTCAGAGCCGTCCTCCCCAGAAGCCCTGCCCTGTCCTCCTACCTTCCTTGGGGAGGTGGGCCCGGCCTGGGGGCAGGCAGCTAGGCCGGTGCCTGGTGGCTTGCATCAGGCCCTTGGGGGGCGTCTTCTTCAGACCAGGGCCGCTCTTCCCCCGCAGGGCCTGCCTCCTCCGCAGGCTGAACTGGCTCTTAGCGGTGGCAGCAGGTGGGGGGCTGCCCTTCTTGTCCCCGGGAAGACTGTGGAGACAAAGAGCAGACAACTCACAACAGGCCCCACGCTGCGGGCACCCCCCTCCCCTCTCGCCTCCCCAGATCCCAGTGCCGAAGAGTCTTCCCAGGAGGCAGGAGAGCCCACAGGTTCCCGCCCTGCCCACCCCAATTTCCCAGCCGAGGGGCTCTCCTCCCCTCCCCCAAGCTCCAGCTACAGCAGGGAAGGTCCCAGGCCCTGAGCCCGTCGGTCTCTGTCTCCCCAGACCAGGTGAGCCACCGACTAGAGCTGGGGTGGGGGCAAAGGAGACAGGTGATGCCCAGAAGGGGAGCTGCCACGAGCATCCCCAGCCCTCGCCACAGGGGGCTGTCCTCGCAGCTCCCCCTCCGCATTCCTGAACCAGGAAGCCCCCAGCCAGAAGTGGGAGGGTGAAGGAAGCCTGTGGCACCCAAGACAACACCCATCTTGGGAGAGCAGGGCCAAAGACCAAGGTCGGACAGCGGGAAAGCCCTGCGGGGCAACTGCCAGTGAGGATGGCACAGGCTGCCATGTTGGATGGCAGAGGCGAGTCCTCTGGCCTTACCAGTGGCAGTGCCACAATTAAGTCTCTGACTCAGCCAAGTGCCACCTTTCAGCCTCCTCACCACCCACCAGGGTGGAGGCCAGGAGAGGGGCATGCAGTCGCCAGCACGAGGCAGCCTTCCCCCCGGAGGAGGGACGGCCCCTCCTGCAGACACCCCGCGCCCTGGGTTTGCTCAGCCAGGGTCCACAAACCGTGGCCCAGAAGGGAAGACACTCCAGCAGGAGGAAGGGTGGCCTTGCTAGCGTCCACCTGTCCCCACCTGGCTGGGGGCCCCAGGCGAGCCCCAAGCCATACTGAGCCACCCTTACTCAGTGGTAACCCCAGTCCCGTCCCTGCTGGAGCGCTGATGCCACCACACACAAAGCTTCATGCTCGCCCAGGCCCGACCAGGCAGCGACCAGGCGGCGCCAGGTGATGCTCCATTTCCTCTCCCCACACCCCTGCGGGCGGGCCCTCCCACGGGCTCCCCTGCCGAGCAGGGAGCTGGCCAGGCTCGCCCGGCCTGCCTGCCCGCACAAGACCCTGGGGCGGCCGGGCCTCACCCAGTACTCCCACGCCGCCGGACGATCTCGTTGCGGCTTCTCGCTCTGTAAGCCGAGAGCGGGCTCTCACTGGAGAAGGGCTTCAAGCCGCTGGGTCCCACTGCCGGCTTGTCTCCCGGGGGGGACCTGGATGGGACTGGAGAGAGCTGGGAGGCACGGTCCTTGCTGCCGGCCTCCGACTGCCAACGGAAGGAGGATGACGAGGAGGCCGAGGGGCTGGAGGCCTTCCACTTGTACTTGCTGGAGGAGGCCGCAGATGTGGAGGACATGGCTGACTTCCTGGCCTTGGCGTCCTGGTCAGCCCTGGGCTGCGGCTTCTCCGCTCGTTCTGCTGCGCCAAAGGGGGCCGTGCACACATTCCCCGCGGCCGCTCTGGGGCTGAGGGCCCTCCGAGGCGCCCGGGGGCTCTTCGCCGAGGCAGCCACCCACTTGTAGTTGTTTTTCCGGAACTTGTTCATCCGACAAGACACAAGCAGGGAGGTCTCCCGGGCCTGCCTAGGTCCGGAAGCTGGTCTAGCCGGGCCTGCCACAGAGCAGGAGGGAGCTGGCTGATCTGGGTGGCCGGTGTCCACTCGCCCGTCCGCAAGGAGCTGTGCGGCACAGCTGGCCGCGGAGTGGGCGCCCGCCTTCCTAGCCGGGGCCGCGCCGCTGCGCTGCGGCAGGGTGGAGGACAGGAGGTGCGCCTGGGCCGAAACTGCACTCTCACTGACGGTCCGCCGCGGCTCCGAGGGGCTGTTGCCCACACTGCTCACAGACTTCACCACCCGGGGCTTGCCAGGCTCCTTCTGGCAGACCAGGAGGGGGTCCTCTGTGCCGCAGGTCCCCTTGGCTCTTCCTGGCCTCGAGGGCTGCCGCTGCCCACCAGGGGGCTCACCCTCGCCTGCCTGAGGCCTGTGGTCGCCCCAGGGCGGGCCCTCACGGTCTTCCCGGGAGCCCCGTGGGACCCCCGCAGTGCTGGCTGAGCCTGGCTCTGACGGTGGTTTGATCTTGATGACCATGCTCTGATCTAGACTTAGCTGAACTTGCCTCTCCAAGCCATACTGCTGGGGGTCAGGGTCCCGGCTGCTCCCAGCCTCAAGAGTGGGCTGCGCAGCACAGTCGCCAGGCGGGTCCAAGGATCCCGGGGGCCGATTCACAAGGGAGTATTTCTTGCGCCACGCAGGCCCGTGGTTCTGGGAGAAGCCCCTCCGGCATGGACGAGGGTAGCGAGCACTGAAGGCCCTGCTGCTGTTGTAGGCTGGTGGCTGCCACCGGGACGAGGTTGAGGGGCCCGGGGCAGGGGCATTGCCATGGAGGTTTTTGTAGTCATCGATCAAACCTGAGGAGACAGAACCACAGGCTTAACCAGAGGGCGAGAGTGAAATGGCAACAACGCCCCAGAGGGACATCAGCTGATAGCAGCGCACAGATCCCACCTCACTCCTGAGCCTGGCGCAGTCTCACGGCAGGAGAGGCAGCCCCTGGCACCTGAGAACCAATGACAGCTGAGCCCCGACCCAGCCTGCCTTTTCCATGAGCCTTTTCCCCTTTCTACTTCAGCCTTACTTCTGGCTGCTTTTCCTGACAACGCATCCCTGTGCCGTAATACTCCCTGTTTGTTGAAAATATTATTCTAAGTCCACAATCCTCTGAGGGAAAATGTCACTGAATGTGAAGAGGCCAGAAAAGCCCCATGCCTTAACGCCTCTAGAAGAAGGGGACCAGCCAGCTGCGGAGGCCCTCTGGCTTGCCCACGATGGACAGGGGACAACACTGCACCTTAAAGATCTCCCTGCCTGGCACACAGAACGAGTGCAAGTGACACCCCTGGGCACTCGACACTTGGCAAGAATGTCATACCCTCCTCCCCACAGGAGAGGGAGGCCTGATCACCCAGAGCCCCAGTGTAAAGGGCTGTCACCACCAGCACAGGGCCTTTCCAAGGAAGCCTTAGGCCTGGGTTCTCACCACCCAGGGCTCTGGAGCCTTACAACTCAACTAGCAAACTAGTAGCCAGCCGCCTACTCCCCGCCGCCCCCCCCTTACAACACTCCCACAACACAGGTCCGGCCCCCAGACCTGAAGGGAGCCACGTCCAGACCTGGCGACACCTCAGAGTGGGCATGATGGAAGCCCAAGGAGTGGCCCAAAAGCAGGGCCAGAACACCTAGACTCTCCCCTATACACACTTCCCAAATTCTTAAGTCTTCTCTTTCTGGGAATAACTTTAAAGGAGAAACTCTTTTAAGTATAGAAAGCTCGACTTAAATATAAAAATTTTAAAGTTTAGAAAGTGAGGCCTGGGCCTGGAATATCAAGGGGAGTGTGACTGTACAGAGGAAAAAAGGGTCCAAACGGGGCGTCCAAGGAATAAACACGCTCCCCTCGCCGGTACGAGCTTTGCCGCGCCGCACCAGAGCCTTCCGCCCCACTGTCAGGGGCCAGGGGACGCCGAGGACGCGCCCGCCCGTGGGGATGGGTGCTGCCTCCCACCGGTTACTAAGCGACCGCCCAGGCGCCGCAGCGACGGAAAGGCCCACACTGTCCTCCGGACGAATCCCAGGCAGGGTGCTGACCCGGCCGGCCTGGAAGCCCCTCCGGGCCCCTCACCTCCTGCCTGACCCTACCTCCACCCACCAGACCTGGCCGTCGAGACCGCGGGCGGAGAGCGACCCCCTTCGGCAGGCGGGCGAGGGCCCGCCGTGTAGTGAGGAGAAAGAAGAAGGCGCGACCCCAGCCCGGCCCGACCCACCCTGCAGGAGGCGGATCTGCCGTCGTAGTAGCTCCTTTTCCTCCATTTCCACAGTCCGCGACGCCCGGCAAGGCCCCCGCGACGTCATCGCTCCGCGACCGTTTCCCAGGGGGCGGGGCGCGGGAGGCTGAGACTGCGCATGCGGCCAGACCCAGGCGCCTGCCGGGCCAAGAGGGCGCGCCGTCGCCCTGACAACGCTCGCGGGGCCACGCACGCGCAGAGCAAGGGCCCGGGGAGACGTCACTACTGAGCGCCGGAAGTGGCCTCACTACGCGCCGGGAGGAGACAGCTGCGGCTGCTTCCCCGTTGGAGAGCTTCCAACTCACCTCTCCGCCACTGGCCCCCGTTCTCAGAGGGGCTGAGCGAAGGACCGACACCCGGGTTCCACCCCGGCCGCAATGCAGTTCCTCCCCCAGTCCTCGCATAGAATTACAGACATTCAGCAAACAAGCGATGCCTGAGGGTCAGACATCCCAGTTGTTGGGAGTCCTTGGCGATGGACCGTGTTCCCTCATGGGGCAGTTTTCTCCCACTCTCACCCCCTGCGCTCCCCACCTTCTGCCAACCCAACTCTTTTCTTATATGGGGGTTCTCCGCACTGTGGCCTAAGCAGCCTTCTTCCTGAGCCACAAGCCGTTCCTCCTAACCACCCCGCCCAGGTGTGCCCTGAGCCTTGCCACACCCCGCTTCTCTCCAGCCCCATCACATAAGGCTACTTCGGGGGCACCAGCCTCTCTGAAGTGGGTGGGACGTCAATAAAGGGAAAGCAACATGGCCATACCAAACACACTTGTATTGCACTTGCATCAGGACAAGCACAAAACGTCACACCCACCCTGGGTTTATCTGCCCCCAACTCTATGCCTCTGCCTGCACCTCCCTTGAGGAATCCCCGTTCCTGTCCTCTAGGAGGTCTGCCTGTGGGTGGGAATCAAGTGACCTGACTCACCAGGCCCTCAGGTGGAAGCAGGTGGTTGGCACGCTGGGACCACTCCCTCATGGATGCCCCTCTTCCTTTTATCCCACAGAGTGGGGAGCAGGAAGTGACTGTGAATGAGAACTGCCCTTGAGACCCCAGCAGATCCCCCTTCACCCCAGCTTCACAGCCTGCACTGCACCCTGGACCCTCACTGCAAAGCTGACCCTCAGACTGAGCCAGATCCTTCTGGAAGAAAATATTATTAGTCTACTGTCCCCTCCATCACATCATTTCCATGACTCTCAGAGACCATGACTGATGCATAGTGTGAATTTCACCACGACAGCCTTTCACATGCCCAGTACTGGGCAGACCCGGGGCGATGTCCTCACCTTCGTGAAAGACGCCTCCCCGCACCCCACTGCCCATGCCTGGATTTCAGCAGCAGGGCTTCTTCCAGCTGGGGCAAAGCCCAGTGAGGCACAGAACACCGGGAACAGGACCCAGGTGTCTTCTCCCCTCTGCGGAGGCCCAGTCAAGACAGGGCTGCATTCCGTGCCGGCGCCCCCGCCCCACCTTTCCCAGCCAGCAGAAAGCCCAAGGAGCTGGGAAGGCGTCGGCAGCCCTCAGGACAGGGGACTCCAGAGGAAGGAGGAGGTGTAGGGGTGCGCTGGGGAGGGGAGCCTGACATAGGACCTGGGCAATGAGGACTTCTGACCTCCTGTGCCTGCTCCCTCCTGTGAGCCGCCTGGGGGATCCAGATCTGCGGGGATAATTTCCCCAGGGCCCTCAGCTCTGCGGGGCCTTTGCCGCCTACACCCCTCCCGATTCCTGGGGTGCCTCAGAATCTGGACTCTTCCCCCTTCCAGCCCTGGAGCCTCCCAGGCTGGGTGCTCACCCAGGGATCCCCCTGAACGTTTATTGAGCTCCCGGTGGACAGGGCCATCAGAGCCGCAGGTGGACCGGCACTAGGTGGACGGTGGGGACGGCAAGCCGGAGGGACCCCCCAAAAGGACTCAACCTCCAAAAGGAAAGGACATTTGAGACTTGGTTTGCGCACAGCTCACTCCTGGCCCCACCGTGCAGCCGGGCTGGTGCTTCCGCTTGGGGGCGCTCTACTGAGCTGTATTCCAGGCACGAACGGGTTCCAGGTCACCCGGCCTGCTGAACAGTGACGTGGGCACAGGCGGCGGTGGGGGGACGCGGGGGCGGGGGGAGAGGAGGAGTGAAGGCAGGCGGGGCTGCCGAGGGCGTGGGCTCCGACTTCCCCGCACCTGGGGAACCGTAGAGTGTCACCAGGAGGCCCATTCTAGATCGCGGGAGGCTGCGGAGGCCCCCACTGCGGACCCAATGGCGCCTGGAGCCCACAGCCCCGCCCCCGCGCCGCCCCGCATCCTACGGCACGGGGGATGGGGGGTGCGGCCGGGGTGGGGGTGGCGGGGAGCACCAGCAACCAGCAATCCGGGTCTCGGGTGGGGCCCGCCTGGCCTCGTGTGAAGCGTGGATGGGTTCCTCGTGCAGGCTGTCCCCACCCGTCTCCGCCATCCTGGCCTCTGCTGCCCTTTCCTGGCTGGGCCGCAGCTGCCTCACCCCTCTCCCTAAACCCGCTGTCCCATCCCCTCCACGGCAACGCCCAGCGCTCCTCCACTGCGCTCTCCAGGTTGTCCCTGGAATCTTAATGACCTGCTCTGTCCCTCCCAGGGTCACTGCCTGCCACTGCCATGTTCCCAGTGTGCTTGGCCAGGCTCCAGCCCCTTACACGAGTGGCAATGAGCTTCCTCTCTCTTAGAGCCGGCCAGTGCTGCTGACTCCTGCACAGCGGGAAGCCCCCTTCTGGGCTCCCAGTCCTTGGTCACAGCTCACCATTGGGGACAGAGTGTCCACCCCAGCTGCGAACCCCCAGGACCTGCTCAGACCTTGCCCAGGGCGACCTCAGTCACCTCCATCTAACAGGGTATCCGTTCAGAGGGTGTCATGCCACCCAGAGTTTCTGACTGTCAAGATGTTCTTGTGTTCCCCCCCGCCCCCCACCAGCTTCCTGGGTGCCACAGAGGGGATGGGGATGGAGTGCAGGGCCCCACCCACCTTCTGCCTATTCTCCCCAGAAGGCACACTTCCTGCTCTCTCAGGCTGCCATCTGTGCTGTGTGAGTCAGGGCCCAGGCGACACCACTGTCCTAGCCCAGTGCTTCTTGTTTTGGTTGTTGCTAAATAACTGAAAACATGAAGCGATTGCGCCAGCCATGACTCGTCCATCCTGCCCAGCACAGGCTGCGACAGCTCCGGGCCACCGCCCCGCAGTCGGGGGGTGCAGTGTGCCATACCATCTTCGTCTGCCTGGCACCTGCCTGGCACCTCTGCCTCAGACCGAGTTCCCAGGGCTGCACTGCCGCCTCCCCCGCATTCTGCCATGTGGCAGCCAAGACCTTCTAGAAAAGTAAGCCAGGGCTGGTCACATCCCTGCTGGAAAACCACAGTGAGGTCCCCCTGCTGATGAGGCCGCCACCTCCTGACACCGGCCTAGAGCCTGCACGCTGGAGAGAGAGCTAAGAAGCAACGGGACTGCAGGCAGCACGGAGCTCTGCCCGGGGACAGGCAGAAGCTGGCGGAGCTGGAGGGCGGCCAGCGCAGCGTCCGCCCACACGGCACATCCAGACGTGCACAAGTGAACGCAAACGTGCGCAGTACAGGCATGCACACACGCACGCACAAACACCCCTCACGGGACGCAAGCACGAATACACGTACACGTGAACACACGTGTGTGCAAACAACATGCACATATAAACATGCATGCGGACACGTGGACACAGACTCAGCAAGGATGCCTGTCACAACAGCCAACAGTTCCAGGGGCTGGACCAGGGCGGGGAGCCCCTTGCCAAGCTGGCTGGGCACCCGCCACCTCAGAGCGCCTCAGCCAGCACCCCTCTCAGGCCTGTCCCCTAGGCCCCCGGCATGAAGAGCGAACCAGCTTCAGAGACCCCAGGCAGACGCTGGAGGAGGCCAGCCCCCTGGATGGCCTGTGCCTCTGTGTCTGGCCCAGGGTAGCCAGCAGTTGGGGACTTTTGCTTGCACAAGATGTTTCCCGCTCGAATCATTCTTTCCATTTACTGCGGCCACGACGTGCCAGCACACAGCACGGGAAATCACCTTCCCAGAGCTGGCGCTGACAGCCGCTTTGCCTGGCAGAGGCCTCGTCTGGTTTACGTGACAGCCCTCATGGGGAGAGCACCTGGCCCGGGGGCTGAAAGAGTGACTGAGTGAGGCGGAGCTTTCGGGGTGTCTTAGGCCAGCCAGCCCTGGTGCGGGTGCGAGTGTTGTGGGTTCAGGGCCGGGTGGTGGCACGTGGAGGAGGGTCAGACATTGTTGGCATGTGACCCAGGACAGTGAGACCATCAAGGATCCTGTGACGGGCCTGGATATTGTCACTTGGCTCTAGGTTTTCTAAATAACTTTGAGATACAACTCACATTCCATATAATCCACCCATCTAAAGTGTAAAACTCCGTGGGCTTTAACATTTGCGCATCACCACAACTGGTGTTAGGACATTTCATCACCCCAAAAGAAACTGTGTTTCCCATCAGCTGTCACTCCCCCAGTCCCTGGCATCTGCCCCTCTACTCCCTGTCTCTATGAATTTGCCTGTTTTGGACATCTGCATGTGAATCTTGTGACTCGTTAGAGCTGAGTCTTGCCCGGGGTGGTGTTTCCAAGTTCATCCCCAGCGCATGGGTTTCAGAACTTCATTCCTCTCTACTTGTCACCGTGTGGAATAGCCCCCCACCGCCACCCCCGTTAATCTGTGCATCGGTTGGCGGCCCCCTGGGGTGTTTCCACATTTGGCTGTTAGGAATACTGCTGCACGAACGTGCATGTGCAGCCTCTGGGCGGACGTGTTTTCACTTCTCTCGAGCACACACCTGGGGGCAGACTGGACGAGGCGCGTGGTAACGCTGCGGGTTCACCGCGCCCCGGAGTGAGTCTCCCTGCCTCCCCATGTCGCCAGCGGGCGGCTCTCTCCCGTCATCCAGGCGGGTGCGAAGCGGCCGGGTTTGATTTGCACCTTTCCATGTGCCTGGTGGCCGTTGGTACATTTCCTTTGGAGACGAGCCCGCTCAGCCCTCGGCGGCGGCGCGCGGGGCTTGGGACGGTAACCGCGGAGGAGGCGGGCAGTGGGCGGGCTGCGGGCGGAGGCGGGGGCGCTCGCGGGGGCGTTTCCGGGAGTGCTGGGCGGTTGCGTGCTGCGTCCGTCGGTTTCACTTTTGGGTCTGGGCTCCGGCAGACCGTGTGCTCCCTCCGTTACTCCCGGGCACAGCCAGCGCGACTCCGGCCCAGGACGGCCTCACCTCGCTTCGTGGGCCTGGAGCCTGGGCGCCACTGTCACGGTGAGCCGCGCCCCGCACGCCAGGGGCGCCCGTTGCCCCGTTCCTGCTGGGTGTGGGGGGATGCTGACTCTCTGGGTATCGACCTGGTCCCAGCACCCTCCCAGGACTCCCCATAATCCCAGACCGGCCTGGGGAAGCCCTGGGCCTCCGGGAAGGCGGTCCCCTCGGGGCTCGGTTCGCGCTTGGCTGCTGGGCGGGCGGAGCCCTAGCTCTGATTTCAGACCAGCGCGGAGGCACCAGACCTCCTGGAGTAGCCCTGGCTCTTCCTGTCTCCCGCGTCCGGGGCAGGCCAGCTTTGATATATGATCCCTGAAGCCCCAGCCTTGGACAGGTGGCTCCTGAAACTTCTGGCACAGAGAGCCCTGGGAGCTGGGGACACTCTGGCTGGGTCTCGCTGTGGGCTCCGCTGCCCAGTACCCAGGAGGTGGCAGCTCCTGCTCCTTTCCCCACCCTCTGAACACTGCGGCCAGGGAGGCAGCTGCTGCAGCCCATAGAGCATCCGCCTGGGGGTCACCCCAAGGCCCCTGCCTTGCCCTGCCCCCCCCCAGTGGCCACCCTAAGCCTCTTTGGGCTGACAAAGTGGTAGAAGCCTCCGTGGGTGCCCTAGGGCTGCCTGACCCCATCACTGACCTCGCGTAGCCACCGAGTCATGACCTCGGGGTATCAGGAGTCAGGGAGCGTCTGTGCCAGGCCTTTCTTGGGCTGCGTGTGGGCACTCTGGTCCCAGCACAGATGGCGTGAAAGACGTCCCAGCCTGGAGGCCCTCGTGGCCCCTCGGAGGAATGGACTAGTGAGTGGCAGAGTGGACACTATTTCTTTCTGTATTGGGTCACAGTCAGGGCAGGAGCTCTGCCAATCAGGACACCTCGGGGCTGGCCACACAGGGTTGCTTTGGAGGGAAAGAGCTCCCCATCACTGGAAGCATCCAAGTACTGACCATTCCGCCATCTCCACCCCTGAGGGCGCAGCGCCTGACCCCCATGTGCCCTCCTCAGGAGCATGGCGTCGGCCTTCGAGAGGGTGGTAAGGAGCGTGGTCCGGGAGCTGGACCACAGCGGAGAGCTCACCCCGGTGGACAGCCTGCGGACCTCCGCCAGCTACCAGCCCTACTGCCTTGTGGGCAGGAAGCCCTCCAGCTCACGGTTCTGGAGACCCCGCTACAATTGTGTCAACCTGTCCATCAAGGACATCCTGGAGCCCGATGCCCCGGAACCAGGTACCCCACCTGGCACTGAGGCGGAGCCCCGGCCAGGAGGGGGGCAGATGCGGCCGGCCTGCCGCCTGCTCCGTGCCTCTGTGCGCTCCGCTTCCACAGGGCAGGGCCTTTCGAAGCCCCTGTGTCTGGTGGACAGGCACGGCCAGCCGCATGGGCTTCAGCTCTGGTCTCCTTCCAGCCGTCGAGCGGGTCGGCCCCTTCCACTTCCACGACACCGTGGATGGGCAGCTGCAGGGCAGCGTGGAGCTGGCGGCCCCGGGACAGGGGACGTTAGCAGGCGGGGCCGCGGTGTCGGGCAGCTCCAGCGCCTCCATGAATGTGTGCACACTGCGCGTGGCCCCCAACACCTGGGTGGCCCTGCTCAAAGAGAGGTGAGCCCTGGGGGGGTCCTGCTGACCTCGCGTCGCCACCGAGTCATGACTTTGGGATATCAGGAGTCGCGGGGTGTCTGTGCCAGCACAGCAGGAGGAAGGTTCGGGAGGCAGGGGTGAGCTGGGACTGGTGCAGGGGAAGGGGCTACAGAGGGCAGGTGCCTGCATCCCAAGGGTCAGGGCTGCTAGGCAGGGCCCAGGAGTCTGGGTCAGACTGGGCCTCAGGCCGCCGAGAGACTGGGCAGCTGGGTGGAGTGGACACGGAGACGCCTCGGAGTGGAGACTTGAAGCTTGGACCCAGGGAGTGGAGGGAGAGAGCACCCAGGTGAGCCCCCGGCTGAGGTGGTGGGCACCTCCAGGGGCCGCAGGTTTCCACTCGTCCTTCTTCCCTCCCCCCCGGCACCCCCACCACAAATACTGTCGGGAGCAGCTAGGGAGGAAGTGAAGGCCACTCCGTGCCTGGGCATCCACAGAGGTCCTGGTCACCTCGGCTGCGTCAGGCCCTTGGTGCGCTACTTGACGGCACAGAGGCCTAGGTCCAGTGGCGGAGAGCCGGTCCCGGCGGGCAGAGGCGGGAGAGGGCCAGCGTGCGCTCTGGAAGCCTCCCGCCCACCGTCACCTGTCACAGGCGCCTGCGGCAGCCCGAGCACAAAGTCCTGCAGCAGCTGCGGAGGCGTGGGGACGACGTGTTCGTAGTGACTGAGGTGCTGCAGACACAGACGGAGATGGAGGTCACCCGGACCCACAAGCAGGAGGGCTCGGGCCAGTTTACGCTGCCCGGAGCCATATGCTTTCAGGTGTGTGGCGAGGGCCGTGCCAAGGGCCGGGTCGGGGGGCAAGAGGGCAGTGACCCCAGGCAGAGCCCTGCACCAGCCCACGCCCGGCCTCTCAACCTGGAGCCCGGCCCTGAGCCCAGATCTCCTTCTCAGGGTAAGGGTCAGGGCCACCTGAGCCGGAAGAAGACGGTCACCATCCCCTCAGGCAGTACCCTGGCCTTCCGAGTGGCCCAGCTGGTTATTGACCCTGACTGGGGTGAGCAGGATCAGGGGGACTCTTGGGGCCCAGCCTCCATGGCGAAGGCGTAGGGAGGCCTGAGAAGAGCCTCCGGCTGGTTGGGAGGGCTGGGGGCATTTGGCTGCACAGCTGTGTCAGGGGGCCAAGGGTCCTGTGCAAGGGACGCTGTGGCACAGTGGGGGACTGCAGGGGAGCCCCAGCAGGCGAGAGAAAGGCTGGGAGCTCCAGCCAAGTGACCTGTCTCCCCACCTCTGCTGCTACCTGGCCGCCAGATATCCTCCTCATCCCAAACAAGAACCAGAAGACCTTCGCGCCACCCCAGGCAGGTGAGCCGATGCCCGCCCCCGCCCCCGCCCGGCCGGGCCAGGGGACGCGCAGGCAGCTGAGGCCTTCTGCACGGTGCGGTGCAGCCCTGGACAGCCAGAGCCCGTGCCCACCCCGCTGCCCGCCCCGGGGAGGTGAGAGCCCGTGCCCACCCTGCTGCCCGCCCCGGGGAGGTGAGAGCCCGTGCCCGCCCCGCTGCCCGCCCCGGGGAGGTGAGAGCCCGGCCACGCCCAGCTCACTACAGGGCTCGGGAGCCGGGGGAGGTCGATAAGTGAGCGACACAAAGGGAAGGTGGGTCCCTGAGTTTCTGAGGAGCCTTAGACCTGGGATGGGGGCAGGGGTGGGGACCCGTCCACACGGGACAGCACGGCGCAGTCCTGGACTCCCGAGGGCTGGGAATGCGTGTGCATGAGGGTGACGGCTGGCGGCATCGTGCCCCCTGCCCCGGACCAGCAGTGTGGGGGCGGGGCGAGGGCTCTGGGCAGGCCTCAGCCATCTGGCTCAGGGACCCACACCCCGCACTGAGGAGCCCTGCCCCAGCAGGCCACACGCGGGAGTTGTCCAGCTTCTCCATGATAAAGGACCTCTATGACCGCCTCAAGTTCTTGTCGGGTCAGTACCTTCATAACCGTCCCTGGGACCCCTGGTGGGTCCCCCTTCCTGCCCAGGGCTCTGCAAAGCCCTGTGGGCACCCAGACAATGCCACTCCTATCCCCACAGATGGGCCCGCTGAGGACTGGCTAGTGCCCACTGAAGACTTCCAGGGCCTGCAGGTGGAGGTGAGGGCCTGGGCCAGGGCCCTGGAGAACGTGTCTGCGATGCTGTGTGGGCAGCTGCTGGGGGGCCTGGGGCAGGTGCTGCGGGACGAGCCGGCCTTGCAGGCCCTGGAGGAGTCGGTGAGCAGGCCCCATGGGGTTGGGGGATAGGGGGCCACGGGAGCCGCGCCGGCCAGCCAGGCTCACTGCCTGCCTGTGCCCCCAGCTGGAGCAGGGCCTGTGCTCCGGGCGGGCGGAGCCTCTGAGCGGTCCGGCAGGCGCCGTCCTCGAGTGCCTGGTGCTCCACTGCAGGACGCTGGTAGAGGAGCTGGCCAGGCCTGTCTTCTACCTGCTGGAGGCGCTGGCTGGTGAGGGGCCCCTGGGGAGGTGCGGGGGGCTGGGGTGGGGCTCCCCCAGCTGGCCTTCCTGGAGCCACAGCTGCACGGTCTGTCCGCAGCCCTGAGTGAGACCCAGCACGTGCTGCTGGCCGAGGTGCTGGAGACCGAGGCCCTGCCGGGATCGCTCAAGCTGGTGAGAGGGCGTGCATGGTGGGAGGAGGGACTTGGCCTGTGGCGTGGCCCAGCTGCATCTGGGAGGGGCCAGTGTGGGTGGGCACTGGGTGCTTGGGGCCCCACTGACACCCTCCTGCCCTGTCCTGGCAGGTGGAGACCCTTCTGGAGCAGAGCACCCCATGGCAGGAGCGGAAGGCCATATCCCTGCCCCCCGGGCTGCTAGGGAGCAGCTGGGGCTCCGAGGCGCCCGCCTGGGTCCTGCTGGAGGAGTGCGGCCTAAAGCTGCAGGTGGGCGCCCCCCAGGTGTGCTGGGAGCCGGCAGCCCAGGGCCCCACGTGTGCACTCTACACCTGCCTGGCCCTGCTGCTGAAGCTGAGCCAGCTGCGCTAGCCTGCAGACCCGTGCGTGGGGGTGGGGGCGTTCGTGCCCACCGAGCTGCCCGCCCGGGGAAGGGCCAGCCCAGCCCTGCCAAGTGCCCAGCTCCCCGCAGGGCTCGGGAGCCCGGGGACTCAGTAAACGAGACACACAAAGCGAGGATGGATCACTGAATTTTTGAAGTGCCTTAGACCTGGAACGGGGCAGGGGTGGGGATGTGTCCGCACAGGACAGGGAGGGACCTGGGGGCCGAGAGCAGGCGTTTCTCAAGGATGCTCAGGAGAGCCTGCGCTGTGCTTGGACCTGGTCACTCTGGAGTAACCTGCCGCGTGGCCAGAGTCCTGGCCCCTCCCCAGAATGCTGGCCTGTGGGATTGGGCAGAGCTTCAGGGTGGTCTGTCTGCCTCAAGGAGCCCCAGAACACTCTTGCTGTGGGAAGGCAGAGGCTTGGGGGGCCCAGCCCACTCCACCCTCGGCCCACGGGGGCTGCAGAGTCCAGAGCCTGTGTGGCTGACCGGCTCAATGACCCTGTATCCCGGGGGCGGCTTGAGGCTTGAGGTTTGGAGAAGCAGTGGCCCATGAGAGTGGCTGGTCTTCCGTTCGCGTCGCATCCGAATGCATCTGCTCAGAGAAGTGGCTCCGGAGAGGCCTCCCTGCTGAGTGTCCGGGCTGCACCACACGGGGGAGGTGGCTGGGTCGGGGGTGCTGAACGGCCAGCAGGGTCTCCTCGTCTCCAGGAGCTGGAGCAGCCGGCCGGGGAAGGTCTGCCTTTCCACTGTGGGAGGGGGCCGCTC
Source organism: Eidolon dupreanum (assembly GCA_028627145.1). NCBI lineage: Eukaryota > Metazoa > Chordata > Mammalia > Chiroptera > Pteropodidae > Eidolon > Eidolon dupreanum. The sequence goes on along the minus strand of CM053511.1, from coordinate 691,525 downwards.
GCCCCCACGAGCACGCAGCTTTACAGCTCACTGAAGAGAAGGGACAGTGGGTTCAGCTGTGGCTGGGACACCGACCCCCACAGAAATCCAGGATCCAAGCCCAACGGAATTAACGTTAAAACAGAAGACAGTGCCCCCTAAATGCCCAGACCCAGTTACAGAAGCCCCCTCAAAATCGACCCCCACGCAGTGAGAGCTCGAGGATTCTTGCCTGTTTGTTCTTCCAGGGCCCACGGTCCTGTCTGGGAGCCTCATGAGGGTGACTGGACAGGCAGAAGCCAGGCGAGTGGGACCGGAGCAGCCGAGGTCTCCACAGACAACACAGACACACTGCCACGGGCCGAGAGCGCCCTCGGCGCCAGGGGAAAGGCAGTCCTGGTCGGCGCCCCCACCCCCATTTGCAGGGGCCGACTGTCAGCCCTCAGGTCCTAGGCCCCCAAGGCCCCGAGGTCCCCAGTGACATACCCCACGTGGAGTATTTGGGCGTCAGATCAAGGCAGGAGGGCCATGCCAGGGAAGGAGGTGTGCTCAGCTCCCGGCCTCGGCAGATGGTGGGCCTGGTAGGCACCGACGCTCGCTGGGGTCAGGGCCGGGCACCGCCATGGGGGCAGAGATGGCCTCTCGTGAACCAGGCCACTGCTCCACCTGAGGCCTCCTGGGGCCCCCAGCAGGGAAGTCCTTGAGAAGAGTCACATTCCCAGTGTCCAGAGGGTCTGGCCCTCAGGCCACTGGGACTCTGTATAAGCTGCAACCTGGCAGGCAGGGTGTCCAGCAGGCTGCCAGCTACTTGGCAGGGATCGTGACAAGGAGGGGGACACATGACCAGGAGCAGCCAGCTGCGTGGTGCGAGACAGTCTGCTATTGGGTGGGGTGTGTGGCCCAGGCCATGTGTCACTGTGGGGTCTGCCACTGGCCTGTCCAGCTATTCCCTGAGGTGGGGACAGGCGTGTGCTTGGTGGGAGAAGTGGGCATGAACGCTCACCCTGGGTCTGGCCACTAGACTTCAAGGCTGGGAGGCTGCCACGGAGGGAGTCCCTGCAGCTCCTGCTGAGCCCAGCCGGGCCCAGCCTGAGTTGGGGGGCTGTGAGGGGGCCCCTCACAGACCCCAACTGTAGGATGGAAACGCAGCCCTGCCCGGGGGCCCTCTGACGGGGGAGCGGCTTGAGGACCCCAGAGGCCAGCACAGACGTCCAGGACGTGGCTGTCGCCTCCTCTCCTCCCTCCCCTTCTCCTTCATGGGGGTCCCATGGCCTCCTGGCCTGTCCAGCATGCGCCCCAATACCTTTCGTGTAGTTCAATCTCATCTGGCATCAGCTTCGTAGGATCCAGACTAGCACACCAGACCGGGACCCCGCACTGCCCTGGGGGGACCTCCAAGGCCCAACGGCTCCCCCGTCAGCCCCCACCCCACGGGCCCAGTGTGCCTGGGGCAGCCTCCCGGCTTCCCCACGGTCTCAGCATCAACGCTGCCTGACCCGGCCACACGCCCACACCCTGAACCCGCCTGACCTCCATCTCCACGCCCGTGCTCCTCACTCCTGCCCACAGGCTGCCTCACCTGCAGCCCTAGTGCATCAGAGCCACATGCTTAGCCCGGCCCCAGGCCCCAGACAGACGCTGGAGCCCTTCATCCCCGTGTGTTTACTTCAGGCACTTTCCACGGGCGGCAGTCAGGACCCAGACCTGCCCCAAGGTGTCCCCAGTCTGGAGAGACAGCCCTCAGCCCAACAAGAGTCAAGGCCTGAGGCAGCAGCTGAGGCTGGCGGCGGGGGGGAGTGGGTGTCCTGAAGGGCAGGAGAACATTTCAAGGTGGGTCTTCTGGGTGGAGGAGCTCGGCCACAGCCTGGGGAGCCTCCAGGGGGCCTTCCCCCGCACGTCATCACGCCTGCGTCCTTCAGGCCCGACGCGAGGGCTCACTCTGGTGCGGGTGCACATGCCGCCCCCCACACCTAATCCCAGGCCTGTGGTGTCCAGTGGGGAGGTCAGAGGACGCCGTCTGCAGAAGGCTCTGCTGGCGTCTGACGCAATGAACAGGAGCGAGGGGTTCGGGGCTGCTGCCAGGCTGGGGGCAGCGGGTGTGGACGGGGACAGGTCGATGGCTTTTGGGCAGACAGGATCTGGCCAGGAAGCTGGGAACGTCAGGCCAGGACATGCACTGGTGGGGAGTGGGGCCCCTGATGGGGGCGGGACCAGGCAGGCAGGGAGCCCCGCCAGGGGGCCGCCCAGGAAGCAGGCAGCCTACCCCGAACGCAGCTCGCAGGGCTGTGCCAGCTTCACAGTGCCCCCCACCATTCCCTGGCTTGGAAGGTGGGGGCCGCAGGGCACACTCCGCGGGCCTGGGAGAGCGACAGGCCTGAGGGGGCCCCAGGGGGCGGGCCCGGCATCCGGAGCCAGGCCAGGGTGCCCCTCACGTGCAGTGTGCCAGGACTGGCCAGACAGGGCTGGGCCCAGCCCCCACCCAGCGGATGGGCGCCAGGTCAGACTCAGCCGGGTCCGGAGCAGCCCCAGCGGCCCGCGAGGCTCCGGCGCTGGAAGGGGCTGTCGGGGTAGACAGGCGGAGGCCGGGCGGGGCGGGCGCGGCGCAGGCAGGGGAGGGGCAGCCGCAGGCCCCGCCCATGGCCCCGCGCCCGGGCCAGCTGCGCCACCTGCTGGGAGGACACTTGCGAAGCGGCGACCACAGCAGGCTCGGGGTCACTCTGCAGCTGCCCCAGGTCTGCGGGGACGGGGGCAGCTCAGGTAGGGTGGGAGGTCTCAGGACTGCCAAGCGCCTGGGGACCCCTGGCCCTCCACCCACCTGCTCCGTCCACTCCACCCCGGGCACCCACGGCCTCTCCAGGTCCCCACAGCCTGGCGACTTGGGTCCTCACCACGGAACAGGGAGTCCAGCAGGTCCTGGTTGACATGGCTGGGGCTGGTGTGATGCACGAGGAAGCCTGGACCAAGGTAAAGGTGTGCGTGCCGGCCCCAGCAGGGAGAGGCTCGCCCAGCTCCCCGAGCCCCGGGGACAGGGACAGGGACAGGGACACCCGGACTGCCTCACCGATGAGCACTATGGCTGCCCGGCGCAGGGGGCCCTGTGGGCTCTGCAGGTAGCCCTGGGTCTGGCTCAGGAAGCTGGCCGCGTGGCTCGGGTACCACTGAACCTGGGGACAGCAGAGCTCATGGCAGCACACAGGGGCCAATCCCATAGGGAGAGGATGTGACGAAGGTGAGCCCAGGGGCTGGGGCCCCTCAGGAGCCCTCAGAGCAAGGGGCCAGGGCCTGAGGTCTTAGACCTTGGCTGGGAGGGCCGTGGAGACTCAGTTTCGGGGGAGTGGCCCCAGTGTGTACTGGACCAAGTGGACAGCTGACCGCTCCCCATTGCTGATACTGTCCTCCCCTACTGACCAGTCGGTGGCAGACGCGGCTTAGGGCCTCAGGGCTGTCATAGTGGGCCACAGTGACAATCTCCTCTAGAAGACTCCAGCTCAGGGCTTGGTCACAGCGGGCCAGGGTCCACTCTGAGCTCTGGTACAGGAGAAGGGAGCTGGATCAGAGGTCCAGAAAGTGGCGGAGGTGGCCCAGGAAGTGGCCAGCGTGAGGGACGGAGACGCCCAGGGCAGAAGGCCTGGGGGCGCGGGAGCCCAGGGTGCCTGCACCTGAGCTCCTTGGGGAAGTCCCTGGCCTGCCACCTTTGGCGAGGCGGTGGGGTGGGGGCAGGCGGGGCTGGACGGGGACACTGGTGGGGCCGTCGTGGGGGCAGCGGACCTCGGCAGCGTCCAGGCTGGGATCGTGCAGGCGCAGCAGCAGCGGCACGAGGCTCCTCAGCACCAGCTTCCGCAGGGGACCTCGGAGCCCCAGGCGAAGCCCGCCCCGGCCTCGCCGCACCAGCGTCCCCAGGAGCCCTATCGCGGAGGCGCGGACGGAGTCCCGGGCCTGCGTGGGAGGGCGCGGTCAGGGGGCACCAGGGCGAAGAGGGTCTCGGGAAGGGTGCTGTCTGGGGGCGCGATCTGGAGGCCCAGAGCGGGGCCCGGGGGGAGTCTGGGGGGAGGGGCTGCGCTTGGCGGGTTTGGGCGAGGGAGCCTGGAGGGGTGGGGCGTCGCTCACGTCATCCAGCAGCGGCGCGAGGCGCGGCCCCAGCTCGGTGCTCAGGAGCCGCACGGGCGCGCGTGGCCTCAGCAGGACCCTCCGCAGCGCGCCCAGCGCAGCACCCACGAGCCGCGCGTCGGCCTCACCCAGTGCGCCCAGGAGCGCGGGCAGCAGCGCACTCACGTGCCGCGCCTGCGGGGGCAGGGGTCGTGGGCAGGGGTCGTGGGCAGCGCTCGCAGCCCCCGCCCGCTCCCGCGCGGTGCCGCCGGCGCAGCCCCTCACCTTCCCCTGGTTGAGCGCGAGGTGGCCGAGGCCCAGCAGGCCCAGCCAGCGCACAGTGGGCTCGGGGTCGCGCTGCCAGGCGCGCAGCCGCTCCAGGACGCCGTCCTCCCGCAGGAGCTGCGCCGTGGGCCGGCTCTGCAACAGCTGAGCGCGCGACAGGGCTCAGCGGGCTCCGGTCTCAGTGAAGGCAGTGCCGCTTAGGGGCCCGGCCCACAGCCACCCTCGCCACCGTCCCAGAAGCAGGCTCACCCCGGCAAAGAAGGCCATGGCGGTGAGGCGCTGCGCCTCGTCCGCGCTGCACAGCCGCGGCAGCAGCTCAGCCAGCAGGCCTCGCAGGTGGTGGTCTGCGTGCGCCACCATGGCGCTGGGGCGGGGAGAAACGGCAGCTCTGGCAAGGGTACGGCCTCGCCCCTGGGGACTCTCCCACACGACCACCCTCGTGCCCCTCCCTCTCCCCTCCTGCCCGCACCTGGCCAGCAGCAGGACGCCCTCCAGGTGGGTGTGGGCCGCCATCAGCCTCCTCCAGCCTCCAGCCTGCTCCATGCAGGTGACCACCATGCGGGCTCCATCCCCGGTAAGCAGGGCCTTCAGGGCGCCCACGGTGCAGCTGGGGGGGCGCAGCGGCGAGGGCAGTGAGGGCAGTGAGGGCACTGGTCCCGCCCTCACCTCCCCCGGTGTGGCCCCCTCACCTGGCGTGGCTGTGCGGTGGCCCTCGTTGGGATGGGGCGCAAATCTTAGGGGAGTCAGGGGAGTGTGCACCCCGGGCCAGCTTGTGCAGCTGTGTGACCAGCGCGAGGAGGAGGTGTGGGTAGAAGCCCCGCGTAGCACCCACACAGCCAGACACAGCCAGCATCTCCCCAAGGGCACAGGTGGCCTGGGGAACAAGCGACACACTCAGGTGGGGGCGCACTGCACACAGAACAGGGACGAAGCCTCAGATGCTCGAAGGACACAGGCATGCGTGTGCCTCGGGCGATGCCCTGCTGCCCCTCCGTGTCCCAGTTTGCCTGCCACCTTGGGCAGGGGTGGGGGTGTCCCCTGGCTGGGCCACCTACGGACAGTGCCTCCGGCTCAGGTCCCGCCGTGCCCTTCAGCACCCACAGCAGCTGCAGCAGCACCTGCCCATTCACACGCTGGTTCCGGCCCAGACTGCTCCACAGCTCGGCCGCCGCCCTGGGGGTGCAGGTGCCTGACCCAGGGTCCCACGCTGGGGTGGCAGGAGACCCCAGGTCAGAGTGGAGGCAGCCACGAGGACTGTAGTGGGGGAAGGGCAGGTAAAACCTCCCCACGCCCCCAACCCCAGAGAAATCAAATGAGCGGCATCCATGCAGACCAGAACCGGGCAGGGGCCGTGGGACCAGCGGCCTGGTGCGGACCGGTGACAACGAATCGAACCTGGCATGATAAACAGTCACGCAGGAAACAAAACCAGATCACTCCTCCTGGGGTGGATGAACTAAAGAGTCAGGGGCATGGAAGCCACCCGGCTTGCTCCCCCCGCCTTAGTGCGCACCCCTAGACTGGTAGACCCCACACCAGGAACCCAGGACGAGGACCCCAAAGTGGGAGGGGTGAGGAAATGGAGGGGGCAGGAGTCCGGGGTGGGGCGGATTCAGAGGTTCTGCCCCATCCACGCCCACCCCACTGGGGCCAGACTCCACTGCCAAGCAGGAAGGGGGAAGGAAGCCCCGTGAGGACAGCAGGAAGAGGGCCCCAGGGGTGGGGACAGCAGGAATACGGCCCCCGGGGTGGGTCACGAGGGGTTACCGGTCCGGGGGCAGAGAGCAGGCCAGCAGGGCGCGCACCACGTCCTGTGCGTGCTCCAGAGCCAACGCGCTCAGCACCCGCAGGGCTGCCCGGCGGGACCTCCCCTCCGCCAGGCTGGGCACCTGTGCCAGCAGTCCGAGCACCAGGGCGCGCACCTGGCGGAGAGAGGCCGGTGCCGGCGGTCAGGCTTCCTGGAACCCCAGAAGCTGCCTTCTGTACCCCACAGGCAGCCGCAGCCTGAAAAAGGCACGCGCCGGGCTTCCCGCCCCAACCCCCGCCTCAGAGGGCCGGGCAGCAGTGCCCGGGCAGCAGTTCCCGGACAGGAAGGGGGTGGGGACTGACCTGGTCCTCCAGCCGCTCACCCCGGGCTTCCAGGGCTGAGGACAGGGTGAGTGCTGTCGCCTGTGTCCCCATGAAGCCAGCCTCTTCCAGGCAGGCAGCCATGTACAACGCCAGGTCTGCGAGGGGCCCCTCCTCCCAGGAACTCGGGGGGACCTAGGGCGGGGGGGACGGAGTGAATGACATCTTGGGCCTGCCCTGGCTCTCCTCCCCTGGCCCCTTCCCAGGTCTCCTCCCCATCCTGCCCCCCAGGCCTGTCCCCTGGGCCTCCCTTCCCTCCCACTCACCTGATGGGGTCTCTCTGAGGCTGGCTCCTGCTCACGGGGTGGGGAGCAGGGCTCGGGGGCAGCTGCTGGGACCGTGACTATATTCCCAGGCTCTGCCTCGGGTTCTGGCTCAGGTTCAGGCTGTGGGCCTTTGGGAGGGGGTCTCACGGGCTGTTCCTGGCTGGCCCGTATCCCTTCAGCCAGAGCTGTCAGGGTCAGGGCCCCCACAGGGGCCCCACGGGCTCGGCCCCACACACCTCCAGCCATGGCGGCCGCACACGGCACCTGCCACTGGTCCCCCCAGAAAGGCGTGCCCAGGCCTGACCTAGAAGCAGCCCTGGAGGGGCGGGACCAGGGAAAGGGGTGTGTGTGTGTGTGTGTGTGTGTGTGTGTGTGTGTGTGTGTGTGAGAGAGAGAGAGAGAGAGAGAGAGAGAGAGAGAGAGAGAGAGAGAGAGAAGTTCTGAGAATGAAGGAGGCATGGCGAGCCACACAGAGGTGCCCCCAAGCATGGTGCCCGCTGGGGGCTTATGAAAGGCCCTCCGGCGCTCCTGCCCAGGTGTCCGAAGCCTGAGTATCTGGGGTCTGGCCCTGGCTCTACAGAAGGAGCAAGACTCCCAGGAGACGGTGGGTCTGCGCGGGGAGGGGAGGGCCCTTGACCCTGACCTCCAACCCCGCTGGGCAGGGGTATCAGGGCAAGTGCGGACAGCCCTGGGGAGTTCCCACCAGGGTCGAGTCCGGGCCCAGCCCCGAGATGAGTCCTGGGCTGATTCAGCTCTAAAGCAGTCTGGTCCAGGCTGGGCCTGGGGCCAGGGGCTGGGCTGCCCCCACGGCATTCCAACCTAGCTAGACATTCTGGGGACAGGGGCGATTGGGAGAGCTGTCACCACCTCTCAGCTGGGGCAGCTGTGGGGCAGAGCAAGGGAGGCAGAGGGGCTGCACCCGCTTCCTCCCAGGCTCCCCCAGGCAACAGCCGCGCCACTGTTGGTCTGGGCCTTCTGGTCCTAGACAGTTCTGAGGTGCACCTCCCCCCGGTGCCGGACTCAGGATTCCTGGAATCTAGCAAGTGAGCACACAGCTGAGAAGTCGTGACCTGTGGGAACTTGGGAGCCTTTTCTGGCATGAGCACGTGCACGCATGTGTGTCCAAGCCTCATGCTCTCCAGGACTGGCCTGGCCTGGCCTCTGCCCTAAATCCCCACTCGTCATCTCAACCCAGCGACACAGCAGGCGCTGCCCAGGCTGACCCCAGGGAGCCAGGAGAGCCGGTCAGACCAAACACCTGGGCAAGCGGAAGTGCTCCAGTTAGCACCCTGACAGCCAGCATTCCACCGTGCCCTCGGCCGCCTGTGCCACTTCCTGTTGCCGACGGGAGAGGCCCAGGTCCCCCGCCCTGTCTCCCAGAGCCTGGAACCTCTCCTAAGCACTTCCTCTGCAGCCCGAGTTCCAAAGCCAGGGCAGACCCGACAAGCTGGCCGCAGAGCCAGGGCCAGCCCAGGACTGCTGGCCAGGTGCCCAGAGCTGAGCCACCACCTGGCCATCGACTTCTTCACTGGCTCTAATGCAGGCCCCTGCCTTTCTCCTCTCCCTTTCCAGGGCTGCTGGGTCGGGAGCGGGGTCCCCAAGGCCCGGGCCTGGCTGGCCCCATGACGATGCCAGGGTCTGGAGGGCCAGATGGGTAGCCTCCAGAGAAACGGCCTCTAAGGCAGAGCTGTTTGGGGTTGGCAGCAGCAGCTGGGGCTTCTCCTCGCTTGGGAAACTTGAGGTGTCCCCTTGTCCTGAGCCGAGGACAGTGCCCTTGGCAGGTGTGGGAGCCTGGAGCCATGCTCAGACATGGGAGGGCCTGAGACTCTCAGTCTGGCACCTCGTCCCTGCCCCGTGGCCTCTGCTGCTGAGCCTCTAGCAGGCAGAGACCTTCTGCAGTAAGTCTCCCAACCCCTGGCTGGTCACCGAAGTCCACCCTTCCCCGCAGCCCTGCCCTCTCCAGCCTCAGATCCGCCCCTAACGTCCAGCTTCCTGAGCTTGGATGCTCCTGGCCACCCTCAGGCCCCAGCACAGGGCTGCCTCCCCACGCTGGGGGGGCCTGGGCCTTCCTGGCGACACGAACCCTCATTTTTGATTCCCAACTCCAGCCCACCCGGGAGGCCCTGGGAGTTGGTGAGTAACAGGCTGGGTTCAGAAATGACACGTGACAAGTTGTGGCAGTCAGTAACTCGTGTTAATTTCAGGCAGCCCCACCATGAGGCTCTCGCTGGGGTCCTCGAGCCCCCAGCCTTTCCACCAGGGCCTGCAGCTTCTCGGACAGCGCCACCTGCAGGGAGGAGAGGAGGGGACGGTGGGTGGCCGTGGGCACAGAGAACACAGGGCGGGTTGCTGACGGGCGTCTTCCACCCACCTGGTACAGCTCCGGCAACTCCAGCCGCCTGTGCACGGGGCTGAGCCGGCTCAGAGACAGCTGGGCTAATGCTCTGGATTCAGCCAGAGGTGGGAGGGGCTCACACAGCTGGGGAGAAGAGGGAAGGAAGCGGTCAAGGCTCGATTTGGGCTGCAGGCACAGACTAAGGGGGTAGGTAGGGCTGGTCACCTGTCCCTGCTGGACCCAGAGTCGCAGCAGTGGCTCCACATGGGCCGGCCTCACAGTACAGGGCTCCCGGGCCCCTCGAGGCCAGACCCTCAGCTCCTGGCCAGACTGGGGTGGTGGCTCCTCCGACAACTGCAGCAGGTCCAACAGTGGAGACCCTGTGCACGGGGGGAGGGGCACCAAGAACAATGTAGGACCTGGGGACTCGCCGGGGACCCTGTGCACGGGTGGGAGGGCCTCACCGTCAGAGCCCAGGAGCCGGAAGGCGGCCTTGTTCCCGGGCAGCGTCTGCTTCTCCGGGTCCTCGGTCAGCTTCATTCGTGGCTGGCCTCCCACAGACACCAGCTGCAGCGACAGGGTGTTGGGAGAGCTGGGCCCTGGGCGCCCCGGCCCGCACCCCCACTGGAGGCCCCGTCTCCACCTTGTAGACGCAGCCCAGGGAAGGCTGGGAGGGACAGGTGACCACGCTGGTGCCGATGCCGATGACGTTCACCTCACTGCCCTGGAGGGGGGACAAGACGGGGAGCTCGGGCAGCATCCTTGGGCGCGGCCCCCCCCCACCTTCTGTCGCCCCGCCCCCACCCCACCTCTTGGGTCAGGCGGGCCAGCTCCCCCTCATCAATGTTGTTGCTGACAGCAATGGGGATGGACTCCAGCCAGGGCACCTGGAACCTGTAGTGGGGGGCAGGCCCTCAGAAGTTCCCGATTCGCCCAGACTCCCTCCCTCCCCCACCCACGGGACACTCTGTCCTGGCCTCCCGACCAGGGCCACAACCTCGCCACTGAGGGCTGCTCTGTGCGTCCCTCCCTCCCTCCCTCCCTCTGCCCCACCCCGATACCCCTGCCCCAGAGGGGGTCCGTCGGCAGGCCAAGCCCCCCCAGGGGCTCACTGGGCCGCAGTGGTCCTGAAGAGCGCACGGATCTCCTGGGCCTGCTGAAGCAGGTCACCGCTGTCCAGCCTGACGCCCACCGCGTGGTAGCCCAGCTCCCCCAGAGCCAGGGCGACAGCCAGGAAGTTGGGAAGCCCACTCCTGCAAGCAGAGACCGGGACGTGGGGGCTGCGGCTGCTGCGCTGAGCCCCCCAGGCGGTGCCAGGCCTCACCTCCGCACGCTGTAGCTGTCCAGCAGGCCCTGGAAGGCCCGAGGAAAGGCCAGGGCATAGGCCACGAAGGCCGCCCGCTCCCCAGGGTGCGGCTCCTGCACCCCCAGGCCCATGTGGGCACAAACACGCTCCAGCCACACCTCCACACAGGCGGCCAGGTCCGCCCTGGGCCCCTGACCGGCAGCCGGAGCCAACATCTAGGGCGAGGGGGCGGTGGAGGGTGAGGGACCCAGAGTGCGGGGTGGGGCCTGGCTCACCCCAGGTGGCGGGTCTGAGCCGGGCGATGCCGCCAGCCTGCCAGCGGCCCGGTGCAGCACTGCCCACCTGCCCAAGGCACGGCTTCCGAGTGGGGCCTGGCCCCCCCCCCCCAGGCGAGGGCTGGCCGCGGGGTCTGCCCTCTAGGGTGCGGCTGGACAGGGGTACTGACCGGGTCAGGGGGCACCTCAGTGCCGGAAAAGGAAGTGACGAAGGAGTGTGCCAGGGTCCCCGCCACCGGGACGCCCCGCAGCTGTCCTGCCAGCACGTTGCTGCTGCCGTCGAACCCTAGGCCGGGGCAGGGGCGCGAGCCTCAGGCGGTGGGCAGGGGGCTCTGGGCAGGGCCTCGCCCCTCTGCCTCCGTTCCCGGGCGCTCACCCCCCAGGTAGCTGTAGGTGGAGGCCGTGAGAGCCCCGTCCGGGCCCTGAGCGCGCCGCAGCCCCATCTCCAGCAGCCGTTTCTCCGGCCCCGCAATCAGGCGAAGCCGCGCGGCGTTGGTGGAGATGAGGCTGTGGAGATAAAGGGGACAGCGCGCCTGCGGTGAAGGTCACGAGGCCACCGGAGCCCTGCAACCTCTTCCAGACCCCGCGTCCCTCCCCGCCCCCCAGCTCGGACTCGGCACACGGAGCCACGCCCACGCCGCAAGGGCCGGCGCCCCGCGAGCCCGCGCTCCCGCTCCGTGGCGCCCGCGGCCGGTCGGCCCCACCTGGCGTAGCCGACCAGGCAGAGGAGCGGCGTCTCCAGCAGCTGCACCACCAGGAGTGGCCCGGACACCTGCAGCAGCGGTACCTGCGGGGAAGGTGTCAGCTGGGCGCCCCCAGGCCCCACTCAGGCCCGCCCCGCGCCCTGCTCAGCCCGCACTCACGCCGGGGAAGGCGAGGGAGCCCTCGGGCAGGGCCCGCACCGTCACCCCGGAGCAGTCCAGGGCCCGGAGGTGCTCGAAGAACGCGGGGTCAGTGTCTGGGGGCAGCACCGAGGCCAGGAACTGCACGTCTGGGGGCGACAGAGGCCCGCGTGAGCTGGGGCGAGCGCGCGGCCGTAGGGCGCTGGTCGGGTCGCGGGAAGGGAAGGGAAGGGTCGTGTCGGGTTGGTGGGGCCCCTGGCGGGGACGAGGGGCCGTGGGTACCTGCGTCCCGCAGGCGGAAGGTGCGCAGGAAGCGCACGCAGTCGCGCAGCCCCGCGGCCACGGTGAAGGCGCCGCCGAACGGGCAGTGGCGGAAGAAGAGCTCGAACTCGGCGGGGTCGCGCGCCCGGCCCGCGCGCCAGTAGCCCAGCGCCATGGTGGCCTGGTAGAGGTCGGTGAGCAGCGGCCGCGCCGCCGCGCGCTCCTCGGGATCCTGCTCCGCCGCCATCTCGCCCTGGCCTCCCTATCGGGCCCACGTGACACCGTGCTCCCCAATGGCCAGCTTATGCAAGACACTCTGGGAACCGGGAGCCCACAGGGTGCCGTCACCGGGGAGCGACTGCCTTTCCCGACAGCGAGAATGGGCGGCGGGTGGAGGGCAGTCTGCGGGCCTGTGGACACAGAGGGGTGCCAGTGGCTGGAACCAGGCAGCACGTGTCCCGTCTGGCGGTACTCCCAGGTCTTTCCAGCTCCTGTCATCTGCCGGGCCCCGCCCCCTAGCCGGGAACTCCTGGCAGCGGGTGCAGAGGGCAGATTTTGTCCCCAGCCAGGCCTGGGGAGAGGCGATTCAGAAGTCAGTAGAGACACTTGGGTGGGGCCCACTGTATGATTGGCATCAGGAAGCCTGGTGCCGTCCCCAGCTGGCTCCAAGGCTTTAGGGTCCTGCAAGACTGACGGGAACCTCCGGGGTCCATACCAAGGGGCCTGGAGCACACCAGCTCACCAGGATGGCAGCCCACACCTTTCCCAAATCCCGAGAGCAAGTGTCCCAAGAGCTGCGCTGGCCCATAGTCCAGGGAAGGAACCGTAAGTGGTGCCAGTGCGACCTAGACAGGGCTGGGGGTAGGCAGGCTAGCCTGGGCAGTTTGTCATGTGCACTTGGGAGGTTGAGTACCCCCTCCACGGCTGGAGGAGCGGCCCAGAGCCACAGGGGCCTCAGGAGAGCACAGCAGCCCCCTCTTCCTAGAGTTTGAGAAGTGGCAGGTCTCATACAGGTCCAAACTGGTGGGGCAGGTGACTACGGTCACAGTGGCAGGGCCAGGCTGGCTGCTGGGACCTCCTTCCTGCACAGCTGCAGGCTGAAACTTTTGCTCAGCTGGGAACAGCCAACAGGAAGTAGAGTGGAGAGCAGAGGCCTGGATGTCTCTTGGGCCTCCAAAGACCTCTACAGTGAAGGAGTCCGGCGTGCTCTGTCCCTGGCTTCGACAACTTGAAATGGACACGGCATGTGACAGGCAAGTAAAGACAGGAGGGCCACCGAGAGAGGACAAAAGGGTCGGGCAGAAAGGTGAGGTCACACAGCCACTGAGGCCTAGAAGAGTGTGGCTTACTGAATGCCGCCCACCCACAGGGCCCAGACCAAGACAGGAGCCAGAAAGCCAGAATCTCAAGTCTTTAATGGCTGCAGGGTCTCGCCACCCGGGCCCAGTGCCAGGGCTCAGATCTTGTTGAAGGCAGCTATGTCAACACTCTGCACCTGGGGAGAGGAGAGAGGACGGCGGTCACACAGGCGTTTCCCCAAGGCCTGCCAGCGCCTTGACCCTGCAGCCCTACTCCCTCGCGTGGGCCTGCCCACTCACGTGCTCCTCGAACTTGGTGATCTCCTCCTCCAGCATGTCGGTCCCCACCTTGTCGTCCTCCACCACACACTGGATCTGTAGCTTGCGGATGCCGTAACCCACGGGCACCAGCTTGGAGCCCCCCCAGGTCAGCCCGTCCAGCTGGACGGAGCGCACGCAGGCCTCCAGCTGGGCCATGTCCGTCTCGTCGTCCCACTGGGGGTAAGGGAGGGACAGGCTGGGGTCAGGAGCCCAGCGGAGCAGAGTGCACAGTGCTTGCCGGGCCCCAAACAGCCTGAACTTGCTCCTGCCCTGCTGCCCGCTTTCTCCTCTTGGCCCACAGTTCCAAGCTCAGCTCAGCCCCACCAGGACCCCAGGGTGCAGGTCAGGGGCAAGCCACTCACGGGCTTGACATCCAGGAGGATGGAGGACTTGGCCACCAGCGCGGGCTTCTTAGCCTTCTTCTCCGCGTACTGCCGCAGCCTCTCCTCCCGCAGCCGGGCAGCCTCCTTGTCGTCCTCGTCGCTGCCGAACAGGTCGATGTCGTCGTCCTCCGCAGCGGCGGCCACTTTCTTGTTGGGGAGCTCCACTTGGCGCATGGGGGACACGTGCTGCCGGAGGTGAGGGGAGGCTGAGACCCACGCACCCTGGCTGGTGGGCCTAGAGGACACGGGCCCAGGTGGCCGGCTTCACCGCTGCCCCGCAGGACCAGGCCAGGGCAGGTGCGCACTCACCTGGGTCTGCGGGGCTGCGGCCCGGTGGGCAGGTGAGCTCCTCTCCAGCACGCTCAGCCGGGCCTCCAGCTTGGAGACAGCCCGCTGCAGATCCTGCACCACTGCGGAAGCAAAGGAGACGCTGGTCAGACAGCAGGGCCGGGCTGGGACCCACCGCCAGGGCCAGGGCCAGGGCCTCACCGCCTCGCAGGCTCTGGTTCTCCACCTCCAGGCTCGCGATCCGGGTGATGAGCTCGCTGTGGTCTCCGCCAGGCCCGCTGGAGGCTCCGGAGCCTGCGCTCTGCAAGGCAGGGGGAGGGGAGAGCTCTGCACTCCTGCCAGCTCCTAGGGCCCCCCAGTCACCGCCCTGCGCTGAGAGGGAGGCCTGGGAGACGGCGGGCAGCGGCTCCCGTCAGCCCGTGGGGTCGACCCGCCATCCTCCACCCGGGAGAGGGAGGAGCCCTGTGCGCATGAGGCCGTGGCATGGTGACGCTGAGGAAAGGAGAGAGCCCAGGGCAGGCACGGAAGCTGCAGGGGCTCAGAGCCATGGCCGCCACTGCCCAGTAGAGTAGCCAGCAGCAGAGGACTCAGTTCCAGGGCAGCCTGCCTGAGCTGGAAACGGGGCAGGGGGAGCAGCTGAGGGGCCAGTGGGGGTGGGAGAAAGGGTCACGCCTGTGCAGGGGCAGCCACCCTGCAGCGGCCGGCACGGCACCTCGCCTCCCCACCCTGCAGCGGCCAGCACGGCCTCCCTGGGCCACGTGCCCACCGTCCAGTTCGCCAGACCTCCACGTGAGGGCTCTGGGGGAAGCAAGAAGCCCAGCCTGGCCTGTCACCTGACCCACACAGTGCTGCCCGGGGCTCACCCGCAGGGCACCGCAGCTCAAGCCTGCATCCCACTCGGGTGTACACGCACACGCAGGGTCACTCCGCCGAGCCGAACCCAGCGGGACAGCTCTAAGGACAGGGTGCACATGGCCTATTCCTGACAGCCACTGTCCCTCTCCGGTGTCCAATCACAATAAAGACCTTGGGCCTGAGGCCCACCTGCCAAGCAGCCACAGGACAAGCCACGCGGCCTCCCCCGCTGCTCGGCACACCCTGGACCATGGACATGTTGCCAGGTGCCAATGGGCAGTGCAAGAGTGACGCTGTCACCTGTGACCCAGCCACCCACTAGCTTACTCCTCACAGAGCACCGTGTGGCGGTGGCGGGGGAGCACGGAGCGGCTGCTGGGAATAGGCCATGCTCTGCTCACGTGCCCCTCCTCAGCTCCCCAAGCTGTGCCGGACCCGCCCTCTCCAGAGGGCCCCCCTTGGCCACCATCACCAGTGTCACGGCACGGGGCACCCCAGCCCATGTCGCACAGCGCCTGGCTCGCAGTGCCAGTCCCACTGCGGAGCGAAGGCCGGATCCTCCCGCTCCAGCTGGCCCGGCCCAGCCTGGGCAGCGGGCTCCCGCCCCAGGGGGCAATGAACCAAGTCCTGGTGGCAGCTCAAGCCCCTGGCCCTGCTATGCCTGCTGCCTGGCACGAGGCAGAGCCCTCCGGCCTCTCTGAGGAAGCCGGTGCCCTGAGGGCTGCCCACCCATCCCACCCTACTCAGTCCCAGGCAGGGGCAGGGAGCCCAGGGACCCAGCCTCAGCGAGGCG
Organism: Eidolon dupreanum; assembly: GCA_028627145.1. Classification (NCBI taxonomy): domain Eukaryota; kingdom Metazoa; phylum Chordata; class Mammalia; order Chiroptera; family Pteropodidae; genus Eidolon; species Eidolon dupreanum. Next base: position 675,825 of record CM053511.1, on the reverse strand, counting down.
GGCCCAGGCCACCGGGTCCAGTCACAGCCCACGTGGGCAAGCCGAAGGCAGCCACCGTGTGGCCTCAGGGCAGTGCTGCGCACCAAGGCTTTGAACCCGGGACCCACCATCCCCACCCCCACCCCCACTCTGTGCCTGGCACCAAGCTGTTTCCAGGGACCTCTGGGTTCTGAAGTCCCAGTGTCTGCTGAGCACCCCACCCAAACCCGAGCCTGGGGCTGGGTCAGCACCGTCCTCCCCGGGTCCCTGTCAGCGGCCAAACGAATGGCGTTCCTCTATCGTCCACGTGCAAGCCTCTCTGCCGGCACCCCGAACGGAAATGTACTTGGAGGCGGGGTCTTTACAGCGGTGATCCAGTTAGGAAGCCATCAGGGTGGTCCCAACCCAACGCCTGGTGCCCATGCAGCAGACACAGAGGGCAGGTGATACAAAGATGCAGCAGGAACACGGCCGTCTGCAGAAGGAGCCAGCCCCACCCACGCCGCGGTCCGGGACCCACTTCCAGACTGTAAGGGAACGAATGTCTGCTGTTCAAGCCGCGCGGCCTGTGGTGCTTTGCGGCGGCTGCCCAAGCCCACTGTCCCCAAGCCCCAGCAGCACGCCACAGCTGTCCCCAAAGACCAGGACCCAGCAGCCGACTCCTACGGGTGACGGTCTTGGAAGAGACTGCAGGCCGAGCTGCTGAGCTCTGGCCACGAAGACCCTGTGCCAGCAGGTCCCGTCTGCGGGTAGAGGGCAAGCGGGAGGAGCAAGGAGGGGCCAAGCACATGGCAGGGCAGACGGCAGCGGCACTGCTTCCTGGGGGACACCTGGACCAGCTGTGCAGGCAGGAAGCCATCCCCCACGGCAGAAGGGGCTTTGCAGATCTGATGGAGCTGAGGAGATGGGAGAGGACCCTGGGTTATCCAGGCAGGCCCAGTGTCATCACAAGGGTCCACAAGTGAGAAGCAGAAAAAGGATGCGTCACAGAGGCTGACATCAGCATGCTGACACTGCCGGCCAGAAGAAACAGGCCAAAGACAATGGGCAGCTTCTCGGAATTGGAGAAAGCAAGGAAACGGACTGTCACCTGGGGTCTCCCGAAGGAACAGCTGTGCCGACACAGCCAGCAGGGCAGGACACCTCACATCCCAGAGGGAGAAGGAGCTCCTGGCTCCTATGGCCAGGAAGGTGGAGCAGCAGGTCTGCCCCCTCCCGGGGACACAACCCCCTGCCAGGCTGAGACTGAGCTGGACGTGGCCCTGTCTTGGACTGACCCCGTGTGGGACCTGGCGGCCGAGCTGGGCCAATTCTCTGATTTGAACTCTACACCCAGTGAACCCGCCATCTGTCTGGGGAGGTCGAGGCCTGAGAGGGAGGCGGGCGTGCGGCAGACGCCAGCCTCAGCGCGCTCCTGAGCGGGGAGCAAGCAGGAAGGCCGGCTGGCCTGCGTGCGCCCTGGAGCAGCCGGGGCAGGGGGGAGACCCAGTGAGCACCAGCGAGCAAGCGAGAGGCACGGCAAGGATGGGCAGGGGTCTCCTGTGGTGGCCTGGGCCCGGGTCCGTGTCCTGGCAGGAACACAGCACCGCACACCTCGCCCTGACTCTGCTCCAAGGGCAAAATGTCGACAGCACTAGGGGAAGAGTCAGCTGCGCCGCTCGGCGTGCGGGGCGCCAGCGCAAGCCGCGGGTACCCGGCCGCGGTACTCACTCCGGCCAGGGATTTCTGGATGTTCTCTCTAGCTCTCGCAATGTCGCGGAGGATCACGCTGGCGCCGTTCTCCTGCAGACAAGTGCAGAAAGAACCAGTCTTTTCTTTCATTAAAAAAAAATTAATTTTCAAAAAAAAAAGGAACCCTCATGTGGAGAGAGCGGTGTGCAGAGTGGAAGCTCAGGGGCGCAGCGAGGTGCCGGAGTCCTGTGGCCGTGACGCCAGGCCCAGCCCAGGCCAGGGAGACGGAGTGGACGTGCTGTCCCTCACCAGGGCAGGAGCAGAGCCAGCACCCCAGGAGCCAACCAGGGGCACCCTGCCAAAGACCCCGCCACCAGCACCTGGAGCAGAGCCCCTGGGTGGGACGTGCCTGTCCTCCCGGAGCCGACACGGCCTTCGAGGCCGGGGGTGCAGCCCCTACCTGGTGCGAGGAGCCAGCCGCAGGCCCGTTCACCTGCTCGTAGAACTTCCTTTCTGCATCGTCGTACTTGAACTTGTCAAACCAGACCTTCTCGTGCACCAGGAAGTTTGCAGCCATCTTCCTGCTGGGAGGGGAAGGAGAGGTTGAGGCAGCCTGGCCTGCACCAGCGCCCCTTCCAACAGCCCAGATGCCAAGGGGGCAGGTAGGCCCTCCCAGTCCTCGGGTGACAAGGGCTCCAGGGTAGAGCACGGGTGGCTCTCAGCCCGGGCGCGGAGCCTGTAAACACCCGCCCACACAGTCGGTGCTCGGGCCTGTCCCCAAGACCAGCGGCTCTCAAAATGTGGCCAGGAACCTCTGGGGGTCCCCAAAGAGCTCCCTTTCCCCAGCACACACCTGTGCAAGGCTGGATTTATGCCAGACAACACATACCCCCAGTCTGCACACAGAAGCAGGGGTGAGCGCCCGCTGCCTCCTACCAAGCCCACCCTAGACTCCCAACACGCAGAACGAAGCCACTCACTCCCTGAATTTTTCTTATAGGAAAATTACTTGTCACAAATATGTGTTATTAACATGTAACAAGCTCAGCATTACTTTTCAATAAATGCTTTTAGCATTTAATTACTAATGTGGTAAAAGCAGATAGCTATGACAAAAACTCTCTGGGGTCCTCTGAGCCCAGAAGTTGGGGAACTGGTGTTCTAGCCCTGGACAAGCAAACCATGACCTGAGAGCCACACCCAGCTCAGTTTCTGCAGATCGGTGCCCTGGCAGATGCCCACTGGCGGGGGGAGGGGGCAGCACAGACCGGGGCCCATAGAGCCTCTCCTGTTCGTCACCAAGTGTCCCCTTAGTGAAAGGGTGTGGGTCCAATCCGTCTCTTCCACCCCCACCCCCAGCGACTGGCAGGGACACTCCACCCACAGCGGGGCCCCGTGCCATCCCATCACACCCAGGCGGAGCTGCCAAACCAGTGGGTCACTCCACAGGTGGGCACCCAAGAGACTCCTGTGGGATCTGGGCCCGGCCACCTGTACCCCAGCCCCGCAACTGCCCACCCCTGCTGTGCTTCCCGTCTTCCCTAGGGTCCAATCCTCTCTGCCCACCTGCCTGGGCCCTGCTGGCTGGGAAGCCCTTTCTTGGGCCGCCCCTACCCCCTGGCCTCCAGAGACCACTGCTGGCACTGCCTGAAACCATCCTGGGGCAAGGCCCCTGGATCCCCAGGCGCAAAGCAAGCGTGCCTCCCCCAGGAGGTGTCCTTCAGACTCAGGCCACTTTGACTGGCCACGTGCTGGCATACCTGACACACCCACCTTACCTCAGAGGGGACCGCAGATGACGAGGGAGGCAGGGTGCACAAGCAGGGGACCAGGCAGGGGCGTGCTGGCTCCCACGTCCTACCCCTTGGGGCTCAGGGCCAGCAGCCTGTGCTACCCCCAAGGAGCTGCCTGGCCGAGGAAACCCTGGGTGGGGCAGACTCAGCCCTGTGCTGATCCCTCCCCCCACCAACAGCCCAGAACTTGGGGCGCCCCGAAGGGTGACCCTGGAGGCTGCACTGCCCACCCCTCTCCTGTAACCAACTTAGCCGGATGCAGGTGTCTCGGGGACAGCCCTGCCGGGGCGGGGGCAGGAGGGGCGCACGGGGCCCCAGCCCGGGCACCTGCCCAGCGTGTTTCTCCTACTTGGGTCTCAGGCTGGACAGAGACGGGCCAGAACGGACGCCAGGCCGCTGAGCCAGAGACGCGGCTTCGAGGCGCCAGGCCATGCGCAGGGCCTCGGCGGCATGGTGGCGGCGCTCCGCGCTGTCGTAGGCGGGCTTGCTGAGCCAGGGGGCCTCGGCATCCTTGTGCAGGAAGTACCAGTAGGGCAGGGCCGGGGGCACCTCCCCATCGACCCGCCGGGGCCCGGCCCGCTTGCTTCCCATGGCGGCGCGGCCCCGCCGATCTCGGCGGCCCCGCCTGGCACCCTCGGCCTGGCTGGCCCGCTCCTGCAGGCGCACCTTCCCAGGGGGGTGGCCGTCGAACAGGGCCTCGTAGAAGCCCCTCTCGGCCGCGTCGTACCGGGGCTTCTCCAGCCACACCTCCCGCACCAGCGCCTGAAGGCTGCCCAGCGGGGGCTGGCCGTTGGCTGGTGGGCTGGGCTGGTGGCTAAGGGCCAGGTCAGGGGCAGGGACCCGCTGGCCGGTGTCGGGAGCCCCCTGCCTGTTGCTCCCCTCTGCAGCCAACAGCAGAGCCTGAGACCACTCCACGAATGCCCGCTCAGCCTGGTCGAAGGCGGACTTGTTGACCCAGACGCCCCAGGTGACATGGTGGCAAGCCATCTGGCTTCCGTGGGTACAGGGACCCCTGGGGCCAAGAGCAGGTGGCCGGGCGGCCTGAGCAGCGACGTCTGCCAGTCTCTGGCGGTACGAGCTCTCGGCCTGGTCGAAAAGTGGCTTGTCCAGCCAGACGCGGTCAGCTGAGAGGCCCACGAGGGCCAGGTCCGCCTGGCCGAGCCCGCTCTTCGGGGAGCGCTTCCTCTTCTGCAGGGGCCTCCTCCCGTTGTGGCTCCTCCCAGGGTCGCCCGTGCAGCTGTCGGGGGCCTCTGCCTCCTCGGTGTCCTCCTGACCGGGCCCGTTGGCGGCGGGCGCCGCGGCCGGGAGCTGCGGGGCGGCGGCGGCTCGCGCGGCCTGGCGCTCAGCCGCCCCGCGCTCCTGCTCGTTCTCCCAGGCGGTCTCCAGGGCGCAGGCCTCCCCGCTCCTCATCTTCCGCGCAGCGTTAAAAGCAAGCACAAGAAGGCGATTGAACGCAGCAGGCCCTCGGGCCAGCGTCCCGCCCCTCCCTCTGCAGCCTGACCAGTGCGGCCGGAGGGGCCTGGGGACGCTTCCCAACGGGGGTGCCATCCACGCAACATGCAAGGGCCCCAGTCAAATCCGCGGGCGCTCAGTGAGGCCAGGAAGTAACATACGGACGTCGCGGTGTAAACACACGTATTCTTTTAACTCAGGCCTGTCTCTGCCGAGGCAAAGAGCTCTTCAAAGGGGTCTGGAGAACACTGTCTCCAAACCTCTTTGGCCAGAAACTTCCGGCGGACTGTCCAGGCAGGGTCGCCAGGTCTGACGTGGAACGCACTCACTCAGTTAACGTGACTTTCAGACCAACAAACAGCCATTAGGGAAAGCACTCCCCGGGGAATACCTGAGGCTCCCTTACACTGCAGTTACTCGATGTTCACCCAAAATTCTGACTGGATGTCCTGTGATTTGCTAAGTCTAGCCGCCTGGCCCAAGGAACGGGTTTTACAGAAAACACTGTCTCTGGGGATGACCCATCACGGTGCACCCTGCCTGAGTCACCCACACCACCATCCAGAGTACCACACGTCCCAGGAGGAGCTGCCTGGGGCCTTAGAAATGGGAGTTGGGAGCCGAGGGTGGAGGGCCCAAGGCCACACAGGGAAGACACCAGGGAGGATGCTGGAGACCACATACAGAGGAGCCTAGTGGCTCAGGCACTAAGAACCCAGCTCCTTGGTCAGCTGCTGGTACCTCCGACCAGGAGGTGGTCAGCTCATACCTTTGGCTGCACTAAACTAATGGGGTCTCCAGGAATCTCCGAGCCCCAGGATGTTGGGACCCCAACCCTCACTTCAGCACCATCTGGTGTAAGGGGCACCATCATTTGGACAATGGGAGGCAGGTGGGTGGCTCTGTGCCCCACCTGCTACCTATGGCCAATGGATAAGCCTCAGCTTCCTCGCTGGAGGTGACCTGAGTCGTCTGCTCCAAGGGCTGCTGGCCTGACAGCGATGGTCTCACCCTCTGCCACACCCTGATCCTGTTGCTAGCACAGGGGGCCCCCCACCCTGCTCCCAGGCGTGGTGCTGTGGAAAGGCTGGCCCCCACTCAACAACAACAGAGGAGTCGGGGCCAGCCTGCCCAGATGTGCCTAGGGTCCCCGAGCTCACGCTCGGCAGCCTGTCTAGAGCGATGACTGTGATTGGCATGGGGGTTCCTTTCCAGCCACACGCCCGACTCCAGGGCCTGCTCCCCAACGCAGAAGCAACCCGCCGACTGACCAGCACCAGACGCTAACCTGCCAGGGGCTGAGCGGCTTTCCCTCGGGACACCCCTGCGGTCCCGCCTCTGTGGATCATTGCGGAGCCTAAGCAAGGGCAGACCCGCCGGCCTATCTACCTGCTGGGCCTTCGTTCCCAGGAGACGTGTCTCCAGAAAGAAGGCAATCTTCAGGCCTCGGCGTGGAGCCCTCACCCCACTCCCCTGGGGATGGAAGTCTCTCCTAACACCCCAAACGAAACCGAAACCCGACTCGTTACCCCAAGGGGCACGTGGGTGAAGTCCCACAGCAGCCTAGCACTCGGGGAGACTGCCCCTATACTCCGAAGGGCGTGTGGGGGGCCTCTAACGGCATGTGCCACCGGCGAGGAGCCGGAGCCACCCCCACGGCTTCCTGCCCAGGCTGGCTGCAGCACTCACCAAGGCCAGGCTGACGACAGGGGCAGTGGTGGAGATGGGAGCATGTGCCCAGGAGGCAGGGCATTGTGACATCACCCACTGTTTCTGAGGGGCGGCAGGCTGACCAGGCGGGGCTTGTGTGCCCTCTAACCTAACGCCAGGCCCCTGCGGCCCTGCCCACGGGCTGGCCCCCTAGTGCCCAAGCCCTGCCAGACCCTGTTGGCCTAAACGCTCCTTGGCTCCAACACAGACCAGGCTCTGCTCAGAGCTCTGGGGACCACAGTTCAGGGGAGGGGAAGCCACTTCTCAAGAGGCCCGTGAACAAGACACAGGGCCTGCTGGGCCGCAGCTCCATGGCCTGCCCCTGCGCCCACCCCACCGCTGAGGACCGGCTTGCTGCTGCTGCCGCCCACCCAACGGGCCACAGGGCCAGAGCCGGAACAGCGGCAGGTCCAGCTCCTGCTGCTCAGGTGAGAAAATGAGCCCAGCTGCTTGCCCCCAGGTGCAGTGACAGCTGCACCGGGGGCCCCTGGCTCAGGTGAGGGGTGCACAGGACAGGTGGTACTTACTTTCGCTCTGACCTCCTAGGACAGCATGGAGAGAAAGCAGCAAGGTTAGAGGAAGTCAGACAGGGCGGCCCCAGCAGGCTGGAGGGCCCTTCCGGAAGCTGCCTGGTGAGGCATGCAGGCGCGTTTGGTGGAGGAGACAGATGGTGAGCACCAGCGAGACCCGCCACCCAAATCCCAGGAGGCAGCCGAGTCCGCCGCCCAGGCAGCGCTGCGCCATCATCACTTGAAACGGGCAGTTCCCAGAGTTCCCTGAGCCGAGCCCAGGCAGGCCCTGGGAGGCACAACCTGAACACCCCGCCCACCTGTTCCTCGCTCATGCCAAGGCGACCGGGGACAGGTCAGCCGGCACCCCGAGCGCCCCCACGGTGCACCTGGAGCTGTGCAGGGCATCCCCACCCAGCCCCGCCACCCACATTGCCACTGGGTCCAGGCTGCTGGACAAGGTGCAAGATGACAAGGACCACTCCAGGGGTCTTGGTGTCCACCCAGCCCTGGTGCTCACGCTGGGACACGGCGCTACCAAAGGGCTCTGAGGGGCAAAGTCTTCCTGGTATGTGTAAAAGGCCAGGGAAAAACAGGCCACGGACACTCGGTGCCACACCCCAAATCCACAAGAGGTGACAGCCCAGGTGAGGAGGCCACATGCAGACTCTGCCTGCTGAGCACAGGCGACAAGACCTGCCCACCCTGCCCTGGTCTGCAGCATCCCCAGCCACTCAGCAACTGGACTCCGAAAAATCTGTCCCCCTTCTCCGACGGGAGCTCGGCCACCCAGGTCCCTCCTGACACCAACTCGCTGATGGACAGGGATGCACAAGGTGCCCTGAGGGGCAGACAACAAGCTGGTACCCAGGGGAGGCAGCTGGCCCTCGGGAGCGTGCAGGAGGTCCCGGGCAGCTCCCTGCAGGAGCAACACCCACCGCGAAGGCTTCTTAGGAGGCACAGTACCCAGAGGGGGTGTGGGCATGGCTCTGGGGGGAAGGGCCCTCCGGGGCCACAGCAATGAGCCACTCCCACCCGCAGAGCGTCACCCGGGAGACTGGCCACAGCTGAGGGCAGCAGAGCACCACCCGGGCGTGAAGCCGATGTTGAGACAGGGCGGTGGCACCCACAGGGACGCTACCAGCTCCCCCTGCCCCGCTGCTGGGTCTCCAGGGACAGCGGAGTACCCCCAGCGGCTCCGACGCGGAAGCCCACCTCTACCTCCTCGACTCCCTCGTCCCTGCCCGAGCCCGCCCCTCCTGGCAGAAAAGCGAGCTGGAGTGGAGCCCTTCCCCGGCGGACACAGACACACCAGCCTGTGCTCTGCAGCAGGGACCCTCATCATCCAGTCCCTCCGGGCGGCAGCAGTCACAGCGCAGAGCGTGGGGAGGAAAACTCGCCGACACCAGGCCGAGGACCGGGGGTGGCCTCGGGGGTCCTGCTCACCCGCAGGGCAAAGAGCCGGGCTGCCCCCACCACGGCTCAGCGAGACCGCCCCCCTCAGGGCACCGCCCCGCCGAGCTGCCTTGGGTTCTCGGGGGCCCCTGGTTTGGGAGGCCCCAAGGGGACCACGCTCCGCCTGGCCACCAGGAAGGCAGTGACGCAGCTGAGGTGGTCCTGGTTAGATGTGACCCTGCCTCCGCCACGCGCCCCGCGCCCCGCCCCAAACCCGGCGCGCCGAGCCAGGTGCAGGCCCTGTGGGCTGCAGGCTTCCCTGCCTCCGCGGAGCCAGGAGGGCAGTTCCGGTGCCAGCACAGGGAAGCTGGCAGCAGCTCCCGCCTGGGGCGCTCCTGGCTCGAGGGCCCTGAATGCAGGGGAGGGTGCGGCCTGGCAGAGCTGTGCCCACCAAGGCGTCAGGGCCTGTGACACTGGGCAAACGGAGGCTTCTGGAAAGGGTCGGCCCCTCCCCTGGCTCTGCCCTCCCCAACGCCTTCACGTCCTCCGGACACCGCCTCGGGGGCCCTTTGCCCACAGCACCCCACGGCAGTCGCACCGAGAGGAGCTCCCAGACTGTACACCAGCGCTCAGGAAATGCCCTTCCGCGGGACGCGAGAACGCAGCGAGCAGGCGTGAGGCGTGCGCGGGCCGGGCTCTGCGCCCGCTCATCCTCCTCTGTGCGGCTGCGGCGTGGCCTGGACCCGCGCGCCCAGCAGAGCCCTCTCCATCTGCAGTGTCACCCGCAGCACCGAGCGACAGAAACGTCCCAGTCCACGGGAACAGCCACTCAGGGGGCGGCTGCATGGACAGGTGGGGTGGGTGCCCTCTGCCTTCCCTGGAGGGGTTCCACCACCCCAAATCCTACTCAGAGGCTTTCCGGCCTGTCCTACTGGCAAGAAGGCGGACCTGCACCCGTGCCAGGCCCGGCAACCAGGTTCCTGCCTCACACCACAGCCTGTCAGTTCTACCTCTGCCCCAGCCCCTGCATCTTCCCCCGAGGCAACTCCGGTACCCCACGTGCTTCCCCACCTCCACGTACACACCTAGTGTGGATGTCTGCAGGCCTCTCACAGCTGGGCGCAGGAGTGGGAAAGCGAGGCTCCGAGTCAGCGAGGTGAGGAGCTGGGGACCCCCGTCTCCCTCCGATGCCTGTACTGCACATCGGCGTCACGCTGCCACCCACTCCCAACACATACATACATGTTGTCTTAAAATTATTGGCGCAGGGCCACGGCTTGATAAATGCTCAGGCCAGCATTTCCTGCTTGCGGTCCGCAAAAAGCTGATACTAGTATATGACATATTGGAAGCATTCTTTTTGGTAATCTTTTAAAAAAACCCAACCTTCAAAAAACCAGTCACAAAAGCACCAGTAAAGCACATCTGCTCCTTGCTGAACCCTGCACCCTCACCCAGAAGCAAAGCCCAGGTGGCTGGTCCCCAACTGGATTCGCCAGGGGGCAGCTGTCAGGGCCCAGTGAGGATGAGAAGGACTGGTGGTCAAGTGCTCACCCTGCCCAGCCTCCCATGAACCCCACAGCATCCCTCACCACAAGGTGAAGAAATGGAGACCGGGCCTGGAGGGCACCCTCGGGCTGGTACAAGGACAGAACATTGTCCTGCAGAAGTGACGCAGGAAAAGTACTCTGAGTTTGTGTGCCAGGCACTCCATGAGAAGGCGCTTTTCTCAGGGGACACTCTGTCCACAGGGCTGGACATAGGAATTGACCAAACTGCATTTTGAGCCAGCCCACCTACCCACTTGGGGTGCCCAGGGCATCACAGCTAAAGACGCGTCCTTCCCAGCCCCAGGCCAGGCCCCCTCGAGAGCTCTGTGCCAGGGTCAATTTAAGAGACACCCGGGCTGGCAGGGGCCACCCCAACAGTTCTCTCGCTCCGGGGTGGCCCTTCATTCTGGAAACCCTGACCTGCAGCCTCTGTGGGGTCTCCGCCCCTTGGCTCCAGCACCAGCCTTTCCCTCCTTCCAAAGTGCCGTTTTTCAGGAAGGCATTATCCTCGCCTTCAAAGACTGGTTTCAACGCCGCCTGCCCGGGCACCTTCAGAGAACCCTGTGTTTCAGTCACTCAGCAGTCACATCCTTATTCCTTCCCGCATTCACAAGCCGTCAAGGTTCCACGAGGACTGGACACGCGCCTGTTCCCTAGGTCCAGGACCAGAATGCAGTAGGTGCTTAATAAATACGCGTTGCTGGACAAAGGACGGTCCACAGGCCCGGGCCACACAGCTGGGCAGATACATATTCCTGTCACCCACCGACACAGGACAACGCGGCGCCCAGCGGCCCCGCCACCTCCGGGCTGGGCCGGCCACGTGGCCCGCGGGCCCCGCCCCTCCGCGCTCGCCCCGGGAGCCACACTCGGCCCCCGCCCCTAAGCCGGCACGCCGACGGCACTTGCGCCTCGGTCCCTGACGGCGCGGAGCCGCGGGCGCAGCTCGGCCGCCCGCCCCCCGGCCCGTGCGGCCTCCGGGGCTCGTGCGGCTCCTTCCGCGCGGGCCGCGGTACTCACACTCCAGCCAAGGACGCGGCGACCAAAGAGGAGGGATCGGCGGCGCGGGACGCCTGAGGAAAGGGAGGGCTGACCCGGCCGCGCACGGGAAATGAAGCGGCGGGCCCTACCACGCGCCGCCGGCCGGGGCGCGGGGGAAGCGGCTCCCGCGCACGCCCCGCCCCGCCGCCCGGAGCTCCCCGCGCGACTCCCCCCGCTGCTGCCAAGACAGAAGCCAGGGAGAGACCACCACGGGGCTCGCTCTCTCCTGGAGGAGCCGCGGCACACAGCCGGGAACAGGACTGCAGCCGGCTCGCTCACCCCCCCGCGCTACCGGCCCAGTGGACTCGTCGGGACGGGGCGGGGCTGACGGGCCCGCACGCGCCGGGAGCCGGGCGGCGCGGGGCGGGGCCAGCGCGCCTGCGCCTCGGGAGCCGGCGAGACAAAGGGGAGGGTCGCGGCCGGCCCCGCCCCCAGCGCCCCGCCCCGCGCGGCCGGCCGGGCGGGCTTATGGCTCCCGCGCTCCCGCCGCCGCCGCCATGTACCCTGCGGGCCCCTCGGCCGGTCCGGCCCCGCGCCGCGGCCGCCGACCTCCGCCCGGGCGCCCCACGCAGCCACCGCGGCCCTCCGCGCCCGTCCCGGCCCCCGCCGCGCGGCCCCGCGTGGCCGTGAAGATGGCCTTCCGCAAGGCCTACTCCATCAAGGACAAGCTGCAGGCCATCGAGCGCGTCAAGGGCGGCGAGCGACAGGCCAGCGTGTGCCGCGACTTCGGCGTGCCCGGCGGCACGCTGCGCGGCTGGCTCAAAGACGAGCCGAAGCTGCGCTGGTTCCTGGAGCAGCTGGGAGGCGAGGTGGGCACGCAGCGCAAGAAGATGCGGTTGGCCAACGAGGAGGAGATCGACCGCGCCGTGTACTCGTGGTTCCTGGCGCTGCGCCAGCACGGCGTGCCGCTCTCGGGGCCGCTCATCCAGGCGCAGGCCGAGGCCTTCGCGCGCCAGATCTACGGGCCCGAGTGCACTTTCAAGGCCAGCCACGGCTGGTTCTGGCGCTGGCAGAAGCGCCACGGCATCTCCAGCCAGCGCATCTACGGCGAGACCGAGCACCCGGCCGCCGGCCCCGCGCCGAGCCCGCCCGTCAAGCAGGAACCCGCGCAGCCTCCGGGCGCCAGCCCCCTGCCGGGCCGCGTCCCGGCCCCGCCGCCCCCCGCTGAGGGCGGCTACGGCGACGAGCAGATCTACAATGCCAACGTCACCGGCCTCTATTGGAAGCTGCTTCCGGAGCAGGCTGCGCCACTAGGCGCGGGAGGCTGCGGTCGCCGCTGGCGGGGTGACCGGGTGACGGTGCTGCTGGCCGCTAACTTAACCGGCAGCCACAAACTGAAGCCGCTGGTCATTGGGCAGCTGCCGGACCCGCCCAGCCTGCGCCACCACAACCAGGACAAGTTCCCAGCTTCCTACCGCTACAGCCCAGATGCCTGGCTCAGTCGCCCTCTGCTGCGCGGCTGGTTCTTCGAGGAGTTCGTCCCCGGCGTCAGGCGTTACCTGCGCCGCAGCTGCCTGCAGCAGAAGGCCGTGCTGCTGGTCGCCCACCCACCCTGCCCGAGCCCCGCCACCAGGATGCCCGCCCTGGAGGAGAGTGAGGAGACCCCCAGGCGCTTCCGGCCCGAGCCCCTCGGTCCCCCGGAGGAGCTGCAGACCCCCGATGGGGCTGTTCGCGTGCTGTTCCTGTCCAAGGGCAGCGGTCGGGCACACATCCCCGCCCCTCTGGAGCAGGGTGTGGTGGCTGCCTTCAAGCAGCTGTACAAGCGGGAGCTGTTGCGGCTGGCCGTGTCCTGCGCCGGGGGCTCCCCGCTGGACTTCATGCGAAGCTTCATGCTCAAGGACATGCTCTACCTAGCTGGCCTCTCCTGGGACCTGGTGCAGGCAGGCAGCATCGAGCGCTGCTGGCTGCTGGGCTTGCGGGCGGCCTTCGAGCCCCAGCCAGAGGAGTGTGCTGGGCAGGGGCAGCCAGCCGGCCAGGCGGAGGAGGCGGCGGAGCACAGCAGAGTGCTCAGCGACCTCACGCACCTGGCGGCCCTGGCCTACCAGCGCCTGGCTCCGGAGGAGGTCGCCACGTGGCTGCACCTGGATGACGACGGGTGCCTGCCCGAGGGCTGCCGTGAGGAGGCGGGCCCTGGCCGGCCCCCTGCCCCGCCTCCAGCCAGCCTCCCCTCTCCAGCGGAGTGCGGGGAGGGGGCGTTGGCCGTCCCCACCGCTGGGGAGGCCGTGCGAGGTCTCGAGACCGCGCTGCGGTGGCTGGAAGGCCAGGACCCGCGGGAGGTGGGGCCGCTGAAGCTGGTGCAGCTGCGCTCCCTGATCAGCATGGCCCGGAGGCTGGGTGGCATTGGGCCCTCCCCAGAAGTCCCCGACGACGGGGTATGAGCAAGCCAGCCCGAGCGGCCTTTGTCCTGCTGCACCCAGAGGGAGGGGACACAGTCTCCCCCTCTGCCCCCCCTAGTGGCCTGCCCCGTGACCAGGGGTTCTGGGGATGCCAGCCTGATCCGCCAGGAGGAGCTGTGTGGGTGGAAGGTCATCCTGGGGGCTGGAAGGGAGGCCCCAGCCTTGTGCTCCCCCTGCCTGGGCTAGCACTCCCATGGGGTCTGTGGCCTTGGCCGGGGCCCCTCACACACGCCTGGCACTCAGGCCGCAGCGCCTACCAGAGGGCGGTTCGCTGTGTTCTGCCCCGCCCCTGTAGGGCTGAGGCCTCCACTCTGCCCCCTGGTGGCCGGTGGCTTCGCCAGGCGAGGGCCCCGCATTCCTGTCCACCTGGAGCCCTGGTGCTGCACGGGTCCTGTGCCACAGCCACAGCGCGTGGCGCAGCGGGGAGGCACAACACTCGGGGTTTTTAGCGCATTAAGTCCGTTTTCACAGATAGTCTACGAGAGGCAGGGTGGTGTCTCAGTCCCCAGCCTGGGTTCGGTCTCAGGATGGCTCCGTGGGCCAGGGAGGGACTGTGCCCCGCACCTGGGCCTCCTGAGGTTCTGGTGTGTGGGGATGTAGATTTCAGCTCCACTCAGATTTTAATTTTCCTTAAGAAAATACATCTCTGAACAGCGCTCTTGTCGCATGGGGTTGGTGTGCGGCCAGACTGCGGCCTGGTGACTTGAACAGTGACTCGTCAAGCTCCGCAGACTCCCCCAGCAGCCACAGCCCACTTCGTCCAGCCCCGGGGCCATCCACCTACCCTGGAACAGGCTGGCAGCACTGACAGCTGTGCCGGGACGACCCCGCGGTGCCTTAGGGCCCTCTGGCCCCGTCTGCCTCTCCTGGCACTGCCGCGGGCCCCAGGAAGTGGGCTCCTGGGTGGCCCAGCTCCTGCCCCTGCTGCTCTGTCCAGCTACTCAGATCCCTGCTGCTGGTCTGAGGCGCAGGGTGCTCGCCCCAGGGCGGGAGGGCGTCTGCCTTTACAGAGATGCTGCTCAGAGCCTTCGAGAGGCGCTCGCCCTCGCTCTCCCCTGCCCTGTGTCGTCTTGGTGGCTCGAGACGACAGAGGCTGTTGACTGGTGCTGTGTGCAGCATGGAATGGCTTCCTCGCACTGAGGCCGCTGCAGGGAACCCTCGAGCAATTTCCACTCAAGTGCAGGGTCACTGACTGTTCCCTAGAACTGCCCCAGTCAAGACAAAAACCACACACATGCATAAAATATCTCAGGTCTGAAAGCTGAGGAAAGGATGGGGAGAATTTGTGAGCACCGGAAGTGAGCCTTGGCTAGCCAGGCGCAGGGCAGCGCCTCCAGCCTCGCCTGCCGGGGCCCATCTGGTGCATCCCTGTCAGCTCTGTAGCCTGCACACCTGCAGGAGCCTTTGGCAGTCTGAGGCTGGCCCTGGCTCTCTAACCCAAACAGCTGGCACAGGGCTTCAGGGACCCAGGGCTGGGAGCCTGCTGGCTGTGGAGAGGTGGCATCAGGGTCCAGGCGGGCTCCCCATGCAGCCCAGTGGCCTCAGTAATGGCCCTTCTGCCTGCAGCACTGCTGGCCCCTCTGGCCAAGGTCCTGTCCTAAGTCTCCCGTCTCACCCTCTGCGGGCCGGGGCAGGGGCTGGAGTTGGTGCTGAGATGGGTGAGTCTCTCGTGGAGCTGCGTCGTGGCACTGGCCCAGACTTCACCTCTGGAGGCGGCTCTGGTCTTCCCGGGGTCCCTCAGTGGGTGCTCCCTACAGAGGCCGGTGCAGCTGGCCTGGGGCTTGAGGAGCTAGTTGGTGCCTGGTGAGTGTGGGTGTGGGGGGCTGTTGGCTTCACTGGGCTGGTGGCCCCCTCACGAGAGGGCTTATAAGGGTGTCCTCTGTGAGTGAAGGCGCTGGTGTCCTGTGTGTGCCACAGGACAGAGGTTGGGAACACCTGGCCCCCAGGACGGCCCCAGTAAGGCCATTGTGCCCATCACAGCACAGCCGCTGGTTGGCAGTGACTTGTCTCTCTGGGCTCAGCTGAGCATGAAGTCATGGGGTGGCCTGGCAGGAGGCCCCAGAGCTTATCCGTGCAGAGTGACTGAAGCAGACCTTAGCTGGTGGCCGCACTTGGCAGCCTGCCCCTCACCGTGGTTACCTGCTGGGCCCCTGAGTGCTTGAGCCTACAACCTGGTTTGTGATGACCAGAAGCTGAGGTGGTGGGTGGCACTGGGGCTTGGGGTCTTGGCTGATGCTGCTGGAATTCCTGCAACGTTAGTCGTCTGCAAGCCAGAAGCTGTTTCACTGGAGGATTCTGGGCTCTCGGCCTCGGTGGGGGGATGCCTGCAGCCAGGGAGGTGCCTGGGGACAAACCCATCCCTTCCCCTCCTGTTCGCTGCCTTTGACCTGCACTCAAGGTGTGAAGGTCACTGCCCTTCCAGGAGGTGTCCCTTGCTCCCGGTCAGTGAGAGCTCACCCTGTGGTCTTGGCAGTGGGCAGGGAAGGGAACACGTTGGGTGAAACGAGCAAGCGCGCAGGCTTCATTTGGCTGAAACCCCCTGATTTCATTTTGAGGGAAGAGGCCAGGCAGCAGCTACCAGGGGTCCCAGCCCTGTTTGAGGGGGCTGCGTGCTTGGGAGTGGCCACCTAGATGTCCATGGACCCCAGCCTGTTGGCCCAATGCAGATTGGGAGCCCAGGCTGTGGGTAGGGCCATGGGTATTGTTTGGCCCACAGTGAGGGTGGGCAGCCATGACACTTCACTCCAGCAGCATGTCCTCGGGAGGACTGTGGGCTGCATGCTCTGAGCGGCGCTTTCGCACCCACCCTCGCTGATGGCGGAGCCGACCTGGTCAGGTGGGCCCAGTACGCTTTACAATAAAGGCTGAAAGTGTCAGCTTCAGACACATCCTCATTCTAAAGTCTTATTTGTGTAGCTCTAACCCAATGCTTGGATCTAGAGGAGTTCATAAGCTGAAAAAGTGGGGAGGGTATAAAAATGGGGCAGCGCTGATGAAAGCATCCTACGCACATTTCCAGGAAAAGTCATTTCAACCTTGTGCTATAAGGTGAATGGGCTGCGACCCTGCTCCCCGCATCCCAAGCTTCCCCTCTTGAAGTGTCCTGTCAAAGGCCACCACCATCTGGAATAAGGCTGCCCCTCCAGCTGGGCTGGGAGCTCACTGAGGCCCCTCCTTCGGGGATTGGCCTTTGCTCCCCAAGGATTATGAGATGCATCACTGGGACTCGCTGACACGTGGCTGAGTTCAAGATCAGGGTACAGGACTTCCAGGTGATGGTGTGGGGAACCCATACCCCACCTTAGACCAAGCCCAGGGTCCTGGCCTTGGCTGAGATGCGCTTCCAGGCACTTGGACTGTAGTTCTGTCAGCCACCCAGGAAATGCCAGCCACTCTGTGCCACATAACAGCAACTTTAATCCCATCTCACAGGTAAATAGGGTGTGGAAATGAATTCAGGGTGACATTCTCACAAGGAGCAGGGCCCAGTCAGACTGATCCAAGGCCAGAACAGGGTGGGGTGGGAGGCGGGAGAGGGCCCGACCTGGGTGGGAGGCGGGCAGTGAGAGGTCCCCGCATGGGGCTTGGGAGCCCTCAAGCAGTCTATCAATTTCCAATTTCACAAATCCTCAGCTGGTAGGTGGCAGAGCAGGTGACAGGCCAGGCCTCCTGTCACCTCCTCAGGCCTCTGAGTGGAAGCCAGGGGAGCTCCAGCCCCTGGGGCCTGTGTCGGGCAGAGAGGCCCAGTGAGCCTGGGGGCCGTGCAGGGGACGGCGCTGTTGGCCCCCTCCCCACAGGCCCCACAGCCTTGCTTGCGCCCTGGCTCCCAGCTGTTGGTCTGTCCAGGGACGTGCTGGAGAGGCAGGTCCTGCACCAGAAGCCAGAGCACAGGACCCTCCAGGACCCCTGAGCAGGAAGGGCCATCAGAGCCTGCTCCACCTGACACTTGCCAGCCCACCCTCCCAAGCCTGGGGCCGCTCCTCAACCAGCCTGCTGCTGCCTGGAGCCACCTGCTCTGGGGGCTCTGGGGGCTCCAGGGGCAGGGGCGGGGTGCAGATCCTCCTCAGCGGGGGTGGGGCACACAGACCCCAGCGGGGAGCCCCACCCAGGGACGGGACAGGACAGACGCGGTGGCATTAACACCCCTGGCTTCACTGAGGGCGATCGGGTCCCTGGTGCAGACTCCACGTGTCCCCGTGCCCAGCCTGGCTGCAGTCACACAGCTACGAGGGCCTCTGCTCACACCCTCACCACCTGGCCAGCTCAGGCCCTCAGAGGCCACGTCCCCGTCACGGTGGCCATCACCACGCTGCCTTCTGCCCAGGGTGGGAGGGGACCCCTCAAGTCCTGCCCCCTTGAGTTTCCCCGTGCGGGAGACAGGGTGCAGTGCTGAGGTTCCTGCGGGTCAAAGGACCACAGTGCTCGGGAGGGGGCTGGGAGGGCGGGGCTGGGGCAGCTGGGTGTTCTGGGTACTTGGACTGTGACCCCCATGTTGCACCCATGCCCTACTTCCTGCTGAGCTCCTTGGCCCGGCAGGTGGCGGCCTCCACGGCACTCATGGTGGCTGCCCGAAGCCCACCCTGCTCCAGGGCGTGGAGCCCGTAGATGGTGGTGCCACCTGGCGTGCACACGTCCGTCCGCAGCAGGGCTGGGTGCTGTCCCTTCTGCAGCAGCATCTTGGCCGTCCCCTGGAGAGGAGGGCGTTGGGAACCGGTGACTTGAGAGAGGCGGTGGGGGGGCCCTCGCTCCAGCCCAGCCCTCCTGTGTCCTGTCATCAAGCGTCCCCCGATCTCGGCCTGGGCTTCTTGGGCCCGCTGTCTCCCTTCCCGCTGCTCCCAGGAGGCACACAGCCCCATCCCTTTCACGTGCTCCCCTGGGGCCGCCATCACTCACCAGCAGGGTCTGAGCAGCAATGCGGTGGGCCAGGCCACTGGGCATGCCCATCTTGACGGCGCCCTCGGCCAGGGCCTCGGAGAAGGCGCACACCTGTGGGCAGTGGTGTCAGTGCCAGCGCCCCCTGCACACAGCACCCGCCTTGAGAAGGCTCAGAACCTTCAGGAAGAGGGCCCAGGGCACCAGCCGCCAGGGCAGCACCCAGGCTGAGGCCTGGGCCCAGGGCTCTGCTGGCCTCAAAGGCCCAGAAAGGCAGTGACGTGGCTGAGAGCAGAGCTCGCGGGCAGCTGGGGACCAAGCCTCTGGGTCTGAGGGCAGGGCAGTCACAGGGACTCGGGAAGGCCCTGCTTCGCACAGGGACGGCCCGTGGGGGCAGGGGGACTAGACAACACTTACGAAGGCCACACCGCTGCCGCCGAGGCCGGTGTGGATGTCCAATAGGGCTTCGGGCACCTCCTCACACTGCCCGCAGGCCTCCAGCAAAGTCTGCAGGAACTCGGCCTCGCTGCTCCCGGCATGGCGGCCCCGTGCCATTGCCATGGCTCCCTCCTGGACCACGCAGGGTAGGTTGGGCGAGACCCGCAGCACTCGTGCGGTCAGGGGCAGCAGCTGGCCAGAAGGAGGTCGGAGTCAAGGAACCTGTGGGTCAGCCCTGCCAGGCAGGTGCGCACCCCAGTCAGGCCCCCTCCCCGGCTCCCCAGGTACGGCCCCAAGAGGAAACCTAACCCTAGTGCCTTAGCCACCTGGCCATCTCTGCAGGCTGGCTAAGAGGCTGCCTGCCACCTGTCCCACCCATCCTGGGGCGTTTCGGATGGTGAGGGCTGGGAAGCTGAGTCTGGCCAGCAGAGCCCACTCTGGGGTCACAGCCTCATTCCCACAGGCCACTTACCTCCTCCAGGGTGCTCAGAGAGACCCCAGCAGCCACAGACACCAAGATGTGCTGAGAGGTGACCACAGGGGCCACCTCTGCCAAGACGGCCGGCAGGATGTGGGGCTTGGTGGCAAAGAAGACCAGTGAGCAGGTCTGCAGCACCTCCTGGTTCGAGTGCGTGGTCTCGCAGCCCAGAGCCTGCACCGGGAACGCCAGGGCCGGCACGGGGTAAGCGGGCGTCTTCCCAGAGCACGGTCCTTCCAGCTGGAGCCCATCTGCCTCCCCAGAGGTCTCTGTGCATCTCTCCCGGGCCACCCCAGCTCCTGACTCATGCAGCCCAGGACTCGCCCAGACCACGCGCTCTTGCTCAGGACCCAACCCTGAGCCCCACAGACCCCCGCTGCCAGCACCAACGTGGCCTCTCTGAGCCCATACGTACCCATGGCCATCCCTGCCCACCCCAACATACACACACATGCATGCACACGCATACACACATGCACACTCGCACACGCACACGCCTTTACTCTGCCCTGGCCCTCCAGAACCTTGACTTTCCCTCTGGCCTTTGACCTCCCTTCCCCAGCACAGTCTCAAAACTTTAGCTACATAAGCAGCACTTCCCTAGCCCCAAGGAGTGTCTCAGAGGAACAGGAGCCAAGAGCCACCCTGGGCTCCTGGGGGCAGCCTCAACTCAGAGGAGCTGGGCCCCAGCTCACCCGGAAATGGCAGAGGTTCCTGTCAGTTGGCGCACTGGCCAGCACATGCTGGGCTTCCACTTTTCCTGGAGAAAGGCAAGGCCTGGGGTCAGTGAGGAGGGAGGAAGGAGGGGAGGAGCCGGCCTGGCCTGCCCTTTACTGAAAGCTCTCTCAGGACCAGCCTCACCTGGACCCTCTGGCCCTTGGCTGGCCTGAGGCTCTCCACAAACCCAAGCGCTTGGCAGGGGTGCCTGGTGCAGCCCAGACCGGGCAATCAGATCCATTCGATTCTACTCGGCAGTCACTGCCACTGCCGCTGCTGGATCCAGGGGCCCTGCTGTACGCGGGGGCCAGGAGCTTTCCCTGTCTTGTGGGGACGCAGATCCCAGGGTCCTCCGCCTCTGGGAATAGGAAGGTTAGGGAGGACGGGGGTGGGGGGTAGGGAGGCCCAATGGGGGCCGAGCTTCCCTGGGAGGGGGTGCCTCTGTGCTGGGATGTCAAAGCTGAGGATCAGTGCCCATTTGGTAGCAATCATCTGTGGAGTATGGGGCTGGGGAGGTCGGACTTCTGTAACGCCTAACAGGAAGGCAGAAGTACACCCCAAACCTGAACCCAGAATTGATTAACCGTGGCAATGATGTACACCCACTGTGTGTTACACAGCCACGCAATGCACTCGACGCTGAAGCTGGACAGCCTCGGGAGGCAGGCGACAGTGCCGGTTTTAAGACACCTGAGACTTGCAGTCAACTTTTTGTGACTTTGACCCCTCAACTTCGATATCTGGCTGAAGGCAGAAAACCAGCCAATTACCTACACGTAAAGGTTTCTAAATTCCGTGGCGTAGGATCAAGCCAGCGCTGTCATCCCCTGCTGGAAACCAATGGTTCTCAACTGGAGAAGATCCCCATGCCCCCCAGGTGACAAAGGCAGTGTCTGGAGACTTTTTTTTTGGCTGTCACAATTGGTGGGTGCTACTGACATCTAGTGGGGAGAGGCCAGGGAAGCCGCTAAAAACTCTACCATGTGAAGGATGGAATATCTAGCCCCAAATGTCCTTAGTGCTGAGGTTTAGAAATCCTGTACCACGCCACCAGGAGTGGAGTTGGCATACGAATAGAAAAACGCCTCCTAGGTCAAGCAACCAGACAAAGGCCAGAGAGTGGCATGAGATCTCAGGCTCTAAGGGGGTGCTGTCCCAAGCAATGTGTGAACTGCATTTCCTAGCAGTCACATGAAACAGGAAGAAACAGGTGAAGCTAAATGTATTACATTTTATTTACTCCAACATAGCCAAAATACTATCCGTCCAATGCATAATCAATATTAAAAACTACTAAAATATGTTACTTTTCCTTTTCTGATGCTAAATCTTCCAAATCCGCTGTACATGTTATCCTATACACTCAAAGCACTTCTCAAATCAGGCTAGCCACATTTCAAGAACTCTACGACCACTTGCGGCTGCTGGCTGCAGTGGGGACCGGCTCGAAGCCTTCTCGCGCACGTCCCTTCCTGCGGTGCGCTCCGGGTAAAGTGAGTCCCGGGGCAGGGTCCGCCGTGGCCTACGCCCGCGCGGCCTCGCTCCACTCTGTGTCCCCTGGGCGCACGTCCCCGGCTGCCCTGGCTCCTCCCCCGGGGACTGCGGGATTCCATCCCTGCAGGCAAGTGAGCTCCGGCCAGGTGAACCCGCCCCTCCCACACCAGACCCGTGTCGGAAACCACCACGCGCCCCACCTGCTCGGATGAGGCCCTGCGCGATGGCCTCCGCCATGCGGCCGGCGCCCACGAAGCCCACACGCCACGGACCCGACTGCGCCGCCGCCATCTCGCCGCTGCCCGCCCCGGGCCCCGCCCCTTCCGCGGCCCGCCAATGGGCTGTGCCTCCCCGCCCCACCCTCGTCCATTGGCTGCCGGGCAGCACGCCCCGCCCCTCCCGCGCCGCTCCGGGCTGCGCTCTGCAGCCCGCAGCTCCCTGGGGCGGGGCACCGCAAGGGGCGGGGCCGAGTGGCTGGCGCCCGGGATCGTCCCCTGCCGCGGGCGTAAGGCCTGGGTCGCGGTGCTGGGGGTGACAGCGAGTCATGGTAGGGTTCTGGGGGTGTGTGTGCAGATCAGATTCTGATTTTCCGGAAGGCAGCTTGAGAAACTCCATTCAAAGACGAAGAGTCGAGAAGAGTGGCGTCTGACCTCGTCCAGGAGGTCGGTGCCCTGGAGCGTACCTGGTCGGTGTCCCTCGTGGGGACGCTGCCGAGCTCGGGAGGCCACCGATCGGTGGTCGCTTGGCAGCGGAGCTTCCAGGAGGGACATGCGTCCTAATTCTGATGAAAGACCAGTAGACGCGGTCCACATTCCGGCCCTGCCAGCCACAGGATTGTTCCTCTGGGTGAAAGCATCATACTCAGAGAGCCTGGATCCTCCATCTGGAACCTGGGAGTGGACTCAGGTGGGAAGGACAGGGCACTACCTGGTCAGAGCTTGTGGTCAGATACTCCCCAAGCCGCAGCGGCTCGTGGTGACGGCATAAAATTAGCACTGCCAATGAAATGTGTGAGCAGGTGTCTTCAGCTTTTTTGTTAAAGAAATTACTCTGGCCAGACCAGACACCTATTTCTGTGGGCCTCCCAGGAAGCTGAGGGAAGGAGGCAGGCCTTCCTCAGGCCTGAGGCCCCAGCAGAGATCTAGCCCCTCTATCTGGTTCTGGGGGTGATGGAGTGTTTGACTCTGGGCCAGGGGCCATCTTAGAGACGGACAGGGATAGGTGGGGATGTGTGTGGGCTGTGCTTGTAAATTCTACTTGACACAGGGAAAGTAAGGCTTGAGCATCTATTATTGTGGGTTTTTTTTTTAATAGTTTGCAAGTTTAAGATTGTATTCTAAGGATTTTTTTTTTCTTTTAAACTCTACTTTGATATTTTCTAAGCTCATCAACAATAAAATTCCCTAATTCATTCAACATTGCCTCCACTGTGGCCCTACTCTGGGCAGGGATGAGTGCCACACATCAGCTGACCTGACAGCTGCCCCTCAGCCTGAGAACACATTCTGTCTAGGGAGAAATCCCCTCTATGGTAAATACACACGGGGCAACCTAGGGGACACTGAGGACACACAACCATCACTTGCGTCCTGCCAGGTGTATCCAGGACTCTTCTGTGCCAGGCCTCCTTTCCACTGTTCTCACCTGGCTCGTCCAGCTCCACCTCAGGCACCCCCCCCCCGGAACTCTGACACGGGCAGAGCCTTCATTAGCAAAGGGTTGACACCCAGGGGATACACTAACGAAGGGCAGACCTGGGTCCTGGAGCTCCAAGTCCCAAGGGGAGAAGGGGCTCCCAGGAGTTTCCAGACAGCAGACAGGCAGCCCCGCATAGCAATGTGGGGGTTTGGAGGGAAAGGACCTCAGCTGGAACCTAAAAGGCAGGGAGGCACTGAAACTAGAAGGGCACTGGGGGCAGCTGGGGAGGCCTGAGGGATGAACACCTGGGCTTACCGGAGAGCAAGGAGGTGGTGACGAATGCAGTGAGGGCAGCTGGGCTCGGGGAGAGAGGATGGGACTCGTGTGCCTGGAACAGGGAAGACAGCCACCACCCCCCGGATTAATGGTAGGAAGGAATGGACGAGGCAGGCACATCTGGGTAAGAAAGCTGAGAGTCATCAGCATGAAGGTGGCGAAGGACCCAGGCCAGGAGGGGCCCTGAGGAGAGGCAGGCCCCAGGCCAGGGAAGGTGCCTGGTCCTCGGCAAGCAGTCCATCAAGCCCCTGGGGGGCTTTGGAGCTGGGTACTCCTAGACCCACAGCCCAGCACTGACTGGCTGGCCACGGTACCTGTCATTCGACCTGTCTGGACTTTGCCCTGCTCAAATCAAGACTGGAAAGCCCATGTCACTCACCTTTCTGCCCACAAAAGGCCCAGTGGGCACTCCCAGGTGACACCTGTTACTGTCCGTGGGAGAAGGGCAGGCTGGGCCCAGCTGTCTCTTATAGTCCCAGGAAAGGCTGAGCCACCCACTCACCATCCTCCCCTCAGATCCACCCCACTCTGCCTGTCCAAATCCAGACCCAGCCTCTTTCCCAAAAAGCCCTGGGGCTGAGGGGAGAAGCGCAGGGGAGGGCAGGTCATCAGGCCTGCTCATGGCGATGGCCCCAGCAGGAGATGCTCTGCCTGTACCCCACTGGCCAACGGTCCACCCTCCCTCACCCCCGAGGCCTACCTGCTTCCTGCCCACACACCTGCCTCTCCATGTCTCTGGCTTCTGCCCCCCCAGGGACAGTTGGCCATCCCGGCCCAGCAGCTCTTGGGGGCTGAGCATTCAACAGGGAGACAGTGGGTCCTAGGGCTGGCCATGCTCGGGGAGGCAGTGCCTGGTGTGGGGCACGGCTGGCACAGAGCTGCCAGGGCCAGGCCTGTGAAATGCACTTTATTGGCTCCCCGGGGTGGGAGAGCAAGATCAGAAGTGGACACGCTCAGAACTCGGGCACTGGCACCAGGGAGCTAGCTGCCAGGCCGGGCCGGGCCTGGTATCCCTGAGGGTGAACAGGAGTGTGGCCCTGCTGGACAGCTTCCGGAAGCCACCCTGGCGGAGGCGTGGAACGTGGGCCCACGTCGCGGGCAGCGCCCTGGACTCCTGGCAAGGACTGCGGGTGGCGGCCACGGGGCTCAGCCGGCTGACTGGCCTAAGGGAGGCAGGCGCGGGCCCTGCCGTGCCTCACTTCCGGGCCTGCTCGTAGTTGTCGGTGAACCAGGCACAGGTCTCCTTGACGGCTGCAGAGGGCGAGCGAGGGCCAGAGCTGCACCGTCCTCCGTGGGAGGTGGGGAGCGTGCGGCCCCCAGTGATGTAGGGCAGTCACCCCTGTGTCCTGCCACCCGGATAAAGGTCTGGAGACCCAAACAGCAGGGCGTCCAACCCCAGCTGGCAGTAGAAAGCTGAGGCCCAGGGAGGGGCAGGGGCCTCACCCTGCTTGAAGGGTGTGAACCGGAAGTCCGGTAGGTAGGCCCGCAGCTTGCCGTTACTGGCTGTCTTCTTAAACTGCCCGTCTGACTTGCTCGTGTCAAACTGGGGGCCTGGTCAAGGTCACAGCAGAAGGGCGGCCCCCACTCCCTCCTCCACCGTCCTGTGCCCATCCCTGGGGAGCTCTGGGACAGAATGGCAGACCCAGCCCCAATGGCCAGGGTGGGCACCACCATGCGCCAGACCAGATCGCAGCCTCTGGCAGGGAGGGGAGGCCCCCAGGGCCCACCGGATGTGCCAAAGGATACGGTGATGCCCCCGTGGAAGTCCATGGCCTCTGCCACAGCCTCGGCTGCCTCCTGGATGGAAACCTCATCCTCCTCGCCCACTGTGGGGACCAAGGGACCCCAGACGGGGTCAGGCTTCCTCTGCCTGGCCCCTGCCACCCACCCCCCCCCGGACGTCCCACAGAAGCGGTGGGGTGGGGCTGCGGGATGCCCACCTGACAGGATGATGGGCTCCACCTCACTGTACTCCCGCAGGACCCAGATAAAGAGCCGGGCCAGGTCCTGGCATCAGACAGGCAGGGTCAAAGGCCACCAGTGACAGCCAAACCGGACAACAGGGTACCTCTACCGCGCATACCTGTCCAGTGGGGGCATAGGCCAGGCCCCACCAGGGCCAGGGGCACCTCCCTTTGGGCAGTCCCTGGCCAGCTCTGCCCCAATGGCCGATCCTTTCTCCCACTGAGCTCAGAGCTGCACCCAGAACTCCCATGGGGCCAGGCACCTACAGGGGCTCAGATCCCCCCCCTTCCCAGGCTCCCTCACCCTCCCCACAGCCAGCATGGCAGGCCCAGGGAGACACCGTGGGGACAACTGTGCACCCTCCTGCACGAACCAGTGAGTAGATGAACTGCCTCCGCGGCCTCCCCGTGCCCCACACCGTCAGGGCTGAGCCGCTGCCTGCGGATTCCGGGAGCGCGGCTGTCAGAGCTGGCTGTGCCAGCCACCACACTCCTCCCAGCCGAGACCCAGGGACCCCAACAGGACCGTGCCCTGGTCGGTGCTGGGCGGCAGGCACTCACGCTTGGCCAGGTGCACCTTGTGGATGAGGCCCGGCAGCACGTGGCCATCCTCGATATTGAAGTTGTCGTGGGGCCCGAAGACATTGGTGGGGATGACCGCGGTGAAGGTGCAGCCGTGCTGCTGGAAGTAGGCCCTGCGGAGGCACAGCGTGTCCTCCGGCCCTCGCCCTGGGACCACCCACCCTACCCTCCCTAGCGTCTTAGCTGGAGATTGGCAAGCGAGGGAGATGACGGCTGGGAGCCCCACCGGGTACCCGCCAAGGCCCCACCCACCCGGGGGCACGCGGCCCTCTTCCCCCACTCCTGGCTGGCCTCAGGTGGACAGGTGCAGGAGGACCTGTTCTGCACGTCAATCATCCGCTTGGCGTAGGCGTAGCCAAAGTTGCTGCTGTGCGGGGGCCCGTTGTGGATCTGGCGGAGCAGAGAAAACTTATGCTCCCAGGCCCCGCCCCCGCCCAGGCCCCGCCCCCAGCCGGCCTCCCCTCTCACCATGGTCTCATCGATGGGGTAGGTGGTCTTGTCAGGGAAAATGCAGGTAGACAGGCAGGAGACCACCTTGCAGGCTCCCACTTCGAAGGCCGAATGCAGGACGTTGTCGTTGATGTGCATGTTTTTCCTCTTGAGGGAGGGGGGTCAGTGATGGGTTCAGGCCTTCCAGGCAAGACCCCAGCCCTTACCTGCTCCCCCAGCAGAAGCTGGACATACCCTGGCCCTCCGACCTGGGCAGTACCTGAGCCTCCTTGTCCTGCTTCCCCAGGCAGGATGGAGCCTCTGCTTGCCCTCCTGGCCTATTACACCCTTAGCTGGCCGACCCCTCCCAGGGCTGTAGGAGGGTCTGGACCTGCCTTCCCAGGGTCCGGGAGGAGAGGGCTGCACCCCTCAGCTCAAGGCTGGGCCCCACCCACAAGGGCTGCTGAGGGTGGAACAGAGCTCGGGCGATCTGGCCCTGAAGCAGAAGGGGCCCCTCCAGCCACCTGCTCTCAGGCGCCTAGGAGCACCGAAGCCTTGGGCCAGCGCCACACTCTGGGGCCCGCCTCTCCTTCTGGAAATTGGATATGAGATGGCCAGGGCATTTGGACTGGTCTGGGGAGAAGGGAGAGGTGGCAGCGGTGAGGCAGCCTGCTGGGAAGGCTGTGGCTGAGACAAGGTGGGTCCGTCCTGGGTGACAGGGACCCCCAGGGCAGAATCTGGTCTGAGCCTCTGCACCCTAGTGCCTGATGCAGGGCCGAACCATGCCAAGGCCAGCTGGCTGGAGACAGTGGGGCCAACCCTCAGGGGTGCAGCCCGCAGAACCACAGTCTCCTCCTGCACCCCACCACAAGGCACACACCGCAGACTTAGCACCCAGTTCACACTTCTGTACCCTGGAGTGTGTGCTGTGACTCGTTTGGTGCAGCTGGACCAGAGGTCCTGGGAGCAGAATGGAGTGAAGATGGGGAGCAGCCCCAAGCCACACAGAGAACACTGGCTTCTCTCAGCTCCCTGAACCCACCAGTCGGGTCATATGAGGTCAAATGTCCCAGGTCGGGCTGCATGCCCCTCTTCCTATAGGTCGAGTGTGGGTTATTGGAGGCCCCCGCCAGGCTGTGCCTAGCTCTGACCCCCAGGGACTTCCTGGGGCCAGAACATGAATGTGGGAAGCTAGACAGGAAGTTCCCAGAGCCCAGCTCCTGGCTCCAGCACTCGATCGGGCCCCTCACTTACCCAGAAGTCCAAATTGTACTTGATATTCCGGAACAGACCTCCCACCATTGCAGCAAGATGGATGATGTGTGTGGGCTGAACCTTTTCAAACAGGGCTCGGGTCTGTGCAGCATCCCTGGAAGGAGCCAGGCCATCAGGGGTCCCCTAAAGGCCTGAGGGAACTAGCACCCTGGGACTGAGGTACTGGGGACAGAAATTGGACAGGGCTGATGGCAGACAGACTGCCAAAGGGAAAGTGTCCAGTTCAGGCACCAGCCACTATGAGGGTGCCGGCTTCCAGGAAGAGATGGGAGGATGTTTGCCTAGGAGCAGAACGCACACACCCAGGCCACACCAGCCAGGGGGTGCAGAGGGCGCAGACATGAGGCCACCACGCTCAAGGACAGGCCTGGCTCGGAGCTCTGTCTGAAGAGGCCTATGGGGGTGCTCCAGGAATGGGCCACTCACGTGAGGTCGGCGTCCTTGGAGGAGACAAACACCCAGTCCTCTCCGGGCAGCCTGGCCCCATCCGCTACCACCTTTTGGATGGCTCTGCCCACCAGCCCAGAGCCCCCTGTCACCAGGATCCGCATGGACCCCTGGGGCTCACCCATGTCAGCTGCACCTGTAGGGCCAAAGGGTGAGGCTGAGGCCATCGTGCTCCCATCCAACATTACCCACTCCCCTGAGATGCCCCTGCTTGGGGTCACTGCCCTTGGCACTGGGCCCCACAACTGTTCAAGGGCTGGCCCAGGACTCTCTGGGGCAACTGGCACAGAATGATGCACTTCGGGAGGAGAGACACCCACTGGGGACCAGAGAGACCCAGCTGAACGGAGTCATCCTCTCCTCCCAGCCCAGTTCTCCAGGGAGCCCTCTGCCTAGAACCACACGGGGGCCTGGGGGCTACCACCAGCCAGGAGAGCCTGGGCAGGTTCCACCCTGTAGGCCCAACACAGACCCCCATTGGGCTGAGACAGGGAGCACTGGCTCTCCCTGGGCTGACACAATGGGAGGCAGATAACTTTGGGGCTGGGGGCTCCCATCCAAAGCCGGTGAGTTACAGACGAGGAACCAGCAGCTGCCCGGTCGCTGAAAGCCTTTGCTAGCCCAGTTCCTCCTGGGTAGGTCGTGCTTCTGGCTCAGAACCGGAGGGGCCTCAGGGGCACCACCACACTCGAGAACCCTATCCTAGAGGGTGGAAATTTGCTTGGGCCCCTACAGGACGCCTCTGACCCCGCTGCAGGACGCCGCGTCCAGCCTCGACAGGGGCCCTGTCCAGACATCTGCTGCTCGCGACCGCACAGGCCTGTGGGGAAAACCCCACAGCGGCCAAGCCCCCTACCACGCCCCCGTCACTCCTCAGGCACAAGGCCACCTCCATGTCCGCGGGTCCGCTCCCGCACCCACCGGCTCCTCCCACGGCCCTGGGTCCCAGGACCCCTCAGGTCTCTCTGTCATAGAGTTCCCAGGGCCTGGCCCTGGCTCGCCAGGCCGCGCCCTCGGGAGTTCCCTAGGTAGGCAGAGCCGTCTCACCTGCGCCCTACCGCACCTGCCCCCTACTCCACCTGACAGGCGGCCGAGGACCCGCTTCCGGCGCTGGCTAAATCCCCCAGCCGCGTGCGGGTGCCAGGCGGAGGGGGCGGGGCCAGGCGGAGGGGGCGGGGCCCTGGGCCCTCGCGCGGCATTCTGGGACGTGAAGTCCTCGCGAGGCGCTCGGGCGGTGCTGGGAAGTGGAGTCCGGGGCTTCGCGGCATCATGGGGGACGCTCCCCGGGCGGTGGCCGCAGCCCCCTTAACCCAGCCGAGGCGCTCGCAGCACCCTGCTGGGGAGCGTGGAGGAGTGCGAGGGGAGGGGCCGCGCAGCCTGAAGCTCCGCAGCCTGAGTTAGGAGGCGCGGTAGTTACCGCCCGGCGGGCGCTCTGCTGGCTGGGCGCAACCTGGGCCTCGGTGGACTTGCGCTCTGCCGCCCCCGGGCCGGGTGGTGGCCGGCTACGCGTTTCCAGGAGGGAGAAGGCCAAGCAGAGCTACAGCCCCCTTACACTGTCGCCTCCCCGCGGTACCCTGGCCAAAGGCAGCCCCCAGCCGGACTCCAGGTGGTGCCTAGACTGCTCCCCAGACTGACCGAGCACCTGCAAAGGACGCGGTTGCTGAGAGAGTGGAGAATTGGGGTCTGGCTTTGTAATCAGCACACCATGGAGGGAGGGATTTCCTCAACGGGGAATACCAGCTCAGGTGCTGAGGCTCAGAGGCATGGACTAACTAACTGCACAGTCACAGGGCCAGTGGGTGGCAGAGCTGACAGGAGCTGGTCTGTAGATGCCAGGAGTGGGGAAGCGCCCTTCTGGGTCAGTCTCTGTGGTCTCTCGAGGCCTCTACTCAGTCTTCTTCATCCTTGAGGCCTTGACTATTCATGTAGCTGGTGAATTGTGCCCAGATGTCCTGCCGTCACATCTCAAACTCCTTCTCTTGCACCCTCCTTTGAATGGCCATGCCATCTCCCCACCACCAAGCCTCCCTTGCCCTCCCTGGGTCACCTTGCTTCTTGGGAGAGAAAGGCAAGGCCTCACTGCTCAGAGTGCTGTCCCCCGCCTACCTGGGAGGCTGGCGACAGGCCTGCCCACAACCTTCCTGGATCCCAGGTGACAGTTCATGGCTTCTATCTAAATCAAATATTTAAAAGCAATGAACTAAGCTAACAAACCAATAAATAAAATGTGCCCTTTCCTCCTACTGTCAAAATAATATAAATGGAGCCAGAGCTGCTATGCCAGAGGAACTGCCTTGTACGTCTCATCCCTCAACTCTTTGGAATGTTGAAATGGAACGGGGCCGAAAGCAACTTTGTGTCCCCCATGAACTGTTTGCAAAGATAACAAGAAAGTAGATATTGTGACTACTGGACTGAGGATGATGTATGGAACTGAAAATTAAACATTGTTTAGAATTCACATCCCTATTTCATGTTATCTGCACTGATAGAGATGCCTCCCTTCTGCTGACATAACTGTCCCCCTCCTCTTTCTCGTAAACACCCCTCGCCTTTGTCTCCTGATCAGAACATTTGGCTTTCTGCCTGAATCAGTGCTTCTTGAATAGCGATTCTTATTGATCTCAAATAAATGCTTGTTGCCACTCACTTTGAAAGGCCTTTTTGTTTTCAGGTTAACACGACCTCGACAACTTCTTATGATAAGTATATTCCATAATCATAAAAATTTTAAAGCTCTATAAAACTATGGTTTTTACATGACTGGAAGTTAGCAAAATATCAGAGATGACTACATTTAATTATTATTGCATGTCTAGATGTTCTGGTGATGTGCTGGCAGGATTGGTTAATAGTTAACCTTAATTCCCGAATCGTTATATATCCATCCCATACAATTTAGTTGTCTTCATTTTAGCAAAATTACTATGTGGTTATAATAAAAATTTAATTTGGATCCTACACTGACCCTTGGCCCATTGTGACCAGAACAGTCTGAGGGGAAAAAAAAAAAAAAAGAGGCTCAGGACATTACCTGATTTCACAATGCCTTCAGGGCAAGACTGGAGAAGAGCGTGGCATTGCCGTAGCCTTAGTCACAAGTTGACCAGGTGGCACAGGGAGAGGGTGCACCGAGATTGCCAGCGCCACTGTTACCATGTGGCACCGGATCCTAGGAAGCACCAAAACCCAGAACCAAGGTACTTTTACAAAAAGCAAAAGGGAGGGGATGGATGTGGAAGAAGCTAAAACGAGAGATGTCCATTTCAGCCCACCCCTTGACCACCTGATACTCACGTAAAGCACATGCCCATAAAGCCATTCCAAACTTCCTCTGAGCCCTTCCCAACATAATGCGATTATTACACACCTTTCCTCCCCTAAGGAAGGTGTTCCAATGTGTTTTCATTTATTGCCTCCTGTTTCACATCTAGTATATCTGAGCCATGTCTTTTCCTTTATTTCTGGCAACATTCCACCATATCTTTGCATCGTATGAACTTAATGTTGACCTTATCGCCACTACACCCTACCATGAGCACCGGGCGCGCGATCGACACATAAGACCGGGAGCTGGGCTGGCGCAAAGCGGCCCCAGCGGGAAAAGCCAAGGGGCGCCGGCCAGGACTGGCCGCAAGTGGTGGACTCAGCGTGGGCCGGACTGCGGGGCAGGAACTGCGGCGGTCGCAGAGCTCAAGAGCCAGCCGGGCCTACTGCCCTGGTCAAGCAGGCGCCCAAGGCGGAGTCGGGCGGTTCGGGAGCCCAGTCCGAGGCTCGAGACCCCACGTCCCCACAGGGCCAGCGTGCAGTGGGCGGGACCCTGACAGAGGCTCCTCTTGGCTCCTCCTCCCTTTGTGTGCACAGGCCACCCCCCCAGGTGCCCCGCCCCCGGCTTGGGTCTCCAGCCTCTCTCCTTTACCCATCAGCCCCACAGGCTGCTCCACAGGCCCCGTCTGCCTTGGTTACTTCCCGTGGCTCACCTGGGATGCTCGCTGAAGGCACAGACTACCGCTCTGCGTATTTTGATTGTGCGAGTCTGGGTAGACTTGGGAATGAACAGGTTCTCCTGGAGACTGTCGAAGGCGGGTTTAGGAACCCTGTCCCGGGCGTTCCTGTTCCTAGGACAGTCTTCACCCCTTTTACAGCCTGGGCAGTGCTGCGCCCCTATCGCAGAGGACCTCGAGTCACACATTCACGAGTGCCTCTGTCCCTCAGGACTGGGCTTGGCGCTGGTACGGCTGTCTTTATAAAAAGAAAAAAAGTGTCTGATTCAGATGCCAGGAAGGTTTGTGGTTGACTGCTGGCACGTTTTAAAGCAGCTGGTGTCAGAAACATTGCTTCCAGGTACCGGGGGGACTTGAGCAGCGGATGTGCTGCTTAGGGAAGGGGAAAGACAGACGAATGACTTGTCAAATCTTTTGCGTGCAGTTAATCCAGCACA
Source organism: Eidolon dupreanum (assembly GCA_028627145.1). Taxonomy (NCBI): domain Eukaryota; kingdom Metazoa; phylum Chordata; class Mammalia; order Chiroptera; family Pteropodidae; genus Eidolon; species Eidolon dupreanum. The sequence continues at coordinate 643,218 of CM053511.1, read as the reverse complement.
AGGGCGCTGCAGTTCATAGAAGAAAGGACGTTCCCTTTTCTTGCTTCTCTTCTGCTGCGATCATCCTGCAGGAGCAGGGTAGACCCCCACCCCAAATGTGTTTGTGATGTGGACTTGTGACACCACACATACACACACGGTTTGAGAAAATTTCCTGCTTAAGGCTTTTCTGGGAAAACCAGGACAGGCCTCCGAAAATGGCTTGAGCGAGCACAGAAAGCAGACTGGTTTGAGGTTTTGATTGTGGTTGGAGGGCAGGGCCAAGATGAGGGTTCCCACTTGCTGGCGGGGACTAGGAGGGAACAGCCAGCTTTTCTTATCAGCTTGCCCAGATGTGGGGCTAAAGGAAGAGGTAGACGTGAGGCTTAAAAGCCGCCGGCAATCAGACGTCCAAGTGTGCGGGCTGCATCTTTATGTTGCAGTTCGTGGCTTCAGAGGTCCTCACGACTTAAGCGTGGTGTTCACAAGATTTGTACATTTTGCATTATCAAATAATTCACATTCCTCTTAAGCATGTGCATCTGCAGGCCGGCCAAGAGGTTAGGCATGCAGCCAGAAACTGTGACAGGATGGGGCCTTCGCGGCGACGCCCGGCCCGGCCGGTTTCCGCGCCGGCAGTTACAGCTCACCGGAACCTGAACTCCTAGTGACCACTTACTCCGGGGAGCAAGCCACGCTCAGGGCTTCCGGAGAGCACCCGCTCAGCACCTGCGGCCAGGCAGCCACCCACGGCCGCCCCCGCCCCCCTCGCCCAGCGCTCACCCGGCCGGAAGTGCAAACCACCGAGAGGCCCGCCGGCCCGGGCGCGCCCAGAGCGGCGCCGGAAGTTCCCCGGGAGGGGCCTGGGGCTGACTTCCGGCCGCGGCGTGCGGGCGGCGGTGCGGGCTTTGTCGGCAGGCCTGCGGGGCGGGCGGCCGGGGCTCGGCGTGCGGGGCGCGCGCCGTCTTCTCGCCGCTGGGCGCCGGGTGAGTGGCGCGTTCCGGGCCGCGGGCGGGGGCGGAAGGGCCCTCCTGGCGGGCGGGCGCGCTGAGCGCGGCCTGCCCCGCACGGGTTCCCCGGAGCCTGGGCCTCGGGGAGCCGGTGTCCCGGCAGCCGTCGCGGCCGACCCGCGGGGCTGCAGTCCGGCCCGTGGCCCGCAGCTTCTCAGGAACGTCACGTGGGTAAATACCGGTTTCAGGGGCCACCCTCCCAGCCGCAGAGCCTCCTGCTTCAGCGTCTGTGTCGCAGTTCTTTATCCCGCCACCCGCCGCGGTGGCCTGGGCATGGGGGTAGCTCTGGTGCTCGGCTCTAAGCCGCCTCCTTTCCCGGATCCCGGGGGAGCTGTCCACACGACGCTGGGAAAGTGGCCCGGGCCGCGAGCCCCCCGGTGCTAGAGGTGCAGAGCTGCACCTGCCCTGGCGGGAGTAGAGGTGGACAGGAAGATGTGACGGACGGATGTCCTCCCACCCTTAGGGAGAGGGGGTTTGGCGGCGCTGTCCTGGCTCTTTCCCGAGGGTCCCTTTCCCGAGATGTGTGCATCAATGCCAGCGGCAGACTCTCCGATCTCGGGGACATTTCACCTCCTCACCCGCTGGCTGCATAATGGTGCGGGCGCCTCAGGGCCTGAGATCGCCCTCCCGAGAGTGTGAGCTGGAGGCAGGCTTTGAACTCGAGCAGACTGTGGGCAGCGCTCACGCTGGCCCCGCAGCGCTTCTTTCCTCTGAGGTCCAGTCCCAGCGAGCGAGAGAAATAAACGTCTTTTGCCCACTTGGGACCTGAGAGATGCCAATCTGACCATGGCTCCAGGTGATACCTTGCTCCTATCCACAGAGGTGGGACTTTAGTTCCCATTATAGATGTAACATTGTAACAGTATCTTCTCCCCCTTTTTAAAAATTAAAATTATTGGGGTTGTATTGCAGTTAATAAGATCATACAGGTTTTAAGTGTACAGTTCAATAATATGTCATCTGTATATTGCATTGTGTGTTCACCTCCCAGAGTCAGATTTCGTCCTGTCACCATATATCTGACCCCCTTTACCCTGTCTACCTCCCTACTCTCTCCTTTGCAAAAGTATCTTAATACCGGCCATACCCACAGTGGCCTCTTATGGGAGATACAGTGAGAAGTTGTGAGGGATCGCTCTATTTTTTCACAAGCCTACACACATGGCTCTAGTCTCTCCTGGGGTGATGGCGAGGGGTCCCTCACTCCTGGAAAGGTCTTGGGGACAATAGCTGAGAAGGCCCAGGCGGCACTCACGGGCAGTCAGGGCAGCAGCTGACCCAGAACAGGGCAGTACCATTGGCACAGTTCAAGGAGCTGCCAGGCACGCCCAGTGCCCCTCGGGCCAGGGAGGAAGGCGTTGGTGTCCTCGGGAGCAGACACCAAATGGCCACGGGCCACGGAGGAGACGGCACTCTCACTGGTGTGGCCTTCAGCAGGTCACCTCTCCGAACCCCATGGACGGTTGTGAGGAGAACATAAGAAAACAAGAAAAGCACACAGCAAGGTACTCAGTTCCTTCAGAGCCGCAGTGGCAGGGACAGGGCAGGCACGGGGACAAATTCTCAAGGGCGTCTGGTCCATGCCTCACTGGGGCCCGCTCCTCTTGTTATCCTCAAGGCGGAAGCTTGGCAAACCCTGCTTGCTCCCTCGCAAGCAGCAGACAGGGCGCCTGGCCAACCTCCGTCCCAGGCCGTGTGCCCCTCACCGGTGTGGGTGTGGAAGCGGTCCCAGTGCAGCGTCCAGCTCCCCCCGGCCACCCCAGGGCCACCCGGCAGCTCACAGGCCCCCGCTCCCAGTTGATTTCCCACTTCACTTCCAGCACCGAGGATGGCCCATCTCCCTCAGCACCGGCGATGTTTAGACAATTTCAGGTTACATTTGATCCAGCAAATTCTATGTGTTCTAACGGGGGTGGACCACCTTAGCTTGGTATGTTGTGGAACCAGAAGCTGGGTGTATTTTTACTTCCTTTTGTTCATTTCATTCAGGTTTCTTTAAATGAAAGAGCATCAGTTTAATTTTTCTTGAATTCACAGATAAAGGAGCTAAGCAGAAACTGAAAGATTGCTGATTTTCAGACAAATGCTTATTCAAGACAAGGTATATTTGATTTTGAAAACTTCCTCTAAAGTTAAAAAAACCATGAAAACGTTCGGCGACATACACGTTTTTAAAGCTATATTCTTGTAAGCAGATGCAGCTGTTTTCAGGTCATATAACAGTCATTTTTAACTTTTTTAATGTGAAAGTAATTTTAAACAAAAATCAGAACATATCACTTGACTTCCAAAACACA
>CM053511.1:560382-630556 GCA_028627145.1 Eidolon dupreanum | reverse complement strand
CAGCGGGTTGCCAAGGCAACTGGCTTCAACAGTTCCAACCTAGCGGGCATCCTGTCTCCCCGCGCCCCTCCTGCCAGCATGTGCGCGGCGGAGGTGGACGATCATGTAGCCCAGCGATACCTGCTCAAGCGGCGGCTCGGGAAGGGGGTGAGCCCGGGGAAGCTCCCGGGCGTCCGCGGGACCAGACCCCCCACAGGGTGTGGGCAGAGCGGGTCGGGGTTGTTCCCTTCGACCCCACAGGGACTCCTGGGCTGGTGTCTTGCCTCTCCTAGGGACTGGTGGCGTGGCCTTGGGCAAGCCACCGAGTCGTTCGGTGCCTCAGTTTCCTGTTACAGGCCCTAACAGTGCCTACTCCCAGGAAACTTGTCAGGTACCTGGTTCTGGGAGGCAGGTGACAGCCAGGGCCCCCAGCGATCTCCGGCCGAGTGATCCTGGAGCTGCACCCACCGCGTCCTCACCCACCACCCCCCTGCTCCTGTCTGTCTCCCCGTACCCACAGAGCGCTCTGGGAGGCTGGGTGGGGAGGGCAGGTGGGGGAAGGGCCTGAGTGGGTAAACGGAGGGGGGCCACGGAATGGGGGCCAGAAGTGTGTGTGAACCCATGTGTATCTGTGATTGTGAGTGAGCATGTGGGATTGTGTCTGAGCGTGTGTGAAGGTGTGTGACTGCGTGGGCGTGTGTGAGTGTGTAACGGGGGAGGGGAGAAAGTGTTCAGGCAGCGCATGCAGCAAGTGCAAAGGCCCTAAGGCCAGGACCTGCTTGGCAGTTGGGGAAACAGCAGAGTTGCTGAGGCTGGATGTAAGTGACTGGCGGAGAGGCCAACCAAGTGGGGCCCTGGAGAACTTCGAGGACTTTGACTTCTTCTAAGAGTGACACGGGAGATGTAGCAGCTGGTGCCATTGTACAAGGCTTACCCTGCCCACTCTGCTGAAGATCGAGATGGGGCAGGGAGCGAGGGATATTAGTAGGAGGTTCACCTGCATGAATCAAATGAGAGATGCAGGAGGCTCAGATGCGGTGGGGGCAGCAGAGATGGTGGAAATGGCTGAATTCTGATAATTCTGAAGGTGGAGCCAACAGGCTTTGCTGGCAGGCCGAATAGAGCATGTGAGAGAGAGGTTAGGGTGCCAGAGAAGGTCAGGCTTCAGGTGGCTTCAGGTTCTGCCCCAGACCCCGGTCTGCCCTGGCCTGTCTGCCCTTGCTGCCCGTCACCCTCCAAAAAATGCTGGCATCCTGAGCAGCCCGCAGAGGCAGGGGCTTCACCCAGAACCGCAGCCCTCAGCACCCCCGCCCCTGCCAGCAGCCAGAGCCAGAGGAGGAGCCTGTCTGCAGGGCAGTCCGGTGAGGAAGCTGGCGGGGCGGGAGGCTGACTGCCCTCCTCCTCAGGCCTACGGCATTGTGTGGAAGGCGGTGGATCGGAGGACAGGAGAGGTAGTGGCCATCAAGAAAATCTTTGATGCTTTTAAGAATAAGACGGATGCCCAGGTAAGGGCTGTGGGCTCACCCCCGCCACCTTGGTGCCTGGAGACCAGCCACAGCAGGTTTCTGGCATTGCTCTGGGAAATGGTCCCCACGGTCCCGTGGATGTGTGGGTGATGAGCATCAGCCCCTTCGGGGGTTCAAGATGTGGCTCCCTCTGGCTCTGTGCACGCTTGTGCTTCTGTCTCGTTCCAGAGAACGTTCCGGGAAGTCATGCTGCTCCAGGTGAGCAGCCAAGGCCACCCCCACTCGCTTCCCCAGGTGCAGTTTCCCAGCCCCTCGACCCCAGAGCCCCTGGCTATCTCCCCAGGAATTTGGGGACCATCCCAACATCATCCGGCTCCTGGATGTGATCCGGGCAGAGAATGACAAGGACATTTACCTGGTGTTTGAGTCTATGGGTGAGTGACAACTCGTCCTGGCCCAGGACCCCCAGGGCCTGGCTCCTGTATGTTGCTCTGCTGCTCAGGTCCCTGCATTAGCTAGCACCCCCGCCCTGGGCAGCGTCCGTGCCCAAGGACAAACAGCTGGCAAGTATGAGCCGTTGGGCGACCCTGGCGGTAGCCATCTTGACGCATTTCTGCGAGGCTCCTGTTTTGTCCAGTTTGCAGCTGCCTTTTCCCTTTTCTACTCATTGATAAAACAAAGGCGTGGAATAAAGTATTAAAAATATTTCACAAACTTCTCACTGTGCCAACAAAGACAGTGGCAGGCTGAGGCCCCCTCCCCGAGCCCCTCACCGACCTGCACGCCCGCAGACACTGACCTGGACGCGGTGATCCGCAAGGGCAGACTGCTGACGGACGTCCACAAGCGCTACATCTTCTACCAGCTGCTGCAGGCCACCAGGTTCATCCACTCCGGAGGCGTCATCCACCGCGACCAGAAGGTGCCGCCCACGCTCCTTGCACTCCCCACGCCCCCGTGCGCACCCGCTTCGGCACCCTCCAGCCCACGTCCTCTCCCCAGCCATCCAACGTTCTCCTGGATGCCAGCTGCCAGGTGAAGCTCTGTGACTTTGGCCTGGCCCGCTGCCTCTGCGGTCCCCCCGAAGGGCCGGAGGGCCAGGCCCTGACAGAGTACGTGGCCACACGCTGGTACCGGGCTCCAGAGGTGCTGCTGTCCTCCAGCTGGTAACAGGGACCCCCCCCCTTCGTGCAGCACCCCCATGCCCTCTCACCCAGCCAGGGCCCTCGCCGGTCCCCTCCCCAAACCCTAGGCCCCATGCCCTGAACGCCACTCCTCCCGCCCCTCTCCGCCTCCCGGCACCTGCCCCAGGTACACCGCAGGGGTGGACATGTGGAGCCTGGGCTGCATCCTGGGCGAGATGCTGCGGGGCAGGCCTCTGTTCCCCGGCTCGTCCACTCTGCACCAGCTGGAGCTGGTCCTGGACGCCGTCCCGCCCCCCTCCGAGGAGGGTGAGCGTGTGCGGGAGCGCGGCGGGCTGGTAGGCAACAGGGTGGGAGGAGGGGCCAGAGGCCCTGGGGTGACTGGGAAGGCGGGCCCTGCCGGCCAGTCGGGGAGCCACTGCACAGAGTTTGCAGGGCAGGGAGAGCCCGGCCATGGGCTCCATGAGGGTCGAGCAGTGCCCACCAAGGGTCTGCCGGGTCAGGACGGGAGCACTGGCCCTCTGAATGGCGGCGGGGAGGTGGCGGGCAGAGGTGGGGGCGTGGCCGCGGCCCCTCCTCTTTCCTGAGGGCAGGTGGGGCAAGTGAGGGGGAGAGCCAGGAGGTGGAGCCTGGTTCCTGGCCCACGCCCTGCTGTCCCAGGGGGAGGGGGCTCCTCTGTGGGTGTAAGGGTGTGTGAGGGCGGGCACATGAGTGGCTGCACATGTCCAGGTGTTGGGGGTTTGAGCCCTGCCAAGCAGCCCCAGGCGGGAGAGAGAAGGCCATTCCATGGGGCCAGATGGGCCGGCTCGCCCCAGACCTCCCTGAGCTGTCCCACCAGACCAGGCCCTCCTGATCACAGCACCTTCTGCCACCCACCCCGCAGACCTCCTCGCTCTCGGCTCAGGCTACAGCGCCTCGATTCGGCACCACCTGGGGACCAGGTGAGTGCAGGTGTGCGGGAGGAGGGCTCTGGAGCCATTCCTGTAACCTTGTTGACCATCTGTGGCAGCCCAGACTCTGGCCTGCTCTGCCGATGGTCACACTAAGAAGGAGTCCCCTGTGTGGGCTCAGCTCACCCGGGGAGGAACCCCAGAAGCAGCTTTAGGAGGGTGGGGGGCATGCACAGGAGGGGATGCAAAGGGGTCCCACGACCCTCTCAGGCTGCCTGAAGGTCACATGCGGGTTGGGGAGACGGTTAAAGTGGGGCTGGGTGCAGGGCTGAGCCTGGGCCACAGGTATGGGGGTGGGGAGGGGCCCGCACCTGGAGAGGAAAGGACCTGCGTGCGCCTGCAGGCCTCGCCAGCCGCTGGCGGCCCTCCTGCCCCCCGACACACCCCCGGAGGCCCTGGACCTCCTCAGGCGACTCCTGGTGTTCGCCCCCGACAAGCGGCTCAGCGCAGCCCAGGCACTGCAGCACCCCTACGTGCAGAGGTGAGGCGGGAGAGGCTGCAGCGCCCCGCACGCCCGGGGCGGGGCACCGACCTGAGCCCTGGCGGAGAGGCTGGCTTCCCCGCACTCGCCCGCGGCTGCCCGCAGGTTCCACTGCCCGGCCCACGAGTGGACACTGGCGGCGGAGGTGCGGCTCCCGGTGCAGGCAGGAGCCCCGCTGACGGCCCCCGAGTATCGCGACCTCCTCTACCAGGTGCTCCGGCCCGCGACCGCCATCATCCCCCAACAGCCGACCCCTCGAGGCCTCCCCCTGCCCCAGCGACCCGCAATACCCCTCCCCCCGCAGGTGGTCCTGGAGCGCAGGGGCCACAGCTGCGTCCGGAGACGGAAGGGCCTGGGAGGCGGCCCCCCGCCCCAAGAGCGCCCGCTCAAAGCCAGAGCCGCCCCGCAGCTGCCGCCGGGCCGGCCGGCGCAGAGCCCCGGGCACAGGCCTCAGAATAGCCCCGGTCGCGACGCGGCGCATGGTGCGTGATCCCTGAGGGCCCCGCGCTTTCACCAACCGTCCCGCGGCGCGGGGCTCCTAACCCCGGGCTGACCTTCCCACCCCCAGACGCCCCCGGCGGAGCCCCGAACTCTGTCAGGCAGGACTCGGCTCCCCTGCTGCAGCCTCCGTCGCCAGGAGGACCCGCGAGAGAAGGAAGGTTCCCTGGGGCGGCGGCGGCGTCCCCCTCGGCACCTCCGTGGGTAGGTCCTTAGGGGGTGGGCACAGGAGGACCCCTTCACTGTGCCTTTTCCGAAGGCCCCAGTAACCTTCCGATGCGCCCCTTCCCAGGTGGAGCCCCGCGAGCGGGTGGCGACGGCGCCCTCCCTGATCTCGCAGGCTGCCGCCCAGGTGGCCATCCAGGCCCTGATCCGGAGTGACCGGGCCCCGGCCGGTGGGGTGAGGGCGGCCGGCGCGCGACAGGTGAGCCCGCCCGCTCCGGCCGTGCCCTCTCCCCCTTCGCTGCTTCTCAGCGCCTCCGACCTCGTGTTCGCGCCGCCGGACCCTCCGCTCGGCCCGTCCAGGCCCCTGACGAGGACCTCCGACTGCGTGCAGGTCCCTCTCCTGCGTTCCCCGCAGCCCCGGCCCGGCCGCAGGATGTTCAGCGCCTCCGCCTCGCAGGGGGCCCAGGGCGCCGCGAGGGCCGCGCTCGGGGGCTACTCCCAAGCCTACGGCACCGTCTGCTGCTCGGCGCTGGGCCGCCTGCCCCTGCTCCCAGGGCCCCACGCGTGAGCCGCGCGACCACCTTCTACCCCACCCTCGCGCTCTTGCACCGCCCTCAGCCCCGCCCCTCGGCCTGCGGATTTGCTCCCGGTACCCAGAGCTCTCCGCCCCCCTTTTCCACTTGATGGGCCACACTGAGTCCCAGGAAGCTTGTTCGGTCTTTCCTAGGGGAAATGAATACCCAGCCCAGCCCCAATCACTTTCTCCAATAAAGTCTCCTCTGTCCCCAGCCTACCTGTCTGCCCATCTTTCATCCTTGGTGGGGGACTTGGAGGACACACACCCTCTTTCCTGGAGCCCACCTAGGTCCAAGGACCATGTCCAGAAAACTGTCTGCTGTCACTCTGTGGCTCCTGCCTGCCCAGCGTCCAGCCTTTTCCCTGCAGGAGTGTGGGGGCCGAAGAGATGGAGGAGGAGCGCGGTGGGGACCACCCATGCTGGGTATTGCTCCGTGGGCATCTGCCCTGCACCTGAGCCTGGGCAGGGCCAGAGCCCAGGGAGGAGCTCACAGCCTAAGGGGCGTGGTTGTGCCGTCGGGGGACCGGCCTGCCAGGTGCAGGGCATGCAGGTCTCCTGCACGGGCTGCTGCCAGTGGGGGGGGGAGACAGGCAGGAGGGGTGAGGAGAGCTGGGCAGTGGCTCAGACCCAGCAGGGCTGGGGGGAGGCCCAGGCCCTGGGCCTCTTTCTGCTTGGAGATGAGCCAGTCACAAGCCGGGCAGCTTGTTGAGTTTCTGCAGCCTTAGGCACAGCCCCGAGGTGCTGGACACAGGGACAGGAGGCCGTGGGGTGAATGCCGCTGGACAGAAGGCATCGGGAAGTCCAGCCCTGTGCCTGCAATGGGAGACCTGGGCACTTGGCACCCAAGGGCAGGGGAGGACCCACGCGGACGGGAGCTGCCAAGTGAGGCTGGGAGGTGGCGGCTGGCCTTGGGGACTAGAGGCCCCGGGGGAGTGCCTGCGGGGTGTGCCCACACAGCAGGCTGGCAGTGTGAGAGCAGCTGGTAGAGTATGGCAATGTAATGGGGCCTCCCTAGGAAGGAGTCTGTGTTGGGTGAGAAGATTCTGGTAGAGGTGTTGGCAGTCTAGGTGGGGAGGGGTCTTTGCTGCTCCTGTCCGGTGCAGACAGTGGTGTCTAGAGGAAAATCTGAGACGTTCACAAGGCTAAAGGTTTCAGTGTATAGTTGGGTGATCATATATATTTGGGAACACGTTGAAATATTTGGTGCTCGTGTTTTATTGTTCACACCAAAATGTGCAGAATCACATGAGGAGCTGTCTTGCTCAGCACAAGGGGTATGCAGACAGGAGGCTCCAAGGGCCACACTCAGGCCCCCAGCTGCTGGCCTCTGGTGACCAGATGCTCCACTCCCTAAGCCCTAGGCCTGGACTGGCCTGCTCTGAGCAGCACCGGGCCAGGCGGAAACATGCTCGTCAGCGAGCACATCAAGGCCAGGACACGCCAGATGACCTGGCTCCCCACGACCTTTTCTACCTGAATCAAAGTCCCTGCTGTCACCCCTGCTTGGGTGGGGCTCTGGTAACCAGACTGTGCCTCCTGAGTCAGAGCTGCTGCCTTGGCTGAGCGGCCTTGTTTCTGAAATCCCTTCCCATTCTGAGTAGTCGCAATTTCGACTTAAAAAAACAAACAAAAACTCCTATCTGAAAAGAAATAGCAGAAATGCCAATTTCACAATGTTAGCACCTACAGGGCTGGGAGAAGGGGCCTTTTGAAGCATTTGGTGCCAAAGGGTGTCATTCCGAATCAAAGTTACTCTCTGGAGGTGAGAAAGATAAAGAAAGGGAAGCAAGGAGGCTCGGACAGAGCTCGGTGAGTTGCGGAAAAGAAGAAAGGATGCAAGACAGGGTGGGGCTGGGCCCTGCAGGGCGGGGGCCACACCCAGCTCATGGGGCCAGTGGGGTGGGGCTCAGGCGCCCCGCCCTGCGTCCTCTGCCCTCACCTGCTCAAGTACGAGCACCCCACAACCAGCCCCTCTCCGCTGCCACGGTGTCTGCAGGGCCCGCGGGGCCCCTTGGCCAGGCTGGGGTCGCGTGCCGTCCGTCACGAAGACTGGTGCTCCCACTCCCCCCCCCAGGGAGCAGCCGGATCTGCATCAGTTCTCGGGGGCAGGGCGGTCCCTCCCCACAGTGAAAGGATGGGCCGCCAAGAAAAGTGTCGGGAGACGGACAGGAAGGGCGCCACCTGAGATGGAGCTGGAGCGAGCCGGCCCTGAAGATGGGAGAACCAGAGAGGGGCTGCGGGGGGACGGCAGAGGCCGTGCAGCTAGGAGGCCCTGAGCGGAGGGGACCCTGAGACCGGAGGCCCCAAGACAGCAGGGAACTGAGGCACAAAGAGATGGGTCCCTGAGGTGAATGAAGGCCAGAGGGACCTGAAGCCCAGAAGCACATGTGTAAGAAGGCACAGTGTGGAGGAGGCCCAGAGATTGAGGTGCTGAGACAGGAGTTGGGGGACTAAGGCATGGGGCAGTGAGGGGCTGCAGCAACAAAGGGGTGAACCCAAGTGGAGCTGAGCTCTGGCCATGCCCGGCCGGTTCCAACCCGCTGCGGCGCGCGGGCCACGTGCTCCACCTGGTGGGTGGCGGCGATGCAGGCACCCGGCCTGGGCCGGTGGGCGGGAGGCTCACTTCTTGCTTTTGAACGTGCCCAGAATCTTGGGCATAAACTTGCCCACCTTGCTGTCCCTGGTGTCCTCCTCTGCCGCGCCGTCCCCTCCTCCGGGGCCACCAGCCTCCTCCTTCTTGCAGAAGACCTCGAAGCGGCTGTAGACGCGCTTCTCCTTGCGCATGCTCTCCATGCGGCGCAGCAGCCGGTCGCGCTCCTCTCCGGGGCCCGGCAGCGTACGGCTCAGCCGGCCCTGCGTCCCCAGACTGTCTGAGCGGAAGATGGCCGAACACTTGTCCTTGTCGGACATGTCAGGGGCCAGGCCTCCAGAAGACGAGGAGCGGCCCAGCTCCGGGCTGGTGGGCGCCGGGCCCGGGGCAGCGCGGTGCTTCTGGCCGTGGGCGCTGATCTGCTCCAGAATGGCTTTTGTGTCATCCCGCAGGTTGCTGCTGTACAAGGCGTTGGCCGTGGCCGAGGTCGTGCGCGCCCGCGGGCCCCGCTCATCTCCAGTGGCAGCTTCTGTGCTGTCACCCCGGCTCAGCGATGGCCGCCGCAGGGGGCTTTCGGGCTGCCCGTTCTCCTGCGGCGCTGGGAAGCCGCCCTCATCCTCTGCTCGCCGCTCACCCTTGGGACTTAGCAGCTGCCGGAGGCGCAGGGACCCCTTGCGCAGGACCTCCATGGCGCCGCCAGGCGCCTCCTCCACGGGCCCAGCCTTCGGAGACTCTCCAGAGAAGGTAAGGGTAAGGCTGCCCCTGCGCTCCGGCACGGGGGGCACCGGACTGCCCCTGCGCTCCGGCACGGGGGGCACCGGGCTGCCCCTGCGCTCGGGATAGGCCGAGGTGGGGCTCCCCTTCGGCTCAGTGAACCCTGCGGTTGGGCTGCCCCGGCAAGCAGGAAACCCAGGCGTGGGGCTCTCCCTGCGCTCGGGGTAGGCTGAGGGGGGGCTCCCTTTTGGCTCTGAGTGCGGCGCCTCCACGGGGGGGCTGCTCCGCCCTTGTGGGGAGGCGGAGCGGCCCTGCGCGGAGAGGAAGCGCGAGGGCAGCCTGTCAGCCCCGCTGCGGCCCAGCGTGTCGAGCAGCTGCGTGGCCGTGAGCGTGGCGGCTCCCGGCTGCCTCTCCGCCTCCTGGTGCAGCTGCTGCGCGAAGGAGTCGCGCAGGTCGAGCAGGCAGCTCTCCAGGCTGCGGCGCTCGCCCCCCCCGCCGCCCGGCGCTGCCACCTCCTCGCGCCACGTCTGGGACACCACAGCCTTGCTGTGGCTGGCGACCGCGACTGCGGCCCCCGCAGCGCCAGGATCGCGCGCCGGGCCCTTGTACTTCTCCAGGAGCTCAGCCACCTTGGTGGAGGCGGCAGAGCGCACCGCGTCGCCGCCGGGGCCCAGCGTCTCGCTCACCGCCTGCTCCTTGTGCAGCAGCTGCACCTTCTCGGTGGCGGCGGCGCCGCCCGCGCCCTCAGCCTGCGATGCAAAGATGAGCGACGAGCGCAGCCGCGAGCTGCGCTGGATCAGCGGGTTCAGGCGTGAGCGGAACGAGTCCTGCTTGGCCAGGCCCGACTCCTCCGGTGCCTCGCGCTCGGGGCCATCGCCGCTGCCGCCCGGCGCCGGGCCCTTGGCCAGGAAGGGTGCAGATGCACGAAAGGTGGAGGGAAGCAAGTCCCCTGCACGGCCCCCGGGGACAAGCACGTCGTCTTCGTAGGTCTCGGTCTCCATGGGCGCCGGCAGGCCCTCTTCGCTGGCATCCTCGCCATGGCAACCGCTCAGGTAGGAGGCCAGGCGCCAGTGCCGCAGCCCTGCCCGCCCCTCGGGCCCAGGCCTGCGCTCGGGTTCCGCCTCGGGGCCCGTTTCGGGGCCCAGCCTTGCTGCTGCCTGGCAGGAGAAGCGCTGGCCCAGGTTGGGGCGCAGGGCTCCGCCAGGTTCCAGGCCGTGGGGCCCAGGCCCCAAGGCTGGGTCCGAGCCGTGGCGCACTTCGCGTGATGCGCTGGACGGCACGTAGTCCAGCCGCTGGTGTCCGTCCGGGCCAAGCTCAGGGAAGCGTGGCCCGGTGCCCAAGGCGAAGTCGTCGGGGTCAGCGAAGCCTGGGCGGCCAGCGCGCAGCTTCTCAAACAGGCCCTGCGGGCGCGCGGGTGCAAGCTGTGGGTCCCACTGGTAATGCTGCTGGTAGAGCTGGTCCCGGTGGAAGTGGCTGGTCTGGAAGCGGAAGTCGTCTCCGTGGCTGAGGAACGTCTGCCGGGACACCTGCCGCGCAGCCGCGAAGTTCTCCACCGCGCCGGGGCCATCAACTGCCGCGTAGCTGTGCCGCTTGTAGGCGTCCATCTCTAGGTGCCGCGCCTGGAAGAAGCCCCGCGGGCCCGCAAGCTCCCCACCTGGTCCAACCTCGGCGTCCAGCCGTCGCGACAGTGGCCGCAGCCCTGTGTGTGGTTCCAGGGGTCCCCCTGGCATTCGTGGTTCCTCCCGGCGGAAGGCCGACAGGAAGTGGCGGTCGGGGTCGAGGAAAGAGGGGAACCCCAGGCCCTCTTCCCGAGGCGGTTGAAATAGGAAGTGCGCTCGTTTGGGGAAGGAGAAAGGGGTTGGCATCCCGGGCATCTGGCCACTCACGAGGGGCCCAGCCCCGGAGTATGGAGCCAGGGCATACGCGTCCATGCGGGCCAGCGCCCCGGCCGAGGGCACCAGCGGCTCAGACTGTGCAAAGAGGATGCGGAACTCTTCGTCGAAGCTGGAGACCAGCTCCCCCTGGAACACGTGTGCCAGGCTGCGGTGGATCTTCTCAAAGGACCACATGAAGCTGGGGGCGGGGTGGGACCAGAGTCAGGGTAAGGGGCGGGGCAGTGCCAGAGGGAGGGGGCGTGACCAGAGTCAGGGTAGGGGCGGGGCCAGGGCCAGGGGGCGGGGAGGGTTGAGTAGCAGAAGGGTGGGTCTGAGACCAGCCTGAGGCTGGGAGGTGTGAAGTCTGCAAGGAGGAAGGCGAGGCAGAGGCAGGGGCTCCAGGACAAGGGGTCTAGAGAGGAAGCTTTGGGGTGGGGAGGTGCTGGGGCTGCGGGGCATCAGGGCTGGGCGCACCTGTAGCTCCCACTCATCACCACCGCGCAGTCCACCAGGAGGAACTTCTCCTTCACATGGCCCTTGAAGGACTTCCCAGTGCGGCAGTAGTACGTGGGGCCAGCCACAGTGCGCACACGCAAGAACTGAGGGGGGCGGGGAGAGGAGTGAGGTCTCCGCGGAGGCCCTGCCCCCCTTCCCTACACCCTCCTCCACACTCACATCCACGTGGTGCAGGTTGACGCGGCACTTGTCCGCCATGTCTAGAAAGTGCTGCGCGTTCATCTCATCCAGGAGGATGTAGACCGGGACGCGGCGCGCTGCAGCCTCCAGCACTTCGCTGAGCAGGTCCACATCCGTGAACATGTCCATCACCACGGCCACCACCTGCAGGGTTCAGGGCAGGGACCGAAGGGCAGACCCTTCTGCTGTTCCCATTGTTCTCTAGCTATACCTATCTGCCCAGGGAGGCCTCTAGGTCAGCCACAAACATTTCAACAGCCACTAGCCCATCCCAGGGGAGTAGGAATGGGGTCAGGAGGAGGAGGCTGTCACAGGAGGTGCGGGGATGCTGGCCAGGTGGGTGGCCTGTGATGGAGCCGTGTGCAGGCACCAGGGGAAGGCTGCCTCTCAGCTGGGGGTGGGTGCTCAGCTCACCCCTGGGCAGAGCCCTGGATGGGGCAAAGGCAAGGTGACTGAAGCCCTTGTGATCCCACTTGCCAGATATCTGAGCTCCGCGACCCTGGACAGGCATCGGGGCAGAGGGCAGAGCAAGGGGTCTTTAGCATCTGGACCTGCGGCTGCTGTGGTCTAACAGATCTCTTTGCTGTTTGCCAACTGCTTGGTGGGTGGGGGGAAAGGTGAGAAGCCCTCAGCTGCATCAAGGGCAGGACTAGAGAATTCTATGAAGAACAAATCCAGGCCAGGAGAGGACCTAACCACCTCAGAGCCCCTGAACTCCTAGGCACTGACCATGACCATGGGGCAAGCAAGTCTGTGCAGTCTGCACCTTGCAGCCTGCGGGAACCGAACCCTTGATGACCCTGGGAGTCTGCAGAGCCCTAGCTGCAGCTGGCATGCTACACCTCCCCTCCACGCTCACACTCGTGCTGCTAGGTCCAGCTCAGGCCGTCCTGCCCCGCTGCCCACCAAGCCCATGACAGCACACCTGCTGGGCAGAACGGATCATCCTTCGAGCCTCATCCTTGATGGTGGGACTGTCAGGCGGTGGCGGCTGCACCAGTGTGGTGACTTCAGTGCCCTGGAAGCCGAAGGTCAGGGGCCAGCCCAGGTCGAGCTCAGGCACCGCCTGGTCTGAGTTCATGGGCCAGTAGGTGCCCGAGGAGCCATCCATGTCCACGTTGGGAGGGCTGCCTTCTGGGGGCTCGTGGGCCACATGCTGCGGGGGCCGCAGGTGGCGGCTCACGTGCTCCAGCTCCTCGGGGCACAGGAAGGCGGGTGCCCCCTCGGACGCCAGGAAGCGGTTGTAGGCCTCTGGCCCACCTTCAGCCAGTGCATCCACTGCCAGCCGGTAGTACTCTTTGTAATGAGGTGGCAGGTACCCAGGTGCCAGTGGGTTGTCCCCCTGTGAGGAGCTCTGGGAGCGACGGGCCATGTTGGGGCCAGGGGCCTGGGGGACAGGGAGGGACTCATTACAGGGGCAGGGTGCTGGGTCCCCCCCCCCCACTCCATGCAACGAGTGGACACACATCGTGGAATGGCTGTCGGCGACCTGGGGGATGCTGTGGAGTTCAGCCCATGGTCAGAGGCCTTTAGGGCACCCCCAGACCCTGGGTGCCCCTAGCTGGGGGACATCGACGGAGGACCCTGCCTCCTGCTGCTCTGGCTCCAAGCAGTTCTGCTCTATGAGCCTTTTCCACCATAAAACCTAACAATGACTGTCAGCATAAAGAAAACACCACCTACGCTTTTTTCCTTCTGATTTTATGACCATATTTTTGTGAGTCTCTGGTTCTGTGGGTACAAGCTGAGTAACCCACTGTCCCCACTGCAGAGCCCCAGGCCACTCCCTGTCTGCCCTGGCACCTGACCTCCACTGTGATGAGCAGCTGTCACAGAACGACCCTCTACCACGCCTGGCCCAAGGTGAGCTCAGCACATCTGTCCGGCCAGAGACAGAATTCTGCCCCATCCTCAGTCCCTTGCCACAGCTGCACCCACCCTACAGGGTCCCCCGCCCCTCTCCCTCTACCTGACCACTTCTGGGCCAGGCTTCTGGGCTTCTGCCCTCGCAGAGCATGGGCTTGGAATCCTGTCGCAGCCCAGCCCAGTCCAGCGTGGCGGCTGAGATCTTTCCCAGTCTCCTTGTCACTGCCCTGCTCCGGTAAAAGTCAGAGCCCTTCGTTGTGGCCCTGGGGCCGTGCTGGGCTCTGAACGCGCCTCTACCTTCACCGCTGCCCCAGCCGCCCACGCCCACCACGGGCCTACGCGGGAAGCGGCCGATGGCCTCACAGCAAGGCCCATCTACACGCACCCTGAACCACCTGGATACCTGTCCGCCTCCTACCCGGAAGACCCGCAGGCATTGCTCACCCTCCCCGGCCGCTCAGGAGCGGGATGGGGCGGGGCTCGCGGGTTCCCGGATGCAGCCTCAGCAATGACTAGCCTGGATCCGGGCTCCGCCGTGTTTGATGACGTGGGGGAAACTTTCCCGTCTGCCTTCCCTGGAAAGTGCCAGGCTAAATGAATGTGACCTGGGGGTGCGAGGTGTGGGATCCCCATGTGCCACTCAGACGCTACCCAGTTCCACGCTGAGCTGTCCTGACATTCCGTTATGGGGGCAGGGTCCTCTGACTGCACCTGGTGACGTCCGGGGTGGCCGTTCTGGCCTTGCACTAGTGCCAGGCTGCGGAATGCCACAGGGGAGTACGGGGGGGGGCCTGTCTGGCCGTGCCAGGGTCTCACACTATACAACGGAATGGACACTGCGGTGTCCGGCTACGCTGCGTCAGTGTCGGCCACGCAGGGCACTTCCTGTGTCTGGAGCGACACACTGGAAGGGGTACCGTCCCCTCCACCTGCTGCATGCCCAGGGGGCTGGGGGGGCCCCATGAAGGCTAAAGAGCCTTCTCATCACACAGGCCGGGTCAGGGAGTGGTGGCACAAGATGGCCCCGCTCAGCCTCGCACAGCGACAACCTCGGTGAGCTATTCTTCCCAGGTCTCCTTTCCCGGGTCTGCACACCCTTGAACTGGGACCC
Source organism: Eidolon dupreanum (assembly GCA_028627145.1). NCBI lineage: Eukaryota > Metazoa > Chordata > Mammalia > Chiroptera > Pteropodidae > Eidolon > Eidolon dupreanum. The sequence goes on along the minus strand of CM053511.1, from coordinate 616,447 downwards.
CGCAGTGGCCCTTTGCCCCTGCAGTGGGGAACCTGAACACGTGTGCCTGCCACGCCAACTCTCAGTGACTCAACAGGAATCGACCTCTGACCTCTGACACAAGCCAAAGTGTCCTGGGCCCTCAGGGTTCCGGTGGGCTCCCGACCGGGGACTTCCAGGCGTGGACCCTCCCCTTCGGGGCAGGAGGTGGGGTTTCCAAGAGAGCGGAGGGAGGAGCCGAGGGGTCTACGAGGGCGCGGACGCTGCGGCAGTACCGGGTGGGGGGAGGGGGCAGGAGGAGGGTCCCCACAGCAAGGACGCAGAGTTACTGGGGGCGGGGAGGTGGACGCGGGTGGGAGTCAGCTCACGGACGGAAGTTTAAGTGTTGCAGTTTTCAGGGTGCGCACCGCAGGACTCCCGGGAGTTAGCGGCTGCCTGCGCCACTGTCCCATCCACCGACCCTAGTTCAGGGTCTAGAGCGCAAAGGAACGGGGGACGTGGGCTCTCTCCACACTCAAGAGGGGACCCAGACGGAGTCTGGGCACCCCCGGTGGCCTGGGGGATCGCCCCAAGGAAGGGCCTGGCCCAGCACTCTGCCCAGATTCCAGCTAAGCCGCCAGGGCGGGAGCGAGTAGGACCTCTCGGGCAGGCTCGCCCCGGGCCCATTCCCACACGGCTCCTCCTGGGCCCGCGTCGTGCGGGGGCGCTCGCGTCCACACCCGCTCACGCGGCCGGCACCCCCTCGCCTCCGCCCGGGCAGACCGGCCGCGCGCAACGCACTCCCACCGCCCGCTCTGGGTCGCGCGGCCCGGGCCCAGGTGCGGGCGGAAGGGCCGCCCAGGTGAGGCCGCGCCGGGGGGCGCCCGCGCCGACCCCGCCCCACCCCGCCGGCCTCCCTGTCCCGCGCGCCCCGCCCCTCTCAAGCCGGGGGAGGGGGCCTACCTGGCCAGGTGCGCGGGGTCTCAGGACAAGGGCAGCAGGAGCCGACCGCCGCCCAGCGGCCTCGCGGTCCGGTCGGTCCGGCAGCCACTCCCTGCCGCGGCCCGCCCGCCGCGCGGCCTGATTCACGCGCCCGCCCCCGCCCCGCCCGCCGCTCCCGCCGCCGGCCTGCCCGGGCAGCACCTGGGGGCGGGGCGGCCCCACCCGCGGCGCGCCCGCATTCCTCCGCCCGCCCGCCGCCGCCCCGCCGCCCCCCGGACTCGCGCTGCGCCCCGGCTCCTGCCGAGCCCCGCAGCGGCCCGGCGCCCCCGGAGACCGCCAGGGCGGGGTGCACCCGGGCGCCCATCTGTTCACCAAAGCCTCGACGTCCCTATGCCTGACCCCTGACCCTCGCCCCGGAAGGTGACTTGGAAGTTCCGGCTCAGTCGCTAGGAAACGGGCCAGCCAGACACCGGGGGCGGGGCTCCTGGTCTCGCTCGGGAGTGTGGGGAGCCAGGTGAGGCAGGTGAGGCCGCTGGGGGCGGCGCGGAGCCCGCGGCGGGGCCGGGCCTGGGGCCTCTGTGCGCACAGGGGACCCTGTCACCACGCCGGGACGCCCCACTGCGGCATCCGCACAGGGCACTCTCCCTCCCCGCACACACGGTGCCCTCAAGGAATCCTGCTCGCACAGATCCCGACCCCGACGCCCGCGCGCATGGTAGAACCACGCACACAGGGGACCCTCCCTCACAGGTGGACCCTATGCCCACGCCAGGCCCCGCACGCGGGGCCCCACAGGCACACCCACGCCTGCACGTGTACAAGATCCTGCAGGCAGGAAGACCTCGGAACACATCCGGCCTCACAGGACAGAGGACTCAGCAGGGACCCCCGAACACACGGACACACCCCCGCACTCATACGGGATTCTAATGCACTCCAAGTACCACGCGCGCGCATCGTGTAGGCACACCCTAACATCCACACACGTAGACCCCACATGCATATGGGACCCCACGCACAAATGGGGGACCCGACGCTCACTGGTCTCCTCACACAGACCCATTGCACTGGCCCTGCACCGCGGAGCCCTGCATTCCCACAGGACCCTCTGTGCTCGCTGAGAGACCCCCACACACCGGGCACCCTGCAAGCACCAGCCCCTCACAAACAGGGGATCCCCACAAACGGAAGGCTCCCTTCACGCACACATGGAGGCCCTCAGCCCTCAGAGTACCCCCAAACACTTGAGACCCCCGCTCAGAACGCCAGCTGCCATCAGACCCTCCCTTAGAGCCCCTCGCCGCACCCCCACGAGCACTCTGCCTCTGCCGTCACAGTCCCCTTGCTCCCCATCCCTCTCCCCACTAACTGTCTCCTTCGTTCCCTCCCCAAACACTCAGCAACACTCCGCCAGTGTCCACGCGGTGGGACCAGGTGCCCGCCCGGCAGTGGGTTCAGCCGGCAGTGGGGGAGGCGAGGGGATGCCGGCCCAGCCTGGGCCAGGGGAGGCCTCCCAGGGACATAAATTTGGGGACCAGCCCAGTGGGCCAGGGAGAGGGGTGTGGCTTCCAGGCCCTGACAACACCTACAAAGGCCAGGACACAGAGCACTGGGGCGCAGAGCAGCGATCTGGGCCCCGGGTGGTGGGGGTGCAGGGAGGCACGGGGCTGCAGCGTCGTGGGCTCCAGTCTGTGCAGTAGGACGGGGCTCACCTGGCTGGCACCCAGCGGTTGGAGCAGGGACATGGGTACCCATCCGTGCCCTGGGGGTGGCGGCCAGGGCCTGGGACCAGAGGATGGGTGAGCCGGGGCGGAGGGGCCGGTGGGTGAGGGTGACGGGGACAGGCTGTGGCCACATCCCATGCTAAGCCTTCTCACGCGAGCTGCTGGGCACGTTCGCCGATAACCAGTGCCCGTGATCCCGTGTTCCTGTTTGCACCAGCCGGCTGTCCATCAGGCCCCACTGCCTCTCCGGCCACACCCTCCCTGACCTTTCTCACCCTCCCTCCAGGAGAATGAGCAGTAGGAAGGGGGTCCCCAAAGCACCCTCAGCGAAGTGGCAGGCATCCCTCCGCAGAGCCAAGCCCAGAGCTGCTGCTGCTGGTGAGTGAGTGCGCCCTCCAGCCCTCGGGGCACCCCCATTCCAACACTAACCTGTGAGACCCTCTATGCAGCCCCCCGGGACCTCCCTCTGAGAAGACCCTCCACCTCCTCTGAGTTGGCCTTGGGTGTGGTAGACAGGACTCAGAGCTCAGACGTCCATTCTAGACCCCGGCGCCGCCCCGAGTCTTATACCCCTGGGGCTGGGGCTGGGGCCCAGGGGCAGTGTTCAGAGGAGCTCAGCTTTAGAGCACATGGAGAGGGGAAGTGGGGTCTGAAATAAAGCAGGGCTCAAATCCACGTTGGGGCTTCTCAGGCTAGGTGTGTGGTCCACTCTGACCCTTCGCTCCACCTGGGCCGTCCCGTGCTTTCCCCTGCCTGCTCCTGCTCTCTCAGGCTACGCTCTCCAAAGCTACTTCCAGGCCAGATGGTGACAGCTTGTCCTTGGCTCGGTCCTGCTGTGGGTCAGGAAGGGCACCTCTTGCCCACCCGTCGCTCCCCTCCTCCGAGTCCCATTTCTTCACTGTCACATCACTCATTGGAGTTCTCTGCTAAGCTGCCAGCCTCTTCCAGGCTGTGGCTCCGGGTCCCCCCCAGCACCTAGGCTGCACTGGGGTCTGTGTGTGCTAAGAGAACACCCCACCCCGTTCCCCAGAGCAGCCCCTCTGCTCGGAGTGGGCAGCTCAAGCCCCTGGACCCCAGACAGCACCCACGTCACAGGACCTGGTAGAGGAGGCGGCTGCTCCTCAGGCCCAGCCAGGGTTAGACCCTAGTTCCCCAAAATAGCCCCAGCGCGTCTGATGCCGCAGTCCTCCTGGAATGAGGACGCTGGCACAGGCGCCGCGTGCCGCTTCCGCCTCCAGCCCTGAGACAGGCTACAGCGAACAGGAGGCAGGGCAGGTGCGCCAGGGAGCCGCGCTGGGGGCTCGCTCCCCGTCCTGCTGCCCGCTGCCCGTCCGCCCCGAACACTGCCCTGAGCAGCTCCTGCCACGGCCTGCCCGGCCCCCCTGGCCAGGACGCCTGGGGCCTCTCTACCTGCCAGGCACTGGCTTGTGAGGGCGTGCTGTCGCATGGTCCCTGCAGTGCCCCCTGCAGTGAGCACCGGCCTCATTCTGCAAATGTGAAAATGGACCCACAGGTGCCCCGCGTCCAGCCTGGCCTCAGTACGCAGGCCGCTGCGCTCCCAGCCTCCTCTGCAGGTGCCTGGAGGTTGCTTGCCCCATCACCACCCCCCAGACTGTCAGGCCGCCCCCACCCCATGTCCCCAGGCCTTACCTGGCCTTGGGTCTGCAGCACCTCAAGGCCCTCACTCCGGAGTCGCTCCAGGGCGGTGGCCAGCTCCAGCCCCTCCACGCGCACCCAGGCCTGCTCCTCCTGCAGCTGCTGCAGCCACAGCTGCTCCTCCTGCCACAGCTGCTCCCGCCACAGCTGCTCCTCCTGCCACAGCTGCATCTGCAGCTGGATCTGCCGCCGCCGGTCCTCCAGCAGCAGCTGCTCCTGGGTCAGGCACAGCTGGACCTCATGGAGCCTCAGCAGCTCGGGGCCCAAGCTCGGCATGAGGCCCCCCGGCCCGCTGCCTTCCATGTCCGCAGCGGGGACTAGCACCAGCTCAGACCCCAGGGCAGTGGCCTGTACCGGCCTCTCTGCTTCCTGTGGCTGCTCTGGCCTGGCCACCCTGGAGTGTCCCTGGAGAGCTGGCTGGCTGCTGGTCACGTGCCCTTCGGGGGCCACCCCCACCTCATCCTGAGGGCCCCCTGCGTCCGGGGGCGGGGGCTCGGCCTTGGCCTCAGGGCCCTTCTGCCCTGAGGCCCGCTGCGCCCTGCCCGCCCTCCTGGCTCGGGGTTTTCGAGCTCGACTCCGTTTCCCAGACATGGCCCCGGTCGGCTCCCCGGGGGCCCCGGCTCATCGGCGGCCTGGCCTCGACCGGACAGGCCCAGCGGGCGTCTCCAGAGGCCACAGGGGGCCCTCTGCTGTGGCGGCGCCTCGATCCCGCCCTGTCCCGTGGCCGGTGCCGCCGGTGCCCCGGCTCTGCCTGTGGGCCTCTCGGGCCCCACGCGGCGGGCTGGGCCGCGCCGCGGCGTTTATAGGGACTCGCGGTGCCGTGGCTCACCCTGCACCGCGGCTGACTAACGTGCTGACACAGGGCACAGGACTCTCGGGGCCGCGGGCCTCGCCGGCCACACTGGGAGGGAGACTGAGAGAAACCGGAGGCGGCAAGTCGGCAGGGAGGCCGCGGGCTGTGCGCTGTGCCGGCGAGTCCCGGCCTGCCCTGGGCGGCACCAGTGCCCCCCGCCTGTCCCACCCCTGGTCTCCGGAGCCCAGGCTCCAGCCCACAGTGCTGGGAGCGACAGCCCCAGCTACACTGACCATCCTGGCAGGACCCTCGTGGTCACAGACAACCCCCACCCGAGTGCCTGACCAGCTCCCCAGCCAGCAAGCTCAGAGGAGCCCCCCAGGGCCCCAGCTTGCCTGGGGCGCTCTGTGGAGGTGCAGACTGCTGGCCAGCATGGGGGACTCCCGGGGGGTGGGCTGCCCTGCGGACTGGCGGGAGAGACTGGGCCTCGAAAGGCTCCATCTTGTGGACAGCAATGGGGCAGCAAGGCCAGCCTGCCCAGGGGTGCCCAGAGGCTCCGGAGGGTGTCCTGGGAGGGGGTCCACTGCCCTGCCCACAAAAATGGTGGCCTGACAAGCCCCACCAGCCGGCCTTGGGGGGGACGCAGGGCCAGCCTGAGTGTCGGCGTCCTGGGCTTCCTGTTGAGGGAGGCGTCAGAGGCCTGCACCCCGGCGTTTCCCCGCCTGGGGCCACTGACTCACCCCACGCCCGCCTGTGCCAGGCAGCTCTGCCACACTCGCCGCACCGGCTCGCCCGGCCCGGCCCTGCCGGGGCAGCCCCTCCCGCTCAGCCTTTGCCCTGCAGGCGTCAGGGGAGGTGGACAGCTGCCACGCCAGGCGGGGGGTGGGCGGGGGGCGCGGCAGACCCTGGAAACCCAGAAGGGCCTCTAGAGAAAAGTGGCGCCAGTGGCGGGCAGGCTGACCAGGGCCCGGCAGCGGCGTGCGCTGCCCGGCGCCCCCTGCGGCAGTGCCCGCCCCGGGCGCTGTGGGCGCGCCTGGCAGCTCCTGCGGGGTGTCCCGCGGGCGGGCCCCTCCCAGCCAGGGTGCTGCTGCCTTCGGGGAGGGGCGGGCCCCCACGCCAACCGCCCTGCCCCCCCTCCTGTCCCCCAGGGAAGCCCGGAGAGAACAGCCAGGCGCAGAGGAGGACCGGGCAGCAGGCGACGGCGCCCGCGCTGCCCGCGAGCCCAGAGGCGGCCGCAGGTGAGCGCCTGCGCCCTGCGCCTCCGGGGGCGGCCCCCAGAGCACGTGGGGGAGCCCGGGCCGCCCCGCTTCAGCCGCGAGCTCTCCCGGCGCGGGCTCGGCGGGGGCGGGAGCCCTTTCCCGTCGCACCTCCTGCCGGCGGTGGCTGTAGGAAGCCGCCCGGTTGTCGGCTCTGCGCGCTGTCGCCCTCCAGTGGCCGGAGCCAACCTCCTCGGGGCAGGCTGGTCCCCAGCGGCATCCGGGACAGTTGGGTGTCGCGCCCCCCGCCCCCTGCCGGGCCTCTGTCCCAGGCCTCGTCTTCTCCACCAGCTTCCACTCGCGCTGGCCTCCAGAGCTGTTCTTTACCGGAACCTTCCTCTGTGCCTCAGACCCAGACTCAGCGCCCCCCCAGCCCTTTTCTGGGAGTCCTCAGACTCCACAGCGCATCGAAACGCAAACTGCCATCCCCTGTCCCCCATTGTCTGGTCCCCCTGACTGCGCCCAGTGACCTGTGTCCAAGCCCCACCCTGCAGAGGGCTGGGGTTCCTGGCTTCTCCACGCGCCTGCACCCCGTCTGCCCGGGTGCCCCGACTTCTCACCGCCCGGCCCAGCCCGCTCTGAACCGGCCCCCGCGGCCCCTGCCGTCCACTCTGTTCTGCACAGGGCAGGCGGGCTCAAGTTCACGTGCAGGTCTGACACTTCTGGCGTCATCCTGACCCCCGGATAACCCCCCGGCACCGCCTGTCACCTCTGCCCGGCGAGGATAAGGATAAGGAGCCCGACCTTGTGCCAGGGCCGTCTGTGGCATCCTGACGGTTGGTTCCGCACAGGCTCACGGGCCGGCGTCGTGCCCCGCACGGCTCCGGCGGGAGCGGGGCACCTGGGCTTGGAGGCGGGCGGAGAGGAAGGAAGTGTGGCGCAGGCCGGGCCCACGGGGGCTGCCGGCCGCCCCCCCGTGTGCTCGCAGCCCCGGCGAGGCGCGTCTGGTTGCTCCGTGTCCTGGTGACGCTTCCTCAAGATCCGCACTCGTAGAGAAGCAAAGCCTGTGCTGGGGTGGCACCCTGATCGCCAGGGGACGAAGGACAGGCGTCCCCCCTCCCGTGCCGGTTCCTGTCGTGGGGCGCTGGCTCCCACCCAGTTCTCCAGAATGGCTGCTGGCCTTGCGAGGCAGGAGCCCGAGCCTCGGCGGGCTGGCCTGCCCTTCCCCGAGGCCAGCGCTGTGTGGGACGCGCAGTGACCCCGGGGGCCCCGCTGCGAGGGGTCAGGGGAAGCTGGTGCGAGGACTGGCGGTTCTGAACGAGGGCAGCCTGAGCGGCCGACCCAGGGGAGCCCCAACAGCAGCCGGAGTAGGCGGCGTCCCCTCCCCAAGGGAGGCGTCAGGACTGTTCTGCACGGGGCGTGCGTGGCCTGCGGAGCCCTCGGCCACGGGGACACCCGGGCGGCTCCGCTCGGACAGCTGTTTGCACACTTTGGGCTGTTCCAGGAAGTCCACCCAGAGAGCACCCTAGGCCCCGGCCACTGCCCGCTTCTGACGGTCAGTCCGCGTCACCAGGAGTGTTTTTGCGCAGGGAGGTCTAGGGCGGCCTTGAGAAGGGGCCCGTGTGCCAGCCTGTCCCTGCCCCCACAGCCGCTCTGCTCATGGGCCTCTGCACGAGGCGGGGAGGCCGAGGAAGGAGGCTGGCCGGCGTCCACGGGACAGTCGTGGTGTGCGCCTGGGCGTCTGACGCCTCCTCGGCAGTGGACTCTCTGGGGTGTCACCAGGAGACACTGGAGTGGGGGGGCAGGTTTGCGTTTGGATGTGCTGTGGAGTCTGAGGACACCCAGGACAGGGCTGCGGGGCGCTGAGTGCGGGCTGTGGGCATCTCAGGGCGCTGTTTCCACATGCGCACCTGAGTGCGGGGGAAGTGGCCGCCGGGCGGGGCTGCAGAGCGAGCGGCCCAGTGAGCGGACGGGGTCCTGTGGGCGGCTGGGCCACGCGGTCCCTCCTGAAGGCCCTGGGCTCCTCTCCACGGCGGCTGCCAGCCTGGGCCATCGCCACGGCTCACCGGCGCCTCACTTCCCGTGGACACTCCATTCAAGGACCAGGACGTGGCCAAGCCAGTCGCCTGGCTGCACCTTCCGGGGCCTGGTCCGCGGCGCCCCGCCCCGTGCCTGGCAGAGCGCTGTGGGGCAGACGCCCCTGCCAAGACCGGGAGACAGGCCCCGACGCGGAGGGCAGGCGAGCAGCTGTCGGACGTCTAAAGAGCAAGACGGGGACGCACGGGCGTCTCCCGTGGGATGGGAGACAGGCCGCGGGGCTGCTGGGAGGGGCGGGCATCTGAGGGGGGGTTGCTGCCCCAGCCTCAGCAGCTCGGCGCAGGGCCCCAAGAGCTGGGACTTCGCCTGCTGTCTCTGTGGCCTCCGAGAGGGCACCACGGAGGGCCCTGACCTTGGGGCACTGGGGGGAGGTGGCCAGCGGGGCCACCTGCCCCTGGAACTAGCTTCTCGGACCCAGTGGTACCGATGGGGACAGGGCAGGTCTCTCCTCCCGTTGGCAGGACTAATGGAGACAGATGGCAGAGAACTGGGGTCGTGCAGCGGGGAGGAGGGGTGAGCTGACGCCAACACAGAGAGGCCGGGGAGCACCCCCGCTTACCCCGGCTGGCGATCCAGCCCTCAGAGGGGCGGGCCGTCACCAGGCCACACTCTCACGCCTCCTGGGACCACACTGGGCACTACAGCCGCTGCTCCGTTTCCCCAGAAAGCCTGAAGAAGGCCTGATTGACAGGGGTCAGCCCAGGAGAGTGATGGCAGAGGAAGGCAGGGGCGAGTGTGGGGCCGGGCGAGGCCACCGGGCAGAGTCCGCACAGCGTCTACACGGCCCCGTCGGCAGGTCATCAGTCCCTTCGTCAGCCCCCACGGGGCCGCATGGTGGCCTCAGGTGGAGTCAGTTCCTGGGGCAGCTGCGGAGGGGTCCAGGGAATCTGGGGGCTTGTTGGACGCAAACTTTTACGTTTTTGTTCAATGATTACACATCCACATTTTGTGACATATTTGCCATTTCGAACAACTGTACACTTAGATGACAGTGATGGCAGCTCAATCCAGAGGAATGTTTTACCAACAGGGAGATTTTAACAACTGCATTTCCAAAAGAAATTAATTTCAACCACAGTGTTTTTTTGCAGAGAAATATTCTAGGGTTATCAATAAAAAGCATAAACTATTTGGGGCTAGAAATCACTGAAGAGAGTGGGCTCGATGTGACATCTTAGGAGAAAACCACAATTGCCATTCCTGGCTGTGAAAGGGCGACTTGGCGTGTGCTCACAGGGTGACAACGGACAGCAAAGAGTTATGGCGTTTCTGTCCCGTTGGTGAAGGAAGTTTTGTTTTGAAATGTCATCAAGGGGGTGGTGGGAGAAAAAAAATGTCATCAGCATGCCACAGATGTGATCCTTTGCAACTATTCAAAGTTGCTATGAAGAATTTTCAGAGTCGACTTTAAAGGTGCGAGGAGGTGCACAGCTTTGCGTTTTTAAAGGCGACGTGCAGGTGAGCAGGTCGGAGGGTGGCTGCTGCAGACAGCTGGGTTGCCAGGGCTTCTCTGGAGTCGCCAGCCCTGGAATTGTGATAGCTTGCCAAGTCACGCATGTGTGTCACCAAGGCGGCCGGGGAATCTGCCACTACTGCCCTCCCGGGCCCGCTGGGAGCCGGGGCTGAGGCTCCCGTCACCCCCACGGTTGCTTGCTTTTCCCAAGGACGGAGTTTTTGAGATTTCGCCCAGTAGGATTGCCAGATGAAATCCAGGACGCTCATTTAAATTTGGATTTCGGATCAACAGTGAATCATTTTTCAGTGTACGTCCCCAGAATTGCAACCCATGTTTTTGTTAGCTAACTCTGGCAACCCCAAACCCACAGCCTTGTGAAGCGCCCCACTTCACGGCTCGGCAGGTGTTGTGGGTTTTGCAAACGGAAGGTCAGAGCCTCCCCCAGCAAAACGGGCACTTCTCACTTCATCATGAAGCTCGCTTTACTGTGGTGTCTGGAATGGAAGCCACAATACTCCGAGGTCCCCCTGTACAAGTTTCGTCCCCTTGGGGCTGCCATCTCCCCAAAGCCCTGCTCAGCCACCTCACCCACGGGGGCAGTGGCTTCTGGCCTGGGCGCTGGCTGCCGGGCGCTGGCCACCTGCCGGGGCTCGGGCTGCTGTGGTCTTCTGGGCCGACGCCGCCGCCTCTGCCTCGGGCGGCGGCAGGGCCTCGGATGAGGTGGCACAGAGCAGTCACTGGGAAGGCTGGGCCGGGCCGGGCCTAGAATCTTGGGCTCCTTTCTCCCCTTAGACTGCGCAGACACTGACCCATTGACCTCTGACAGTTCATGGCGCTGTCGACCGGCTTGGGAGAGCTCAGGTTGACTCCCTTTTCCACTCGGGTGCTGGAGTAAGTGTTTTAGGTTCAACAGCCTAACTGGAGGTGCCTGTTGTTTCCTGGTGTATTTTTCATTCTTTTTGTCTTCTGATTCATTTCAGGAACTTTGTCTGCGTTTTAGCCCCGCTGTTTCCCCACCTGCAGCCCTGCCCTCTAGACCTTGGTGATTCTTGAGTCTGTGGCCTTGACCGTTCTGTCTCCTCCTCCTGGGAATGCTTTTCCGCTCGGCCCGTGCGTTCTCGCTGCCATCCTTTGCTGCCATCCTCTGCGGCCCTTTCCTGCCACGAGCTGAGCTTCCGGCCGCGCCTCCTGTGTGCGGCAGCTGCTGCCGGCGGCGGTCCGCGGCCGGGCTGCCCTGTTGTCGCACGTCTGAGGGTGTCCTTTCTCCCATGCCGCTGCAGTATCCGGCTTCTCTTTGGTCCCTCGTGGGACTGGATTTTGGTGTTTGTGGGGCTCTGCACAATGCTGTGCCCCATGCGCTCCCCCCGCCCCGTGGCTCTGGGAAGGCGACCCTCGGCACGGAGGCCCCCAGTCTCGTCACTGAAGCACACGTTCAGCGTTTTCTAACTCTGGGGACCGCGGGGTGCTCTGTAGTGGGCTGTCAGGAGCCCTGTGAGTGCTCCGCCCGTCAGAGGAGGGGATGCTGAGGCCCAGAGGGGCCGACCAAGGGCACAAGGCCGGCGTGGCCGGTGTTCCAGGGCGGGGCGCCCCACCCAGCTCCCCGGAAGCGGGAGCCTCGCTGGGGGGTGGGTGAGGTGTGGAGCGTGTCTCGCAGGGCCCTGGGCTCCTGGCGGGACCCTAGCTTCGGCTCAGCCGGCCAGCTCTGGATGCGGATGCCCGAGTGCAGCGGGGTGGTCCTTCTGGCTTCAGGGAGGGGTTCTGGGGGGGCACACAGCCTTGTCTCTCTCTGCCTGGGGCCATTTTTCTCAGCCTCCCTCGGTTTCCTACCAATGTTTGCAGCCCGTCATCCCAAGCTGGGGGCTCCAAGGGGTTGGCAGGGTCCCAGCTGTGTCTCCGGTGGGGACAGGGAGACACTTGCTGCGGAGTCCCGGATCCCCTGCTCTTGGCCGCCACGCGTCACGCTGCCTCGTGTGCTCCCTGCTGGGCTGTGCTCCGCCACGGCGCGTTTTAGAACTGCGGTCCCCAACCGTTTTGGCACCAGAGACGGGTGCTCCTGTGAGAATCCGATGCCTGCCGGTCTGAGGCGGAGCCGAGGCGGTGATGCTGGCGCTGGGGGCGGCTGCAGACGCAGACGAAGCTCTGCCGCTAGCCCTCCCCTCCTGCTGTGTGGCCGGCTCCTAACAGACCATCGACCGGCCGGGGGTTGGGGACTGGAGGTTGGGGACCCCTGCTTTAGAACGTTTTGCCCTTTCGTCCAGTTGGGAGGGAGCCACCTGGCCCACTGGCTTGTGGGCTGAGGCCAGCTGGTTGCATGGCGGCAGCCTGCAGGGGCGCTGGGAGCCGTGACCGCCTCCCCCTCCCAGGGTCAGCTGCAGAGGGCCGGGCAGCCACGGTCATCCAGTGCGCCTTGCGGCGGTTCCTGGCGAGGAAGGAGCTGGCGCGCCGTAGGCGGGAGCGGCGGGAGTACCTGGAGCAGATGGAGAAGCTTCAGAGGGAGGTGAGGCCGGGTCAGCGGGAGGGGTGCGGCGGGGTGCGGGGGCGGGGCGGGGCGGGGCCGGGGGTGGGGGCGGGGCCTGAGGCGGCGCGGCGCCCTCGCAGGCCTTCCTGGCCCTGGTGCGCCGCGAGCGGGAGGCGGCGCGAAGGCGGCAGGAGGCGGAGGCGGAGGCGGAGCGGCGGCGCCAGGAGGAGCGGCGGCGGCGCGCGCGGCTGCTGGACGCGGCCTTCGACGGCAACCTGGGCGAGATCGCGGCCGTGCTGCGCGAGGTGAGCGCGGGGCCGGCGGGGCCGGCGGGGCGGGCGCCAGCGCGGGACCCTGGTGACACGCCCGGGCGCAGGTGGACGACCTGCTGACCGGCGAGGGCGTGGGCCACGATGAGGCGGGCGCGGTGCGGCGGCGGCAGCGGCGCGTGGCGCTGCTGGAGTGTGAGGACCCCCGCGGGAACACGCCGCTGTCCGAGGCGGCGGCGGGCGGGCAGCCGCGGGCCATCCAGCTGCTGGCGGAGCAGGGCGCCAGCCCCAACTGCAAGGTGCGCGGGGCGGGGTTGGCGGCGGGGCGGGCGCCGGGCGCGCAGGCCTGGCTCAGGGCGCCCCTGCTGCAGGGCGCCTTCGGCCGGACGCCGCTGTACCGCGCCGCCTTTGGGGGACACCTGGAGGCCGTGGAGGTGCTGCTGAAGCTCGGAGCTGATCCCCGGTTGTACGCGGACGACGGCAGCACCCCCGCGCAGGTGGGAGCACCTCCAAAGTGGTCCGAGCCGTGCCACCCTGCGCCGGCCTGGGCCCTAACCCTACAGGGACCTTCTTCCCACCCCCCCACCTCCCCCCAAGCCCTTGTTTTGAACCTTCAGGGTCGCCCTCGGTCAGGACCAGGTACAGCCCGGGGAAGTAGTGTGCCCGTGCAGGCGGGGAAACTGAGGCTGACGGGCCCACCCCCCTGGCCCCTGGCTCTCAGCACGTCGTTTCTCCAGTCCCGTGTGGCGAAGCTGCTTCCTTACCGCTGCGTGGACCCGATTCAAGCAGCGGCCTCCCACCCCAGCTGTGATCCTCCTGGAGTCTGTGGGTGGACCCGGTGCTCACCGGCGAGGTGTCAGGATCTGTGCTCCCAGGGCCCCGCCTCCACTCCAGGCTGCCTCCCCAGGATGCTGCCTTGGGGTCCCCCTTGTCTGCCCCCCGGGGCACCTGGCTTCATCTCTGCCGTCGTCTGCGGAGGCTGGAAGAGCAGCAGTCTTGGGCTTCTGCCGCCGCCCCTGCTTTCTCGAGGACAAGGGGAAATGCGGATGCAGACCAGGAGGACGGAGGCCTGGCTGCTCCTAAGGAGGGAGCACGCGGAGGGGCCTCTGGGCTGGGCCAGGCCCAGGGGGACCTGGGGGGGTGGGGAAGCGTGCAGGGTGCTGCGTGCGCGTGTGTGCGTGTGCGTGTGTGCGTGGGGGGGGGCTGTCGACAAGGACATTCCAACACAGCCGGGGGCCATGTGGAGGGACCCTGGGAAGAGCAACACACCCGGGTGGGGGAGGGGTGGCCGGCGGTGCCGGGAGCCAAAGTGCCAGGAAGGACAGTCTTCAGCCAGCGGCACTGGGCATGGGACATCCATGGGCAAAGAAGGGAGCTTGGACCTCACCTTATAAAAACCTGGCTCAACGTGGTCACAGGCTCAAGCGTCCAATGTGCCGGTCCAAGACCTTTAGAAGAACACGGGAAAAGCAAGACCAAAGGGCGGAGCTTCCCGAGTGATTAGCTGCGTCGGGGCAGAACTCCGGGACACCTGCAGATGCACAGGGCCACGCGGCTCCCAAGGCGGAGCGCCCGGTCTGGCAGCCAGTGACGTGCAAAGCAGCAGGAAAACATGACCGCGAGAAAAGTCAGCCAAACTGACAAGCCCAGAGCTGACCCAGGTGGTAGAATTCGCATGTAAGCACTTTTAAACAGGTGTTATGACTATTCCAGATGCTCAAACGCTGGAGCAGAGACGAGCGATATTTAAAAAAGGCCCAAGTTGAAATTCTAGAAATGAAAACGACAATGTTGGGGATGAAAAGACAAAAACAAAAACTCTGAACATGACTGCTGTCAGATCAGACATCCAGAGGTTTCACGTAAGTGGGATTGGAGACTTCGCAATGGGGAACTATCCAAAATGGAAGCAGAGAAGGAAGAACCTATGCAAACGGGAAGAGGAAGCGAGCTTTGGGGCAGTCTCAGGAGGCCTGGTCTGCACACGAAAGAGAGGAAAGAAGAGAAATGGGCGATTGTTTTGAGGAAATAATGACTTTAAAATTTCCAGATTTAATGAAAAAGATAATTCATATTCTCAAAAGCTCGACAAAACCCAAGCACAGGAAGGAAAATCGCGCTGAGGCTCCTCACAGTAAACTCCCTCAAAGCAGTGATGAAGAGGACGCCCTGGAGGCAGCCGGAGGCGGGAAGATGAGTTATCCACAGCGGGGGAGGGGCAAAGGTGCGGTTGGTCAGGTAGGTTTCCTGTTGGCCACAGCACAGGTGAGGGACAGCAGGGCAGCCCCATGAACGCACTGAATGGACAAACCCTGCCACCCTTGAACGCTACACCCAGTGCGAATATCTTCAAACTGAAGGCAAAATAAAGACCTTCGCAGACGTAAGAAAGCAGGACTCGATCGCCAGCAGCCTCAGACTACAAGGAACGTTAACGGAGGTCCCCTCAGGCAGAAGGGACACCAGGCGGAAAGATGGACCCACGCAAAGAATGAGGACCTCTAGGAAGGGCGGCGAAGCAGGCTGTGGAAGCTGTTGTCTTATTGTTTAAATTTGTTGAAGAAACAAGAATCAAGAGTAATGGCCAAGTGGCATGGGGTTTTATAGCATGTGTACATTTACATACTGAAAACTGCACAAATTATAGTTGGCTCAACTGCGTGACTCTCGTAAAGTTTGGGAGGGGAAAGTGAAATAGATCAAGGTTCTTATACTTGATGTGGAGTGGTAATTGTGATCAGTTAGAGACCATACGCGCTACACCTAAAGGAACTAGACCAAGAGAGATAATAAAGGAGATAAAATGGAACTCCAGAAGATCTGCAACCCAAAGGGAGACCGAAAAAGAGGAAAAGAAAAGAACAGATGGGACCAGTAGAAAACGAATAGTCAAGGGCAGCTTCTGACTCCGCTGTGTCAGTAATCTCATGAGACGCGCCTGGGCTACACACCCCAACCAGAATGCGGAGATTGTCATTTTAGATCTAAAAATTCAACTATATTCTGCCTAGCAGAAACAAACTTTAAATATAAAGAGGCAAATAGGTGAGAATTAAAGAGATGGAAATACTGAGCACGAGAAAGCTGAAATGACTCTACTCGTGTCAGAAAAAGTAGATTTTAAAACGAACATTACCAGGGACAAAGCAGCATTTCATAACAACAGAGGGAGTAATTCATCTCAAGGACATAAGAACCGTGAATGTTCATGCAGCTGCTAACAGCCTCAAAGCACAGGAAGCGGGAGCTGAGGACCACAGCAGAGGGCCACCCAGCCACACCCCTACCCCTGCAGTCATGAAACGAGAGAAAATCAGCCATGATTTTATCATCCACCATCCATCATCCCTGTATCATCCATCATGGTTTTCATAAATTCAACCATTCGGTCCAGTCTTTTTCCCAGAAGTTGGTTTACTCTTTCAATTCATTCTCATTAACTTGAATCATTTGTTCATAAACTTATCAGTCTATTCACTCATTATTACATCCATTTTATCCTTACTACCATCTTAAATTATCCCTCACTTGTTTATCTATCATTAATTCAAACATCTGCCCATCCATTTATGCATACACACATGCCGTTAACTGAGGCACCGGGGCCCACGTGCACGCCACGGCCGTGTTGCCCAGCCCCACATGGGTTGCCTCTCATGGGGAAGGGAGGCTCAGCAGTTCATCTCTTCCAGCTGTTCAGCCAACCACCTACTTATATAATTATCCATCCATTAAATCCCTTCACCTGTTTTTTCATGTATCTATTGTTTCATTTATTCAATTAATCCAATGTTCATTCACCATCTAAGCCATTAACTAATTCATCTACCCATCATTCGTCTACTCATTAGCTTGTTCATAAATTTATTCATTATTCTTTTATTTCGTGTTCACTCATTTAGCTTTCCACTTATTCTTGTTCTGCTTACCAACTAACCTTTGAGAAATTCTTAAACTTATTTGAATCTCAGTTTCCATATGTTTATAAATGGGCCTTCTGGTGATTAATGAGATAATGAATGAAATTCCTTAGCACAACTCCTGGCACACAGCCGTGCTCCACAGGTGACAGCCCTTATTCTTTGAAGTACTCGCAACTTCTTCAAGTGACTAATTCCTCGGCTCGCTCACTCGCCTGTTCTCCCACACAGTTATCTAATTCACTCATTCATTCCTGCTCTCATTTATCTGTCATCCATTCATTTACCCACTCCTTGATATTAGACGTTTTGAACTTTCTTTTGTAAAACACAAACCACTCACCTAACCCCACAAATCGAAGTTGTGTGGCTTGGCAAGCTGCCCACCAGGGAACAGTCCTGGGGGCAGCACTGGAGCCCAGGACCAGAACGGTGCCGGACCCCCCTCCGGAACCCTGCCGACCGGGTCCTTTATCATTCTGAATGCCTGAGGTGGCACTTCGGAGGGGCGGGGCGGTGAGGGGCTGCTGGGGGGCTGGCCGAGGGAGGAGAGGTACATGGGGGGGTGGGGGCCCAGTCTGGTCTTGGCAAGGTGACCAAGAGGACCCGAGGGCGTCTGTTTTGGGGGGGCTGTGAGAGCCCCATTTCTACAAGCTGCCACCCTTCTCTAAACCGGGAGAGAGCAGCCCATCCTCCCCAGGCTCCACACAACTCGGCTCCTGACCAGCCTCCTGTCACTAGGTGGCCTCGCTGGACGCGGTGGCCAGCGTGCTGCAGTCGTGGGACCTGAGCCTCACGGACGCCATGCTCCGGAACATGGAGGCCGAGCGGCAGCGCCGGGCCCAGGAGGCTGAGCGTAACAAGGAGGCAGAGGCCAAGCGGTGCGCCCGTGGGCGGGAGGAGGGGTGGCCGGCAAGGACGCCCGGTGACTCGGGACTCCCTCCTGCCGCAGCATGAACCTCAAAGTGCAGCAGCTGGCTAAGGAACAGCAGCAGTGTCACAAAGAGGTGAGCAGGCAGCTGATGGGGAGAGGGAGCGCTGGGCGGGGAGACCCGGGCGCGGGGCCTGACCCGGGCTGGCGGCACCCGGCCCTCCTGTGCAGCTGCAGCAGGCCTACTGTGAGCTCAGCAGGAGGGTCACCGAGCACGACAAGTGTGAGCAGAGACACATGGGCAAGGCTGAGCTCACGCTGCAGGTGCGGTTTCTGCCAGCCCTGGGTTCCTGGCGTGTGCCTTCCCTTCCTGAACATGGGGTGTCCCCTCCAGCAGTGGCCTCCTGGGGTGGGGGTCCGCCAACCCCTCCTTGGGTGTCTGGGCCTCTGGGTGCGGAGGGAGTACAGTCTTGCTCTGAGTAGAGTGTGGACCCCTCCCCCAGGCCATCAAAGACGCAGAGGCCCAAGTGGACAGGCTACGGCAGGAGGCCCAGAAGGCCGAGGAGTCGCTGGCCATGGCCAGGCTGGAGCTGCGGGAGCAGACCCAGGAGGGTGGGCAGGGCTTGGGCTGGGGGCGCCGGGGGGGGGGGGGAGGCTGGAGCGGACAGGGGGGCACTGGGCCCTCTGGTCGGCCCCACCCTGACTTCCCTGTAGGCGAGGAGGAAGCGCCCGGGCTGAAGTGCCAGGTCACTGAGCTGCACGACGTGCTAATGAAGGACGTGGGGGACCGCATCCGCGCTGATGGCCGGTCAGTGGTCCGAGTCGGGCGAGGGGCCAGCAGAGGTTTTGGGCAACATCAGTGACCTGGTGGCCACCCCTAGGTGGCCTCTTGTCATCGACCCTTCCGGCCAGGCGGGCACCTTCTTGCGCTACCAGGACACCAACTACGTGGACACGGTGAACCCGGACCACCTGCGGCCGGAGAGGATACGGCTGGCGCTGCTGGGGGCCCTTAGGTGCGGAGGCGGGAGTGGCCCCGCCCCGCAGCACCGCCCCTCGCCCCGCCCCTCACCGCGCCCCGCCCCTCAGGTACGGGAAGCCGCTGGTGTTCGACCTGCGCGAGGTGGACCTGTTTGCCGCGGTGCAGCGGCAGCTGGAGGCGGTGCAGCCAGGCCTGGCGGAGGAGCTGCTGAGCCGCCGGCTGCTGGACGGGGACAGGTACCAGTCGCTGCTGCGGCCCAGCGACGGGCCCGAGTACGGCCCCACCCAGTTCCAGGAGGCGCGCCTGGGCCAATTCCGCCTCTTCTTCGTCACCAAGGTTCAGTGGCCCCCCGCCGAGCAGCTGCGGGTCCTGCTCCCAGTGCGCGTACAGCTGCCTCGCGGGGGCCTTTGAAGACCCGCCCCAATAAAGCGAAGTGCGCCGCGGGGCGCTGGGCCCAGCACCGTGCCGCATCCCTGCCGCGTGCGCGCCCGGGAGGGCGGCGGGCGCGGGGGCTGTGTGCGTCCGCGCGTCCGCCTCCGCGGCCAGGGGAACCCCGGCTGGAGGGCACGGCTTTGGGAACTTGGGGTGGTCTCCGCCCCGGGGATAGGGAGAGACCTGAGTTCAGTGTCCCCCCCCCAAGGGCCCCAGCCTCGGAGAGGCAGGAGGGGGCGGCGTGTGTGTGCGGGTGGGAGGATATACAGACGGACGGAAGGTAAAACGTAGTCAATTTTATTCTCCTTAAACCACAAAATAGAGTCTTTGGTTGTACAAACGTCACTAGTTACAGTCTTGCCAAGGGGTCCCGGCTAGGGTGGGGGGGCAGTTAGTCAGCGACCAGAACTCCTGAGGGATCTCTTTAAAATACTAACACCCAGGTTAAAAGACTGGGGGCGAGGGTGGTGTTGGGGCTGGCAGGGCCCCGCCCCCAGTCGGGGGAGGCACCGACCCTCTAGGAGGGCACGGGGCCCAGGCCACGACGCCCTGGCCGCATTGGGCGGCGGCTGCTGCACAGGGTCACCTCCTCTGGGCCCATGGCGTCTGGCGAGGGCCTGCCCAGAAGCACCATGGCTACCTCTCCATCTTCCTCTTGCAGGCCTGGCAGAGGCAGGGGAGGGAGTGAGGTAAGGGGCACCAGGCAGCCGGGGTGCAGCCCCTTGGTCTGGCTTGGTAACTCACCAGGGCTAGGAGGTGGTTCCGAGGACCTCGGCTCCTCAGCAAAGTCTGGGGACTGTCGTGGGGAGAAGAGCTGGGTGAGGGCCCCGCCCAGACTGCTGAGACCACCCACGTGAGCCTGGGTGGGGAGGCCCCATGCCCAAGGAACGGGGCTGGCCCCAGAAAGATGAGGCAGGGGCTGGAGGAGGGACAGGAGGAGGGACAGGCAGGGGGACAGGCGCAGCCGGGCGGGGCGGCCCGCACAGGCCGGGAGGGCCCGGTACCTGCATGTCATAGACAGGCCGGGAAGAAGGGAGGGCTGCGAACACCCTGTAGTCGAACCTCCTCCCAGACAAGGCCTTGAGAGGGCAGCGTGAGGGGAGAGAGGCGAGAGCTGAGGAAAAGAGCGGGGGGTGCAGTCTGGACCCCGCCCCACACTGCAGGGAGGGGCGTGGGGAAGGGCCGCAGCTGGTCCTCACCAGGCGTCCGGGGGAGGTGCTGGTCTGCGGGCCGATGTCTGGGGGACGAGAAGTAGGCGTTGGGAGGTCTCCGCTGCAGGCCGAGCTCCCCACCCCCTGCCCGCCCCCCGCCTGTCCCCGTGACACACCGACCTTCCAAGGGGGTGGGTGAAGGGGTGGGCGCCGGCGAAGGGGCCTCCGCCAGCCGCTCCAGGGGCCCACGCTTGCTCCGGCCCTCCTGGGACTTGCTGAGGACCATCTGGGCGCGAAGGGCGTCCTGCTCCAGAGACTTCATCCTGCAAAGGAGCGGCAGGTGGGCTGGGTGAGGCGCCAGGGGCCGGCGGGCGGGGCGCCAGGGGCCGGCAGCGGGCGCTAGGGCCTCACCTGGCTGCCCTCCACAGCGCCCGCTTCTCCGCCTCCAGGGCACGGCGCTCGGCAGGGGACAGGGCTCGCTCGGGCACAGGCGGCTCGGGCAGCTCGGGGCTTTGCACGCGCAGCCGCTCCTGATGGCGCCGCTCGGCTTTGGCGGTCCGCACGGGCGCGATGTTTCCCAGGGGCGGAGGCGACGCGGGGCCGAGCCTGAGCCAGGGGATAGGACAGGACCGCCAGTTGGGCGGGGCGCCAGCGGGAGGGGCGTGCCTGGGAGACCAGGTGCCGACCCCTGACCCGCCTCACCCCATGACAGGGCCCGGGCCGGCCCAGGGCGGCTCTTCCTCTGGCTCCTCGTTGCCGGGCGCCTCCCCATCCAGGGCGAGCCCTGCGTCCGCAGTCTCCCGCAGCATTTGCGCCCTCTTCTGCTGCAGCTTTCGGGCTGGGGGGCGCGGGGCACAGGTCAGGCCGAGGGCCTGGCCTCTCCCTGGCCACCGTCCACCCAACTGTCCACCTGCTCACCTTCCTCTTCCTGCATCTTTCGTAGGTCATCAGCCCCCACCAATGACACACGCTTGGGGGGGCCCTCGGCCTGGGGTACCCGCACCTCCAACTCAAAATACTTCTGCCGCTCACGGAAGGACAGCTGCTCCGGGGACGCGGTGGGCCCAGGCGTGGGAGGCTGCGGGCAGCGGGATCTGAGACCCGGTGGGGCCCCCTCCTCCTGCACCAGGCCCTCTCCCCAGGGGGACACCCTGCGGGTGCATGCAGCAGGGGAATGGCAGCCACCACGCACCTGGGCAGTCGTGTCCTGGGGCGGGTGGAGGCCGGGCACAGCAGCGAAGGTCCTGTAGGCCCACTTCACATCGGAGGGCAGCTCATCAGGGGAGGGTGGGGAAGGGGGCTGGAGGACAGGGCTCTCCTGAGTGGTGCTAGGACAGCTGCAGGGCTGCAGCCACCACCCACCCCGCAGCTGTTCCCACCCACCACCTCCCCCCACACCCTGCGGGCCAGGGCACTCACAGAGCAGGGGTCATCTCTGCCCCTGGGGGCCGGGGAGCCCCTTGGCCAGGCCTGAGCCAGTGGCTGGATCACCCCGGGTTTTGTCTGCAAAGGGCAGGGGCGAGGGCCAAGGGAAGGGATCAGGGGTTCAGGTCAAGGGTGGGGGCGATGGTGGGGAAAGACAGAGAAAGAGATGGAACCGAGGTGGGCAGCAGAGTGGGCGCCCAGGATGAGGACCAGCACTCCAGGGAGAGGCGAGGAGGCAGGCCCCGCATGGGCACTGAGTGCCCACCCCCACCCTGCAGCGCCCGGGCCCTGGGGGGCTGGGGAGGGGCTTGCGGACAAGAGGACTGGCAGGTGAGGCGGCCAGGTGCCGGGGAAGAGGCGCTGCCCACCCCGCCTGCTCAGGCCATGGGAGCCAGAGGGAGCTTCCCCCCCACTGCCAGTTACCCTGGGCTGTCCCCTTGGAGTGAGGAGTGGCACCTGAGAGGCCTCCAGAGAACACTGCACACAGCACCCTCTGCACCCCCGCCCGGTGGGCACGCACTCACCTGCTGGTAGCCCGGGGAGCAGGGGGCCTCAGCCATCTTCCCTCCAGCTGTGCTGGACGGTATCTGGGGGAGCCAGGTGGTCGGGGGCTGAGAGGTGGGCGGGGCTGGGGCCCAACGAAGGGGAGTTGGGGGAGGGGTGCTTGCCTTGGTGGCACAGACTGGTCCTCAGCTCCCTGACCTGACTGCAGCCCAAGGGACATCCCCAGATGGGCCCGCACTACTGCTTGGCCAGCACCAAGGGGTTCTTCCCAGAATTCCGTGGCCTTGGGTCCAGCAGGCTCTCCCCTCCCCAACGCACGGGGGCACAAGCGGGGAGCCTGGAATGCGTGGCCCCCGGCCCTGCCCCCGCACCTCCCTGTGGCGGTGGGCAGCCTGCAGCTCCACGGGAGAGGGGACAGAACCGACGTGAGACTGGACAGAGTAAGATGGGGGCAGCAGGGACAGGTGGGGAGGCTCCTAGAACCCCAGGCTGAGGCCCAGTGTGCTTTCCTGCCGCCGCCTCCTCCCCACGAAGCTCAAAGGGGTGCAGCCAGGGAGGACCCTCTGTCTCCCCGGCCACCCCACGCCAGTGCTCCTTTTGGTGAGAGGACAGCCCCCCCCCCAACCTGGGGGCTTCCTGCTCAGCCCACAGCCCCTGGAAGGCTCCCGTGGCCCCTCACCACCTCCCTGGCCTGGCGCAGCCCCCTGCTCAGAAGTGGCAGCACCCGCTGGTGCCCACCCGCCCACCACTCACGCTGCTGCGGGTCTCCCTGTGGTGGCTGGCGGAGTTCAGCCTCTGGGAGGTTATTTATGCCTCTCGGGGGAGGGATGAGGGCTGTATCCGCCCCCTGCCCAGCTGTCGGCACTGGGTTCTGCCCCCACCCTGGTCTCCGTGGCTCCTCGCAGCTGCTCTAGGCTTGTGCCCCATCCCACAAGGACGCTGAGGGCTCTGGTGGCCTCCAGGTACCTCTGCCACTCCTTGCCTCTGGGACCTCCTCACCCAGCCTGCTCCCTGAGTCCAAGGGCAAGAGATGGGAGGGGGCCAAGGCCAGGGGCCTTCTCGGGAAGCAGCCCCACCTGCCTTAAGGCTTGGGTCAAGGATCATGGGGACAAGACCCGTGCCAGGTGGCGGGGAGGAGCCCCAGTTTGGGCCCCTGTCCTGTCTGCCCACCAGGCCAGGCTCGGCCGCCTCCAGCGCCCCCACCCCGGTGAGGGCCCTCACCCTGGGGACAGGGCCCCTGCGTGCCCCCCCAGCAGCTCTGTCCCGTGGGAACGGTGGGACTCACCGCGGCCTCCGGGCCCCACGATGCGGTCTGTGGCGGCAGCTCCTCCTGTGAGCGGAGCAGACAGCGGTCAGGGGCCCACGGCCTTGGGCTCCCCGGCCCTGGGGCTGCCGGCCCGCTGCTTCCGACCTTGCCAGGGCCCTCGGGGCTCAGCTCCCGGTCGATGGAGGAGATGCTTTCCAGGCTGTTCCGGCGGCCGATGCCGGCCGCAAAGGGGTTGGCAATGACGCCCGGGGACACCTGAGGAGGGCAGCGAGTTAAGGGTGGGGTCCCTGCCTCCAGGCCCCACTCCTGGCGCGAGGCCGTCCCGCACTCACTCTGGAGCAAGGTGCGGACGAACCAGGCCCGGGGCAGTGAGCCGCGAAGTGCCTGGTGACACAGGGTGCTGCCCACAGACCCGCAGGCCACCCCTGGAATCTGCCAGGCAGGAGCGCGCCCAGCAACGATCCTGAAGCAAAGGATGACTGAGAGAGTAAGGCCAGCGGGCTCTGAACCGAGAGGCGCTTGGCCGTCTAAGCCGAGAGGTGGCGGCCAAGACGGGACCCCCCGCAACCGGCATCTGGGGGGCAAAAGCCTGGGGATGGGGTCAGCGGTCTGGGGCCTGGCTGCCACATGAGCTTTGGTCGCGAGCTCCGAGGGGGAACCTGGCTCACTTCCCGCCCCACGAGGGATGAAAGGGGCCACTTGGCTGCAACCAGGGGAGGGGGGTGGCAGGGTGACAGGCATAGAAGACCCTCGACACGAACAGGGCCTGTACTGACGAGGGTCGCCATCAGTGTGGCCCAGCTACGGCCATGGTTAGTTAGAAGCCCCATGGGAATGACAACCAAAAAGCTGGGGAGAGACTCCGGCCACCCAGAAAGGAAGAGGCGACAGGGCGTGTGGCAGGCAGAGAGACACCGCCACAACAGAAGCTGCCATTCACAGGGCCAACAGTGATCAGAAACGGCAGGTGCCAAACAAGGAGCCACAGCCCGCGAAGACTGTGGGAGTGCGACGGACCCAGCTCCGAGTCCCACATGACGAGCGGGTTAAACGGCGAGACGCAGGCGCCCTCCCTGACGTCCAGGGCACCGGGCGAAAGCCTCAGGCAGGCCCCAGACTGGGGGGACGGGGCCCAGAGGGCCCCGCGAGCAGGCCGCCTGCCGGCTCGCGTCGGAGGCCACCCGAGCACGAGGGGCCGGCCTGCAGTGGACTGGACTGCCGGTCAGGCGGACGTGGCCGCGAGCCTCCAGTCACAGGCACAGCCGTGGGTATGTGCACGCACCTGCGTGTGCGACGCCACGACACACCCAGGGCCTCAACATCACTTCCCACCGAAAGGTCTCCTTGGGAAGGGTGACCCGGGACAGGTGGTGAGTGCGACACGGGGCAGCACATCCGCGGTGCCGGAGAGGAAGGTGTTCGAAGGCCAGGGGAGGGGGCGCTATGTGGAGGGCCAGGCCACCTGGAAGCCCAAAGGCAGCCAACAGACCTGAGAGCGAGCGTGACAGACCGTCACCTGTGAGATGAGACCGGCGTGTGTGCGCCAAGGGCACGTGGGCCACGGAGCCCCTCGGGGGAGGGAAGGCCTCTCAGGAAGCTCAGCGATGGGTGTGCAGGAGTGACGGGTGACAGCACCACGTGGCACCCACCACGTGCTCAGGCACCAATGGGGGCCGAGCTGGCGGGTGACACTGATGCAAATTGGGCCATTCAGACACCCTGCAAGACCTCCCCACAGAACACTATTAATTCCAGGGGGAAGAGTCACTTTGCAGTGGGGAAACCTGCTGACACCAATGTGGAGACCGCAGGCAACGGGCCAAACCGCTGCCCGGACGTCCTGGCAGGAGGCCCCGAGAAGACAGCGTTGCTTCTGTGATTATCCTGCCAAAAATGCACCCGCGGGAACTTCAGCCGGGCGGCGGCGAGGGGCGCTCTGCGCACGGATGGCTGTGCTCCCCACGACTGCAAGGTCAGAGTCGGGAGGAGGAGCCCCGAGCAGATGCCTGGTGGCCCAGACGGCACCCCCTGTCCGCCACAAACGGGACGCGCAGAGGCCCTGTGAGATGCTTCGTTTTTGCCCTTTTGCTCCAAGTTGAAAACTATTGTATGTACTTGGTTATGTTTCTCAAAGAGAAATAATGGCAGGATAAACCCAGACTCATACGGATGGTGCCTGTGGGAGCGGAAGACAAACGCCAGACCCCTCGAAGTGCTGTTCAAGGCTGGGGGACCGTGGGAAGGTGAACACTGATAAAAAGATGACTTTTTAGTCATCTTGAAAAACTGAAAGCAACATACCTAAGTATACATCAAGTTGGCAGCATGACAATACACAGAACTATTTCAAATGACTTAAAAACACAGGAGCTGAGTACACAGCGCAGTCGGGTAAATAAATCCTAAGGACAAAGGAGTCTGAAACTGCTCTCTACGTCTTGTGATTAATGATAACATCGGTACTGAATTTTTAAGTTACTTAGGAATAACGGTAATGGTATTTAAAAACAATTTTCAGTGTGAGGAAAAAGGGACACAAATAGAAAACCAAAGGTTAGTAAACAGCCTGTAACCTTAAATAGGAACGGAAAATAAGTGCACCCTAGTTTTTTCTTTCCGAGAGGCTCCACCCCCCAGGCTCCATCTGCACAGGGGCCCAGGGGCCAGCGCAACCCAGGGGCCGCGCGCGCGGCCGGCTGGTCCTCTGCGTGCGGGGCCCACCAGCAACGGCCGATCCAGGGCTGTGACGCAAACGTGCAGACACCTGGTCACGCGCGAGAACAAGGACACGTGGACGACAGGCGTCACGCTGCGAGGACACAGGAGCCACACTGCCCGTGAGGGGACAATGTGGGCACATACGCAACGGGACACACAGACCCATGTGGCCCTAACAACACTGAAACAAAAGCAGAAGACACCAGCGGCCACCCCACGTTTCCAAGGCACCAGCTTGTTATTTGGGAAATTCTGGGAAATTGATAAACAAAAGAATCGAGCACTTATGATGCCTTTCCTGTAAGAAACCTTGTTTTAGGATAAAAAAAGTGGCTGATTAAGAAACTCTCTTCCTTACAGACAGATCTGTAGGGAAATTAAAAGCAACAGGCATGTGAGGAGTGACTAGCCGCAGGCACAGGGAGAAAGGCGTTCTTGCTCCAAGTCCCACACTGGTTCCCTGACGAGGCCGGCCAATGGGACCGGGAGGGAGAGTGGGAAACACTGGAATGAGGAGCGTGGCCGCAGGAGTGTGGCCGCAGGAAAGGAGGGCCTCCGCTTTGCTGCACACACGCACGCTCAGTCTTCCGGACACGCACAGTGCCTGGACGTGCCCGGGAGTGCGGGCGGGCGCCGTGCTGTCCTGCCTGCCTGTCCTCCAGTAACCCTGTGGAGTGGCCTCAGCCATCATCTGTCGTACGGACCAGGAGACTGGGCCCCAGAGCAGCTGAATCCCGGCCTGTGGGCCCGCAGCAGGTGTGAAGCAGGACACGCAGCCGTGCGTCAAGGCCACCTGCTGCTCAGAGCACGGGGGGAGACACAGCCAGCACACAGGTGACACCGAGACTTTGCAGTCTAAACGAAGCTGGGAGGACCACCGGCAGACCCCAACTCCCACAGGTGAGGCAGGTGGGCTGAGCTCGAGGATGGAGCGCCCAGCAACACGGCAGCCCCACGGCACGAAGCCGAGGTGCTGGACGGCGGGCGGCGGCAGGACGGCCTCGCGTGTAAGGCCCGCTCATCCTCACAGCACCGCACCTGCTGGAGGGAGCCTGTAGCCAGACGGCCCCCCAACTCGGCACAGGTGCCCAGGACCCCGACGCCCCCTCTGGTGACCACGCGCACAGGTTATAAACAGAAGCAGCCCCCTTCAATTAAACACGTCGTACCAGAAACCACAGCAAACACCGAATTACAGATGAAACAGCCCATTAAAGTCGCACGAGGCCATGGTGGGGGGTGCTGCAGAGGGGACAGGAGGGGCCTGACCGGGACAGGGAGCCCAGCAACACTGCTTAGCCTCAAGGCTTCTGCTCGGACACGAAACACACCCCCCGCAGAGACTGCCCCAAGGCGTCGATGGGCAACAGCGTGCACCGCCTGGCTGGCTGGGGCACTGGCGGGGACACAGGGACACTGGTGGGAACTGCCAGGTGCAGTGAGTGAAAGGGCCACCGCCAGGAGAACCACGTGTCCCCACAGCGAAGCCAAGTGTACCCCTGAAACCTGGGGACACAGCACCCTGCTCATCGAGGTGTCTAAACCTGTCACCACGAAACCACGTGTTCCCTGAGTTTTTACAGCAGTGAGCGTGTCGACTAAAACACTTTCAAGATGAGTAAACGAGGCAAAGCTCCTCCAGGCACCACGTGGCTGAGGCTGCAGTCCCACGAGCAGTCGTCCCCAGAAACCACCAGGGTTCCCGAAGACAAAGGGAGACGTCAGCGGCGCGGCCAGTGGCCCAGCGTCTGGCCCGGGAGCACAGGACATGAGGGCCACCCGACTCCCACTCAAGAGACGCACCCAGGACGAGTGACCACCCCCTCTGGCTGTGTGGTGAGAGGGTGGCAGGAAGTCACATTCCAAAGATCCACTGTAGACGGGCTAACCCCAGGTGACTGCCCCAGCCCACAGGCCCTGCAGGCAAGGACACCCTGAGGGCAGAGCTCGTGCGCACTGCAGGTGAAGAGCCCTCGCAGGCCCACGTGGGTTACACATAGACAAAGTCACATCAGCTTATGCCAAGGATCCCGGGACAGCAGTGACGAAGAAGAGGGTGAGAGAGATGAATCCCCTGGGCAGAGGCGACACTCTGAGGTCGAAGGCCAGGCTTACCCAGGACACGGGCCAGGCCAGGTGGCAGGCCTCGGGAGCCCTGTCCTCACCCCGGCGGCTCGTGCCTTCTCCAAGGGGCTGGGGGGGAGGGTAGCTGGGCACCCCATGCCCTGCTCCGGCTTCTGCTCAGGGGAAACGTCTGGGCAGGCGGGGTGGGGCCCCGGCCTGGCTGCGCCCGGCTCAGAGCCACCCTGTCCTGGCCCGGTGGCCGTGCTCTGCAGGTGCCGCCACCCACGCGCCTCCCGCCTCGGGCAGCGGGCCTGCACTGCCTGCGTCCCGCAGCTCCCGCCCTGGTGGAGTCGCGGTGGCCGAGCACCGCGGTCGGCTCGTCGACACGGCCAGACGAGGCCGGGGGCACTGACCTCGGAGGGGGCGGGGGCGCTGGCGTCGAAGCCGTCGCAGACGAGCACGGACAGGCAGTCCCCCGCGCCGCGCAGCAGCTGCACGGCCTCGCCGTGCGTCAGGCCGAGCAGGCTCTGCTGGTTCACCTCCAGCAGCCGCAGCCCCACCCGCAGGCGGCCGTCACGCCCGGCTGCTCCCGCGGGGCTCACCTGCAGGGACACGGCGGGGGGGGGGGGGGGGGGGGCGCCTCAGGACCGGCTGGCCCCGCCCCCCGCCCCCCCTCCCGCCGCCCTGCGGGCCAGGCCCTCACCTTGGAGATAAAGATGCCTTCGTCGGTGGGGTCACAGGGGTTCCCCGCATGGCCCTTGGCGCCCCCTCGGATGCTGATGCCCAGCTTCTCCCCGGGGGCCTTCTGGATACAAAGCTCCCGCATGCCGGGGGGGGGCGGGTCCCTCCGCACCAGCAGGACCAGCTCCAGGCAGGGGCGAAGCAGGGCGCTGACCGCCTCCTGGTGTGTGGCGCCCCGCACGTCCTGCCCGTTCACTGCGAGGATGCGGTCCCCGACCCGGAGGCCGCTGCGGGCAGCCAGGCCCCGCGGGAGCACCTGCGGGGGAGGGCGGGATCTGGTGGGCCCAGCACCCAACGCCTGGCCGGGCCCTTCTCGCACAGGGGTGTCCAAGAGCCCACCCTACCTTGGAGATGAACACACCAGGCTCCTGGACTCCAAACGGGTGGCTGGAGTGGTCAGAACCCCCAACGATGCTGAGTCCCAGGGGGCCCCCAGCTCTCGGCAGGCAGATCTCCTGGGGACAGAAGGGCGTGAGGGGCTGGCTGGAATGAGCCTGTCAGGGCAGCGAAGGGCACCTAAAGCCCTAAGGAATGCGGCCAGGTCGTCAGGGATGGGGCTCCTGTGGCCTGCACAGGAAGGCGGTGTTGGGGGTGTGGGGAGCGACAGCAGGTGGGCGCTACGCCAGGAGCAAAGCCGTGGTGTCCTGGGGCCACAGCACCTGTCTTCGCGCCTGGGCACCGGTGACCCAAAGCCACAGCTGCAGGGACACGGGATGGGGGACGGCGGGGAGAAGACGGGTCTCACCTCCACAGGGTACGGGCCCTCCAGGGCAGCGGCCAGCAGGCTGGGAGCTAGCCGCAGCGGCCCCGGGTCCCCAGGGGTGGCTGTGACCACAGGTGTGACGGCAGCAGGAGGTGGGGGGGAACATGGCGGAGGGCTGGGGGACACGGGGTCCCCAGCCTCCCGCTCCAGCAGCAGGGCGATGGTGGGGGCGGCGGCCGTCAACAGGGACACAGCATGGTCGTGCCTGGCCTCGGTCACGTCCACCCCGTTGATCTGCAAGAGTCAGCCGGTCAGGGGCCCCGGGGGCGGCCACGGCGGAGGCAGTGCCGGTCAGGGGCGCCAGGACACTCACCGATAGGACACGGTCGCCGACCTGCAGAGTGCCCGCCCGGTGGGCAGCGCCGCCCTCGGCGATGCGGGAGATGAAGATGCCCTGTGTGGGGAAGAGCCGTGCAGGAGACCGGCCTGCGGGCTGCCCCCGTCCTGTCCCGCCGGCCGCTCGCCCCGTCGCCCCCGCTCACCCCGTCGCCGGCCCGGTAGGGCGTGGAGCCCTTCCCTCCGGCGATGCTGAAGCCCAGCCCCTTCTCGCTGCGTGCCAGGCAGGCCACGTGGCGCTGTCGGAGGGGCCCCGGGGACTCGGGCTGGGGCAGGGGCAGCCGCAGGCCGCCAAACCGCCGCTCCCGGGGGCTGTAGTCGTCCTCGGGCCGCAGGGGCGTGACGGTGACTGCGTTCTCGGGCTCCACCATGCGCTCCCGCCACAGCCGCATCTGCACAGAGGCGCCCGCCCCCCGCAGTGCCTCCACGGCCTGGTGGTGCTCGGCGTTCTGCAAGGCCACGCCGTTCACCTGCGGGCCGCAGCAGCCCTTGTCAGAGAGGGCGATGGCCGCACAGGCTCCACACACCCTCCTCCACAGATGGGGAGAACCCCGCCCCCACCTGTGCAACCCCAGGGCTGGGACTAAGTCGGCTGAAGGGAGCAGGCGAATGCCCCTCCTGCTGGTCCACACTCATGCTCCCCGCCCTGGAGACACCCTGCCACCTGCCCATCAACTGAGCAGGCCCACAACCCAGGGCAGCTGTGGTCACTAGGTTTCTGACCCCGATTCAGAGGCTCGCCTCCCTCAGCCCTCCCGGCATGCTGGGACAGATCGACACCACCGGGCAGACTCCCGGACACCCCTGCCAGGACCGGGTGGCCAGGTGCCCAGGCAGGGGCTCTGGGGCACGAATCACCCCCAGCCCAGACCCAGCAGTGCTCCGGCCACCTCCCCACCAGCCACCAGGGGCAGCACCCCCTTGACAGGCCCGTGCTCGGGATGCAGCCAGTGCCTGGTGTGGGGGCCAGCAGGGGTCCCCTGAACCTCTGGCTCACTGGCTCACCTCGCCTGGGGTCCCGGGCACAGGGTGCCCCAACTCCTGTGCGGGCGGCAACCAAGTGCACAGCAGCAGGGGCTGTGTGGACCCCAAGGGCACAGCGCCCCACCCGCTCAGGGCCTGGGGTCACCGACTCACCTCGAGGAGTTTGTCGCCCACTCGGACTCCAGCCCGGGCCGCAGGGCCTTCCTCGGACACCCGAGAGATGAATATGCCCTAGAGGACGAGCAGGAGCCCCAGGGGTCGGCACAGCCCGGGAGGGCCTCTAAGGCCCAGCAGCCCCCAGGCCCAGCGAGAGCAGGAGGAGCCGCGGGCTCGTGGCGCTCAGGCTGGGCTCGAACCGCTGCGGCCCCCCGCGGCACGAAGCCGGAGGGTGGTCAGTCTCCAAAGACAACTTCGACCCAAACCCGCGCAGCGGTACCCGGCCTGCACGTAGGGCCACCTTTTGCAGCGCCCAGAAATGAAGCTCCCCCCAGAATTCAAACTCAGCCTCGTGTCAGCGGTCGGCGCTTGGGGAGTGCAGACCCAGTGGCTGAGAAACAACAAGCCCCCTGAGAGCAGGGAACCAGGGTTGAGGACAACATACAGAAAAGAGCAAGCCGTGAGGTTTGAAGGTGCCCCTGACTACTCTGCAAACCCAGAAAAGCCTATCGAAAAACGGCAGAGGTGCTGGGAGAGACCAAGCAGGCACAGGGGGACAAAATGGGTCGCCGGTGGGTGCGGCTGCTCACCTCGTCATCTCCCTTGTAGGGGGTGGAGCCCTTGCCGCCCGCGATGCTGATGCCCAGGCCCCCTGTCTGCCGCACGATAGTCAGCGTCAGCTAGAAAGAGCAGACACACGTGTCCGGGGAGGGCCGTGAGGGGAGGGCTGCCCGTGGGCCCAGCAGGGGACAGGGAGGGCCCAGTCCTCTCCAGTAACACCTCCGCCAGGGCCAGCCTGGGCATGAGAGAGCCGGAGGAGGTGGGCACCACTGGTCAGAGAGCAGCCCAGGAGGGGTGCCCGCCACTGGGTGACGAGGCCTTGCGGACCGGGAGGGGCAGCGGGAGACACTAAAGCACCTCTGCCAGGACTGGCCGCCCCGCCTGGAGGTCAGTGCTCTGCCTGCCCGTCTGCACCCGAGGGTCAGGAGGCCCCTCGGGGTCATGGTGGCCCAGGGCCCCCAGCTGCAAGGCGGCGGGCAGGAGCTCCCGCAGGGGCTGCACAGGTGCGAGGGAGACGGCAACCCGAGAGGCCGCAGCCCGGGAAGCGAGGCTGGCGGCAGCCAGGGGCGCAGAGCAGAGCAGCGAGAGTACAGACCTCTTCCTCCTCGATGCGAGCGGGCTCTATCAGCAGGTTATTGGCCTGGTCAAACGACACCCCCTGTCAGGACAGGACCAGCGGGGCATGCAGGTGAGCCGCCGCCTTGCCCGACCCCGCCACCGTCTCACCCAGCCCCGCCGCCAGCAGGAGACAGAACACCACACCAAGCTCCCGCAGCCCGAGCGCCAGCCCCTCGTCCCTTCTGGTCTGGGAATGTGTGGCTGCTGCTGCCGCTGCCCCACCTAACGGGGCGGGCTCGGCCGGTCTGGGGTGGGCCCCACGGCAGGCTAGGCCCTGGCCCGCGTCTGACTGTCCAGGTGCCCTCAGCTGTCCAAGCACCATGCCTATGTTCAGGGTAGAACCACCGAAGAGCCAAAGATGCAAGGGTGCCAGAGGGCGAGGCACAGGGCATGCCTATGGAGCAGACAAGACCTCACGTGGGCCCAGGAGAGTCACCTGAGGACCAGAGGAAAGACACTGGGAAAGCCCAGCCCCGAGAAGGGCATGAAAAGGCAGAAGAGCCTGGGCAGCAATGGGGTGGCTGCCAGAACCCCGAGATGGGGCTGCAAAGCCAGCAGGAGCCTCTGGGCCCAGCCCAGGGAGGGTGGTGGAGTCAGCTGCCCCTGTGAACGAGCCCTGTCATCGCCAGCCAGTGTTAAGACACAGGCCCAGAGCTGCCAGAAGCGTCCCTGAGACCCGAGACCGGCATCAGTGCACACCTGGGGGCGTGGCAAGCGACACTGACGCTGCTATTGGAGGCTGGCAGCTTGGGCCAGGTGAGCACACGGCTGAGACCCACCTTGACAGAGGGCACAGAGGCCACGGCCGCCTCCTTCTCCTCGTCCTCCGCCGCGGCCTCCTCCGCGTCCTCCGCATCCTCCTCGTCCTCGTCCTCGGCCCGGGGGGCCCAGGGCGTGTGCGGGCCATTGTGCCAGCCCCCAGGCCCCACCGAGGCCTGGCTGTCCGGCTGTGTCCCCTGCAGCAGGGCCACCACGGCCTCAGGCTGTGGCAGCTTGGAGACCTTGAAGTGCTTCTTGTAGTGAGGCGTGTCCTTGCGGATGAGCCGCTGCCTCCCCGCAGGCAGGGCCCAGGGGGCCTCCGGCGGCCCCTCCTCGTTGTCGCCATCCTCCCCCAGAGGCAGGAGCAGCGTGTCCTCTGCAAACCGCACTGTGGGCTGCGAGGTGCAAGGACCTGAGGTGAGGGGAGCAGCCTGGGCCACCTCACCCCTACCGTACCCTCAGGAGCCCAGGCTCCTCTCCTCAAAGAACAGAGATGGAAAACTGCCTGGAAGAGGCGGACATAAGAGAGCTCAGCTCCAAGAAGGCCGGAGGCCAGGGAGCTCTTCCCGCCCCGTGCCCGCTGCTTGGAGCAGCCCACTGCTGGTGAGTGGCATTGGGGCCGCTCTGCAGTGGCTGTGCGGCGGTGACGAGTGCGGGAAGGCAGCGACCATGCACAGCCCGGCTGTGGGGTAAGATCCTCACCACCCGCTCCAGTCCCGCCCAGGGCCCTGCTGAGTGTGACAGGAAGGCGGCTCACGCACACCCTGACGGGTCCTGACCGCACACATGCTTGGAAGGAGAGGGAAGAACCGGGGCGAGCAGCCCCCGCTTCCTGGAAGGCAACCTCCAAGGCCAGCCTCACCTCCTCATAGCTGTCCTCTGCATCCTCGTCCTGGGCGGCCGGCGCAGCTTCCTGCTGGCTCAGCCCCTCCGCCTCGGTCAGCGGCCCCTCGGGCTCACCCTGGGAGGTGGTGCCAGCGGACAGGTGTGAGTCCTCGCTCAGGGCCGACTCCACGCTCAGCCTCTTCTCCTGCTGCGGGATCAGGCAGATCAGGCCACCCGCCAGCCTGCCCCTGGGCTGCTGCCCGCCCAGCTGCAGCAGCCCCTCCCAGCCACCCAGGCCCTGCAGAAAGGGGTGGGGTCTGCGCTCCGCTCTCAGCCACTGTCCCAGAGCACACGGAGGTACAGCTCTTTGGCATGACCCCTGAAACGTCTTTCCAAAAAAGTCAGAAGAACAGAGAGAAATAGCTCCCCAACTACCAGCCTAAAGAGGCCAGGTACCCTCCCGGGACCATGGCCCCTCAGGTGGACCACACACTGCAGACACAGGCCCTGCCACGTGTGTCCCCAGGTGCCATGGATGCCCTGCTGCACCCCGGGGGCCCTGAAGGTTCCCCCCGGCCCTGCTGGCAGAAGCTTCTCAACAAGTGGAGTTGGGCCTGCACTGCTCCGTCCTCAACCGCCTTCACAGCAGGTGCGTGGGCGCCTGACAGGAACGGCCGGCCGCAGGCCAGGCCCGTTCCCTGTACCAGCAAGGGCACAGCGGCCTCCAGGTGCCCCCGTGCTCCTGCCCACAGCCTATTCCCCATGCCCCCGCATCTGCCCCAGAACACAGGGAGCTGGCTGGCCCTGTCCCTCCCTGCCCCACACCCAGGACAGACGAGACGTCGGGGCTCCCAAGATAGAAAAGGCTAGGGGCTAGGCCCTCCGGCACCCACGCGCCCCCTAAGCACCTCCTCCAAGGGCGAGGGAGGCCGGGGGTCAGGCCTGCAGGAGGCCTCGCTCCGCCGCTCTGCCATGCCCCTCTTCATCACCCTGAGCTCGCTGGGGTGAGGTGTGGCCCGGCGCTGCAGACCCTGCAGTGGGCACAAGGTGAGGGACGGGCAGGGTGGGAGTCAGGGGGGTGTGGGGTGGAGGCAACCCGCCCAGGGACCCCACCCCCCCATACCCGCTTCTCTGCAGCGGCCTCCTCGGCATCCTCGTCACTCAGGGTGGGCCCCAGAAACTTGATGACGCTAACTCGGCCGAGCGGGGCCTCGCTCCAGCTCTCGGTGGGGCTGCTCTGCTGCCCCGCGTCCTCTGAGACAGGAAGCAGAGACCCGAAGCCGGTCAGGGGCCCTGGCCCTGCCCGAGGCCACGTCCACCCCCGGCCGCGCCCGGCAGCTGACAGCGACCTACCGAGGCTGGGTGGGGGCTGCTGGGGCAGCAGGTAGCAGGTGAGCACCTTCTCGCCCGTCTGGGCGTCATCCTCAGTCTGGAAGCGCAGCATGGGCTGCGCCTGGTTCTCAGCCAGCCACAGGGCCTTGAGGTTGAGGTGGGTGAGTGCGAACGGCAGACTCTGCAGCCTGGGGCCAGGCGGGCATGGTCAGCTCAGCGGGGCCGCTGGCACGTCGGCTCAGGGGCTTGGGCAGGGCGGCGGGCACTCACCGGTTGCCAGCCACATCCAGCACGTGCAGCTCGGCTGTGTGCGCCAGCTCGGGCGGCAGAACGGCCAGGCGGTTGTCCCGCAAGGAGAGGACACTGAGCGCCGTGCAGCCCCCGATCTCGGGCGGCAGCATCTCCAGGCGGTTCCGGTCCACGTTGAGGTTGGTCAGCTTGGCCAGCCTCCCCAGGGAGCGGGGCAGGGCCTGCACAGGGGAGGGAGAGTCAGAAGCCCGCAGGAGTTGGCTGAAGATATGGGGGAGGGAGGTGACAGTCCCTTGGGCAATCTCTCTCCCCTCCACCGGTCCCTCCTCCCCATTTCATGGGCCTGCCACTCCCAAATGTCCGCCTCCCAAAAGGATGGCGCCCACTCTTGTTCTGCACGCTCCATAGTCCCCCCCGGCCCCCATGCCGACTCTGAACCCACACCCAGGGCTGGGTCCACCACCCACTGTCAGCAGGTTCTCTGTGAGGATCAGCTCAGACAGGTTTTCACAGTCCCCGATGGCTTCGGTCACTTCGCACAGACGGTTCTGGTCTGCCTTCAGGATGGACAGCTGCTTCAGCTGACCTGGTGTTGGGAAGATGCAAAGACAAGCCTGAGAGGACGAAGGATGGGCCACCTACCGATGGAGACTGCCCGTCCCTCACCCCACCTCCTGCACCCCAAGAATGCAGAAAGCTCCTGCCCACCCCAGACCCGTGCTCGCTCCTCCGGCGTCCTTCGCTCCTCAGCCCCCGAGCTGAGTGGCCAGCTCTGCCCACACCCCCCGCGGCTCATTGCCCCCACTCTGAACCACGAGCTGCCTTGGCTCTTTGGGCATGTGGTCTTCACACCCCCAACCTCGGCCTGGGCCTCGCCTCAGGCACACCCCCGCTGCCAAGGCCCGCACTGACCGATGCCGTCGGGAAGCCGCTGCAGCAGGTTCTGAGACAGCAGCAGGTCGGTGAGCAGCGCCAGCCCCCCCAGCTCCGCAGGCAGCGCCTCCAGCCGGTTCTCTGACACATCCAGGCACACCAGCCGCCGCAGGTTCCCGAGCTCCTGAGGGTGAGCGCAGACGGTCAGGGCACACCGGGCACGCGGGGGGCGGCGGCCACACCCTCACTCACCGGAGGCAGAGCCGACAGCTGGTTCCGGTCCAGCCACAGCTCCCGCAGGTTGGGCAGAGCCCCCAGAGTGTCAGGCTGCAGGAACAGAGGAAAGGGGCTGAGGCCAAGGCTCACCGGCCCCGCCCCCACAGGCCCCGCCCCCGCCAGCCCCGCCCCCTTCACACCAGCACTTCCAGATCGTTGCCTCCCAGATCCAGCTGTTCCAGCTTGACGAGGAAAGACAGCGACCTGCACAGGAAACAGAGCGAGTTCTGTGTCAGCCGCACGGCCGGGTCCCCAGGGCTGCAGCCCTAGCTGGCCACTGGGGGGGCACCTGAGCCCACTCACGCGGGCAGCGACTTGAGCAGGTTCTCCCGGAGCTCCAGGGTCACCAGGTTGGCGAGGCTGCAACAGAGACCAGGGTGGGGCATGAGGGAGGTAGGGGAGGCGGGGAGAGGGGCAGGAGCAGGGCTGAACCAGGACCCCCCACTCCAGAGGGCACTTACTTGCCCACGTCCCCGGGCAATGCCTGTAGGGACACGTCATTCAGGGCCAGGTGCGCCAGGCTGCGCAACTGAGTGAAGCCTTCAGGGAGCCTACGCCGAAGGGAAGGGGACCTCAGACTCCAGACCAGGGCTGCGGGAGCTGCCAAACCCCCGCCCGCCATGGCCACCCCGCACCTGGACAAGGGGTTCCCGCTGAAGTCCGCAATCTCCAGGGCCTTGCAAAACTTGATGCTCTCGGGGATCTCGGGAATGTCTGTGACAGAGGAGGGATCAGCACGGAGAGACACCCGCAGCCTCCAGGAGCACAAAGCCCTTCCCGCCACCCACGGGCTCCACCCCAGATTCGCCCCGGGCTCCACACCGTTCCGGGACACGTCCAGCTCCACCAGCTGCATAAAGTTGGCCACCTCAGGGGGCAACCGCTGGATCTCGTTGTCACTCAGGCCCAGCTTGCGCAGGTTCAGCAGGCGAAAGAAGGGCTGTGGGCAGGGGTGAGGTTGGGGGGGCAAAGCTCTACAGCAGAGGAGTCTCCGAAGCACACATAAGCTCATAGGTCAGGGGTCCCCTGGCCTCCGTCTGCTCCTGACCAGACAACTCGGGGCCCTCCCACATCACCCGTCTGCAGCAAGAAAAGCAGGTGGGGGCGGGGGGAGTGCACACACACCCCCTGCTATACGCCTAACTCCGATTACTGATGTGGGATCACTTCCTGTTCCCTCAGACACATTCCTTGCTGCCAACTTGCCACAAGACTGATCTCACGTGTTTAAATCTCAGCTGGGACAAGGCAGTTTCTGCTACTGGACTCCAGAGACTAGCCATACCCAGATTTGTCGCAAGGACTTTACAATCCCGAAAAACTTAACGAAAACAACAAAGCACCACAGGTGCATGAGGTGCTGCATGCAGGACCTGCAGGCAGTGTGTGGGACCTGGAGAAGACCACAAGGGACACAGAGGACACAGCCCTGGCGTCCAAGTCCAGGGCAGAGCCACACCCTCTGTGGCAAACAGCCCCCAGGCACTGGGCCGCCCACTTAGCACCCTGTCTCCAAAGAGGAAATCCTTTTGTAACTTGCTTCCTTTAGCTTGGCCGCTGGAGTGGCCTGAGGAGGAAAGCCAGCGGAGCGGAGGAACAGCGAGCAGCAGACGTGGACAAGGTGCAGACCCGTCAGGCACGAGCAGCGCAGTGGGGGCTCCCCTACCCACCGGAGCACCCAGGAGGGAGAGGAGAGCGGTCGCGGGAGAAGGCTGGGCTCCTTGTCTCCAGAGCAACTCATCAAGTCAGTACCTCCACACTGGCCAGGCTCACCTTCCACCTCAACCTGCCCCCTCCGCCCACCTTCCTCACGCTCCCACTCCGCGCTCCACCTCCAGGCTCAGCGACCATCCCCGCCCCCAAGGCAGGCACCTGATGACCATGGCCACCTGTGCCGTAGCGGGGTGAGGAGGGTGGGGCTGCCCAGGGTGGAGCTCTGACCAGTAAGAACCAGCAGGGCCGGCTGGAGGGGCCCCGCCCGGCCAGGCCTGCGAGGGCTCCAGCGAGCAGGAGGGCCGAGCGGCCGAGTGCTGGGCCAGGCGGACGCTCACCTTGGGCAGCTCGCGCAGCTGGTTGGCGTCAAGGAGCAGCTCCTCCAGGCTGCGGCTGTAGCGGTAGATCTCCTCGGGCACGGCCTGCAGCGAGCAGTGTCGCTTGTCCACCGACTCCACGTGCCGGTTGCAGCGCCACAGCGGGATGCACTTGAGCATGGTGCGGGCGGGCGGACGCGCGGCGCGGGCGCGGGCGCGGGCGCGGGCTCGGGCGGGGGGCGGGGCTCGGCCCGCATGAGCGCCGGGGCGACCGCGGCGGGGACGGAGGGGCGGGGGCCGCCCGGGCCGCGGCGGCGCTGGGCCCGGCCCGCGCTGGAACGCTCGGAACGCTCGGACCGCGGCGGCTGGGGCGGGGGGCGCGGCTCGGCCGGCGCTCAGACTCTCAGGAAGCGGCGGCGGCGGCCCCGCATTCCGCCCGGCCCGCACGCTCGTCCGCCGCAGCCGGAACCGCCGCCGCTGCCCGCCGGACTGCCCCGCCGACAACCGCCGGCCGCCGCGCAGCCCGCCGGGAAGCCGAGGCCCGCCCTCGTCGCCGGGACTGCAAGCCCCACAAAGCCGCGCGGCGCCGGCCCTCCGAGAGCCCGTAGCGGCACCGCGCACAGCCTGCTGGGAAGCCCGGCTCCCGCCCTCAGCGCGGGGTACCGTGGGAATTGAAGTACTCGAGGTCCACGCCGCACCGTGCGCGTGCCCGAGGCTTTCTCTCCCTCCGTCCGAACCGTCCCCGGGGACCACGCGATCCGCCACCCTCTCCCCCACCGGGACGTGGGCTCCCCGAAGGCAGGGCTCTGGGATTTCATGACTAGCGGGCTTAGAGTGCCCTGGGACTGCTTTCTCCCAGCTCTACTCGTTCACGGTGGGCACCCCACAAAGCAGAAGAGCCTCACCGGGCTGCCACCCCCACCCTGCCTCTGTCCGGCTGTATGCTCCGCTGGCCACCGGCAGGATGAAACCAAATCAGCCCCGCTGGGCCCAGTGACTGCCTCCCCCGACAATGCCCCCATCACCTGCCCCACCCCTTCCCACAGGCTAGGCTGCGGAGCCAATAAGCACAGGACCACTGCCACAGGGGTTCAGGGCCAACAGCGCCTGCACCTTTATGCGCACGCGCCGCCCGAAACACCACTGAATCACTATAAAACCGAGGAAGCAAGTACAAGTCCAGGAATGGGGCCAAGGTCACGCAGAGAGGTCACTGTTATCAAAGCGCTCCTGGTCATACACTTCTGCCACAACCTT
The DNA here is from genome assembly GCA_028627145.1 of Eidolon dupreanum. Lineage (NCBI taxonomy): Eukaryota > Metazoa > Chordata > Mammalia > Chiroptera > Pteropodidae > Eidolon > Eidolon dupreanum. The sequence continues at coordinate 576,804 of CM053511.1, read as the reverse complement.
GCGGCCAGCGAACCAGCGCCCATTGAGGGCCTGGATGGCCTTGTGAGTCTCAGAGGCCATGGAAAACTCCACAAAAATCTTGACGATTATCTCTGCATCCTCCTCCTCGCCCTGCTTCTCCTGGTAGATGATGACACGGTTGACAGCACCAAACTTGCCACACTCCTCGGTCACCTCCCCCTCCAGGTCGTCGTCGATGTCCTTGGGGTCCACCATGTTGCGCAGAACCATCACTGTGGACTGTGGTGGGGACAGCTGAGCACCGAGAGAGCAGGGCTGCCCGCCCCGCCCCCGCCCCGCGGCCCTGCACCCACCTCCTGCTTGCGGAGCAGCTTCTGCATCACCATGTGGCGGGCGCTGCTGCCCGAGATGCTCATGTGCTCCTGCTCGCTCAGCATCTCCGGCCGCTCAGACTCCGGAAACAGCTCCTCCTCCTCCTTCTCCTTCTTGGGCTCCAGCAGACCCAGCGTTGGAGGGCTGGCCAGAATGGGGTTCACCACTCCCACGGAGGGGATGGTGACTGGAATGGGAGGCCGGGCTGGGGTCACGCCTGCAAGAAACCCACCGGGTCCGGCCGTCATTCCCTCAACCTGTCCTCCAGGAAGGAGCACAGTGCTGCTCAGCCATGGCTGGCTCACCCTGGGTGCCAACAGCCATGCCTGGAGGACGGGTGAGGGGAAAGGGAAGCCTGACCCACCCAGGCTCACCTGTTATGACTCCTGGGGCCTGGGCGGCCATGACAGCCTGGGGCAAAGCCCCCAGGGGCTGGGCCAGAGTTAGCGCAGGGGACACCAGTCCAGGCGTGGCAAGGGTACCCAGCACCGCTGCTCCGGCTACTGCTTCCTGCAACCCAAAAGGCCAGCACACTGAGTTTCCAGACTGGCTGCCTCAACACTGCCTGGACAGTCAGTCAGTCCCTAAAGCACTGGGCGCCTGTTGGTCAGAATCAAACCTATACAATGGAACCAGCCCTCACCTGAGCCGTAATCTTGGCTGTGGCTGCAGCTGCGGCCACAGCAGCAGCTGGCGGGAGGCCTCCAGGTGTGGCAGGTGTAAGCAGGGGCATGGGGGGTGTGACGGCCTTGCCCACCCGCAAATACTGGCCACCCAGGTCAAAGAGGTTCATGGAAGACACGGCATCCTGAGACGACTGGGCCTTCTCGTACTCTGCAGAGCAGGAGCAGCAGTGAGGGCCAGCCACGGTGCTGGGGGAGCCCCAGCCCCGCCTCCACCTCCGCCTCCCCAAGCTCACCGATGAAGCCGTAGCCCTTGTGCTTTCCGGTTGTGGGGTCCCGGGCCAGTGTGCAAGACTTGATCTTGCCAAAGGCCTCAAACACACTCTTGATGTCGTCGTCTGAGAGATCCTGGTGCACGGAAGCCACGTAGATACGGTTGAAGGCTCGTGCCTCCTCAGCCAGCTGGTCTATGATGGGCTGGGCCTGCCCTATGTTGCTGGGCCTGCCCACCTAGGGGAGAGGCAAGGGACCAAGAGCCTCAGTCAGCCTGGCTTGGCCACCGTGGGCTTGCGGAGGGGGACTGGACAGAGTGCACAGGTGCCGCCCCAGCCTCACCTTAATGTTCCTGCCTCCCAGCATCACCGAGTTCATCTGCTCCAAGGCCAGCTGCGCGGCTTCGGGGACCTCGTACTCCACAAAGGCAAAGCCCTGGACACAGGGAAGCACCGTGAGGCCCGGTGGGGCCAGGGCAGGGGGCTAGGGCGGGACGAGCCAGACCTCACCTTGTGCTTCATGGTGACAGAGTCCCAGGACATGTCGATGCTCTTGATGGGCCCGAAGGGGGCGAAGGCCTGGCGGATGGTGTCCTCGCCCAGCTCGTAGTAGATGGAGCCCACGTAGACCCGGCACATGATGGCCAGCGCCCGCTGCCGCTGAGCTGCCATCTAGAGCAGGACACAAGGGGAGAGAGAGCCACTGGCTTGTGACGAGGTGGCAGGAGGCTGGGCAGCCCGCTCCCCTCCTGGCCCACCCACCCAGCTCCGCTGTGGTGAGGGCTCCCCACGCAGCAGCATCGTGCGTGCTCAGCCCCAGCAGTCAGGGTGGCAAGGGTCGGCAGGACCCTACCCCCAGGAAGGAAAGCCAGGCCCAAAGACAGGACACGGACATGCCCTGGCCCAACCAGGTCCCGGGCAGACTGGCAGCAAGGCTGACAGGTGGTCAGGAAGCAGGGTCGTGTGCCCTCCCATCCAGCCCACCCTCCAGTTTGGAGGCCAGTATCCTGGGCTGGGCTGGGAGACCCTCCCAGGGTCCTGCCAAGTGTTCCGACGGAAGAGTGAGGGGAGCTGTCCAAGCTGGAAACCCACTGGTGTGGAGGCAAGAGAGGGGGCAGAAGACATGGCAGCTACCGCCCAGAAGAGACCCCGGGGGAGGTCGGGAGCCCGATGGGGGCTCCCTTGGAGACAGAGTGAAGAACAGCCACAGTGCAGGGCCATCTCGGCGGGGGGCCCAGCACTCTCAGGCCCCCATGCCTTGAACCGCTCGCGAAGAGCTGTCTGGGGCCCACGCCCACAGCCCAGGAGGCCCAGGTCCCGGGAGCATTAGGAGGTGACAGGCCCGGCTGGCCCAGGGCAGACACTGCCTCTGCACTGGGGTGAGCTGGACCATCATGCTTAGCGACCTCCCGGTGCCCTCAGGAATGGGGTTCCCTTCCCTGCCACCTCACACACGACGTGCCAGGGAGGCGGTTCCCAGAGCCACGTGCGGAGGGCCACCGGGAGAAGCCCACAGGCCCAGGGCAGGCAAAGATGATGGGGCCGACTCTAGCCTCTCCACCAACAGGGGCTCCCCTCACCCTCACAGAGGTCCCCACAACCGAGGCCCATTTCCCTCTGTAAGCCACCGGCTAGCCTAATATAGGCCAGACCTCCCCACTCCTCAGAGAGGAGCCTGAAAAAAGGTCCACAGCTCCCCCAAAGTAGGAATTTCCCCCAAATGGGAGTCCCCCTCCTCAAACTGGGCTCCCAACAAACAGGCCTCAGGCTCCCTGTTGAGACCAAGGACCCCAAAGGTAGAACCACATCCCCTTTCGTACTAGGTACCCCAGACATGAAACCACCTGCCCCTCAGGTCAAAGTTCCCCAAGGTAGGAGGACATCTCTTCTTCAGTGGGGCTCCCCAACAGCAGGTGGGCCGAAAGCCCTCCCCCTGACATCTCTGCACAGACAGACACCCTCCAAAGGGGACACGGTCTGTCTGGCCCTTGGGGACAGGGCCATGTCTCCCGTGAGAGCAGTATGCCCAGGGATGGCCCCAGAGAAAGGGCCGTGTTCCTGCCCTCACACTCCGGGGTCCCTGGTCCCCTCCTCAGCCTGCCTTTGGGGGAGAAGGGCGTCTCCTTCCCAGACTTCTCTGCCCAAGGCAGCCCAGGCCGCGGCCACCACCTCCTCCCTGGCTGTGTGGCCTCTACGCCTTGCTGACAGCCAGGCCCAAGGCCCGAGTCCTTGCCGTTCCTTCTCTCGCCTGCTCGGGTGCCCCCACCCCCCCCCATCCATCCTCCCTCCAGGGTCTGATGGAGCCGCGAGTTAGGACCCTTCTCTTCTCAGGGCCTGACCCCAACCCAGGAGCCCAGGCAGCCTGGAGACTGGCAGAGCTGGAGGCCTGGGCGGTGCGCCCCGTGAATGCAGGCGGCACGGGTATGGTGGGCCTGGCGTGGCAGCTACCCTCCTGGCCGGCTGCCCTCCGCAGTTACCTGGCCGGTTAGTTTTAAGGTGGGCCCTCAGAGCGGACGGAGGCCTCCCCGGGACGGCCCCGGTGGGTGCCCGCCCACACCACTGGCCCCGCCACGCCTGGCGCTCGCTGCGCTCGTCCGAGCTGGCGGGCAGGGCCGGCTAGGGGAGCGAGGTCCCCAGCACGCGGGCTGCACTGCCCCCCTCTAGCCCTGACTAAGGACATGAGCCCCGGAAGAAGTGAGCATTTCTATTGACCGATTGCAAAGGTGAGAGAGGATCTCCAAAGCCCATTGTCACTGCTGCCATCTGAAAGACAGTAAAGACAGAGTTCAGTCTGTTGGAGCCGAGCAGTCTCCCGCTCTCGTCACACCTCACGCAGACAGCGGCAGGCCCGGAGTCCCCGCCCTGCCGAGGAGGCCCACCTGCCTTCCCACACTGCCGGCCGAGGGCTGGCTGCCTGGCTGCCAGCCCCTGCCCAGGGGGGCCTCAGAGCCCTGGCGCCCCGCCCCGCAGCCTGGCCGGCGGGGCGGAAGGAAGGGAAGGGAAGGGAGGAGGGAGCGAGAAGAGGAGGGGCACGGACGGAGCCTGGGAACGGCCGGGGCATCGCCTGGCAGCATGGCTGTCTGAGGGCTGGGCTGGGCAGGGGGTGGGGGCTCAAGGCCCAGGCACCTTTGGGCCTTGCCCTGCTCCCGTCCCCACAGCCGTAGCAGCCTCTGGCCACAGGTCTAGAGCAGGGCCCCACGGAGGCGCCCCCAGCCTGTCCTCTCAGCCCTGGGCCCCAGCCCCAGTGGTCTGGAGTCACTGCAGGGGTGGGAGCCTGAGCGCGGCGCCCAGGCCCCGGGGCAGGGAGGAACGCCCCTGCGCGCTGCACCACCAGCGGTGCAGCCGGGGACACGGGCGCGGGGCAACCTGAGTCAACAGTCTGAAGTCCGAGAAGAGGAGCCGGCTCGGGGGCGGGCAGGGCTACAGAGAGGGACAGGGAGGGGCCGTGGGCGCGCAGCAGGCAGGTAAGGCTGGGCCACGCGTGGCTCAGGGAGGAACCCAGGCGTCCCAAGAAGGAGTCCTTGAGAGACCGAGACCACAACACCTGGTGGGGACGCCGCAGGCACAGGAGGAGGAAGAGAAGGCAGAGGCGGCGGGGGGGCGGCGCGGCGGGCCGGGCGGCTCACCTGCAGGTTGGTGAGCTGCTGCTGCTGGTGCGCGATGGTCTGCTTCACCAGGACGCTCTTGATGCTCTGCTCCATGGCGTACTTCTTGGCCTGCGGGAGAAGGCGGTGAGGAGCACCGGGCGCCCAGCCTGCGGGGACACGGGCCTTCCTCCACCCGACCAGCGGCTCCCAGCCCCAGCGCCCCGGGAGGTACACTCTCACCTTCTGGAGGGCCTCCTGCTGCTCGGGCGTCAGGGGAGGCAGCCCCAGCTTTGCGGCTGTGCTCTGCCCGTTCTCCATCTTCATGGGGTCTGTCCCCTGGTGGTGGGGAGCAGGGGATCATTGAGAACAAACTCAGGACCTCCCTCACGTGGTCCCAGGAAGTCACCACACCCGCCGCCCACTACGAGAGCACACACAGCCCACCGCCCATCGTGAGGGACAGACAGGCTCTGGCACAGACTCTCCTGCCCAGCCTAGACGCAGGTCTGCTCTTAGGAGAACTCTGTGCCTGTCACCCCCAGGACCCACGATCAGGACACACACTAAGGTAGGCAGGCACCTCGGGGGCCCTGGGCCAACCTGGAGCAGCTTTAGGGGCCAGGTGGCAATGGCATCCTCAGGAGCCATCAAGACAGGTGGCAAGCAGCAGGGCGGCCCAGCCCTTGTGGCCAACCAGACCCCAGAACTACCGTCCCACGCGGCCCTGGATGGTCCAGGACTCCTCACTCCAACTGCCTGGCGCCCAGGCCTCCACCCCTTCTCACAGCCCCAGCCTTGGCCACACTCAGCTCCCTGCTGGGAGGAGTCCCATGGACCCCGGAGGAGCCCGTATGGGGAAGGGCCTCCAGCCTGCGCACAACGCCTGGAGCCCAGACGATGGCCAGGGTGTGCTCAGCCCCCAGGGGAGAAGCCAGGAGCTGACTAGCTATGGAGGGATCGCAGGGTAGGACAGCAGCCACCAAGACAGACACAGGAACCATGAGATGCTTTGGGAAAGGAGCAATCAGAGCCCACCACAGACCAGACCAGATGCTACTGTTATATTCACATTCTTTCTGTTAAAATTCATTTCTAAGCTGCTTGCAGGGGGGAGGATATACCCGGGTAGCAGAAGAGACGCATGGCCACCAGACCAAGGAGAACGTGGGTGTCAGGAGTCAGAGCACACCTGCCTGTCTACCAGCTCCGGGGACCTAAGGCTACACAGCAAATGCAAGGAGAGGCCGCTGGCCCTCCAGAGTGTTCTGCAGCCCCCGGCATACAGCCTTGGGAGGAATGGCAGAAAACACAGGGTCCCAACACGAAAGTAACAGACAAAGACGGAGGTACAAAGGAGTCAGGAAGGGGTCTGCTGACCCAAACCCCAAGAACCACCGTGCTGACAACACGGGGGAAGGGCAGGAAGCCCAGAAGGCCCTGCCCAGGGCGGCCCCCGTCCTCTCTGCTCCCCAGCTGGCCCCAAGCCCAGTTCTGGGTGGGAGAAAGGCCCCGAGGGTGAGGGGCTGCTCACGAGAGCAGGCTGTCACACTGGTCATCTACGCCAACCCCCTTTCAGCCCCTTAGAAATGATTCAATCTCTTCTTTGTCTGGGTAAACAAAAGGGCCTTCACCCATCCATCAGCGGCTGGCTGGAGAGTCAGCTGGGGAGGGCTGGCTAACAGGACTCCCTCGGCCCCCGTGCCCATCAGCTTCAGCCCCCGTAATTCCCGAGGATCCAAGCTGCACACCAAGCCCCTCCCCAAGTGTTCGGGTGGCAAGGGGACCCAGAGGGGGGCCCAGCCTCAACAGGCCCCCAGACGCTCAAGCCCCGCTGGAACCCTCCAGAGGCAGGCCCTGCCATGGAGCACAAAGAACGCTATCACTCAGGCCCAGGCCCACTCCGCCGGGCGGGGCACCGGAGCAGGGCAAGCCGTGCCCACGCCCACCCGAAGCCCAGCAGCCAATCCACCCAGCCCTGTGCTCCGACCCTCACGCTGCTCTGCTTTGTTGCCCTGACATCAGAGATCAAACGCAAGTCCGTATGGCTGGCTCTTAACAACAACCCACACCTTCTGCAACCTTCTGGAATGGCACCCCGCACTTCTGCGTGGCACCAAGAGCTCAGAGCTCCACCACCTGGAGCTCAGCCCTCACCTGACCCTCGGCCTGTGTCTGGACACGCAAGACCGCACCCCCACACAAGCAGGGTGGATGTGAAGGGAAGCGCCGGGGCAGGAGGCTGAAGCCAGGCCTGAGGCTGGGTGGTGAGGGAGCAGGACGGGCACCTCTGCCCGGAGGCAGAGAAGAGGCCATGGGGCTCCTACTGCCCCACCCCAGCCAGGTCCTCTGGGCCCGGGGACACACGGGCAGGCGGGCAGGTGGGCAGGCGGGCAGACAGGCGGGCCTGAGGGCGAGGATGCTTAAGGTCAGTACCTGTGGCGGTTTCCACTTGTCTCCCGCTGCCACCACCGCCGCCGCCGGCTCGGACCCCCCTCCTTGCTGGCCATTGACCTGCTGCAGGCAGGAAGGAGACGTTGTAAGGAGCAGTCACAAGGCCCACCCGCCCAGACCCTCTCGTCCTCCCTAGCTAAGGGCTGAGCTCCCCACAGATGAGCAAAGGAGGCCGGGCACGGGCACAGGAGGGCGCCAGCTCTGGCTTGGCCCCCGAACGCTCCTGACACTGCCCACCCACCCCGCCCATTCCTCCGGCGCAGCTGCAGCTGCCCAGGGCCTGCCCCGAGGGGCTGGCCCAGCAGAAGCCACAGCAGAGTCTGGGGCAGCCCCCAGTTGGAGAGCGAATCCCCAGGAAGGGACAGGGTAGAGAGCCAAAGACAGGCAGCCTCTCCTGGGTCTTGGTGGCCCTCTGGCCACATGGCTGAGGTCCTAGAGCTCAAGCCTCTTCCTGCCAGCAGGACCCGGGGCACCTGTCTGGCACCCTGCGTGCCCACCTGGGCCATGCCCAGGCCCCAGTCCCCTCCTGAAGACCCCTCCAAGGAGGGCCGCCTCTGAGTGCCGGGCCAGGTAGGCATGGGCACATGCACGTGTCCCTCCCCCCGCGAAGGGCTGTCCAACTTCGAGAAGGGGCGCCGAGAGCTGGGCCACACCCTGACCCCCACCCAGAGAAGCAGGAGCCGCTGCACATAGACGATGAAAGAACGAGTGCCCCACGGGGCTTCGCAGGCCGGCAGGGGCAAAGACAGGCCACGGGCACGAGGCGGGCCACGCCACGGGGGCAGGGGCTTCGGCGGCGGGACCCGAGACCCACTCCTCCTTTTCCAAGGTCGCGCAGTCAGAACCTAGAACGGAATGCGCTCACCCAGCTGCCAGCTCAAGATGAAACCCACAGACATCTAAGAACACGGGACGGCCATGCCCACCCTTGGGAGCCCTGTGCGCAGAGCCGGAGGCTCAGCTGACTCAGCCAGAGCGTGTCTCAGGCACTCTAGCCTCAAAGAAGGGGCAGCAAGGCCAGCCTGGCTGCACGCTGGAGCCCTGGCCAACCTGGCCCCGCCCGCGCCTGGCCTGGAGCTGCTCTGAAACGGGCACCGCTGACCCAAGCGTTCAGGAAGAGGGGAGCCTTCTGATGTGGGTCCCACCCAGTGGGTGCAGAGAGCTGGGGACAGGTCCATCTGACTTCACCCCAAGTCCCCTGGTGGCACCCAGAGCATGCCCAGAGCAGAGGCTGCCTAGCAAAGCCCATGTCAGGTCTGCAGAAGCAAAGCAGCCTCTAGACTCCTGGCGACAGGGTCAACGTGAGGGCACGTTTATAAACACGGTCCCGCTCTCCCAAGTTACTGTAACGGCCACCATAGGCACCAGGTCGGCGCCGAAAGCAAAACAGTCTCAGAAGAGTCCGACCAGCAGGGACCCGACCTAGGACGCCCCGCCCCAGCCACGGCAGAATCGAAGGGCCCAGTCCACCGATGTGAGCAGATGCAGAGAGCTCGGAGAAAAACTCATTTATCATCACAGGTAATCATCCCCAGGCAATGACTTTGTGGTCACAAAGTGGCCCAGCATGAGGCAACACTGCCTCGAGGGGTGAGGAGCTCCCTTGGGGCGGCGGCGCAGCCCCATGATTCTGAGACTCGAACTCCAGCTCTGCTGCTAGTCGACAGGCCAGGTTCAAGAGGCCTATGTCCACCATGGCCCAGAAAAGGGAAGGAATCCCTGCACGCCTCCGGCTTTTAGCTGAGTTCAGGCCGGACTCCTAGCGCCAGCGTGCCGGCCTGGCGAGTTGTCCCCCGTGCATCCTTCGGGAGTCCCTGCGCATGGCGAGCACGCCAACGGTCCGGAGGCTGTCAGTGCTGCTCCCACAGCGGAGTCCAGGCCTCGGACAGCACCGCTGCCTCCCACCCGGTCAGTCCCTCACCTGGGGCCATGCTGTCTACCGCGTGGCCAAGCTCAGTGCCGGGCACTGGGGAGCGCACCTGCAGCGCTAACCAGCACCAAGAAGGAACAACGCGGCGTACTCGGGCATGGCAGCCAGAAGGCCTCTCTGCGAAGGGACATGCAGGCTGGGGCCTACAGGAGAGAGCAACTGTGCCCTTGGGGAGGGGACAGGGTCCCAGGGCTCCTGCAAGATGGAACTCAAAGACGATGGCTCCAAGTGGGAGTGACCCCCTCTGCCAGAGGAAGGGGAACAATGGAGCAGTGAGTGGGATGCACAAAGCATCCAGAAGACCATACCCCTGCTGGAGGGGCTGTGCCTTGTCGCTGCGGCCACCAGCTAGGAGGTATGCCCAAGTGAGAAGAGGCACTTCTGCATCTTCTGGTGCCCTTCCCTCAGCCAAGTCGACTGCCACCCCTTCCCAGCTCCCACAAGAACTGAAGCCACAGCTTAGGATGGCAGCCAGCGTGGCTCGGCATGCACGGACCACAAGACAGAGCACAGGCTGTCACTGCGCCCTACTAGGGCGGCACAGAAGCAGGCAACTCATCTGGACACCGGTCCATTGGAAAGGGCAGAGCAGGAACAGACGGGGCCTCACTCCCGGAGTCTGATGCGGTAAGCGGGGGCCTTCACAGTTCATATACACCCACGAACACACACATACACCAACCACCTGAGAGCACTTGGAGGGGCAACGAACACCCCAGTCGAAAACCCTGTGAGCACAGGGTGCTGCTGAGTGTAGCTCCCAGTGCCCACCAAGGCCAGGGTTTAGTGGCTGCGCTGCCCTGCAGGTGGTCAGGGAGACAAGGCCCCCAATCTCACTGGCTCCTCCCACCTTCCCAGGAGTCTCGGCCCTCCTCTGTAAGCCTCCCTCTCCCTCACCATCCAACTCTGACTGCCGCCTGGGACAGTCACCAAGTCCTCAACCCTCACCTCTTCTCTACCTTTTCTCTCACAAAGGTCATTTGCTCCTGTGGACACAGTGAAAAAAAGACAGTGAAATTAGCTGGTTATCACACATGGGGACCCCCTCACAAGCTGGGGCCTCTCTCTCTCTGTGGAAGTCAGTTTCTGCTCCAGGAAGACAAATCCAGCTCCCTCACTGGATGTCAGCCCGGAGCGCAGGGGCCTGGCCACTTCCTGGCCGTCCAATGTCTCTCCTATCAGCCCAGCCTCTAGCCTCCTGCAAAAGCTATCTTCTCCAACAGACCTCACCACAGCCCTCTGGGGAAAGGATGGCAGGTAAATAGAGAGGAAGCGCCACTGCAGAGGACCCAGGAGGGGCGTCAGTTACAGAACACCGTGGGGAGGAAGAAGAGCCAGGAAGAATACAAGAAGGAGGTGTTGTGGGAGCAGGGTCCTCCATCCGTGAGCATCACTGTATGGGGCTGGGAGGGAGGTGAGCGCGCGGCAGGGCACCGAGCGGTACCACGCCACCCTCAGCACAGCTCCCTGGGGCACCCAGTACAGGGCACTCTCGGTGGGAACTGGTCTCCGGTGCCCATCAGACCCCGAACAGGGCAGGGGCTGCCTCTGGTTCCCCACTGTGTCCACGAATCCTCGCGCAGCGCTTGGGACAAAGTAATTACTCAAGAAAGGTGTGATGAGAGCGCGCGTGCTTCCCTGCCGGCGCGGGGACGACAGGACGGAGCTCCTGCTAACTGGGCACCAGCGGGGAGCGGGCCCACGCCTGTGGATGCCTGGAGCCAAGTCCGCCCTCCCCGCCGGGCCCGATCCCTGCACGCACGCCCTGCAGCCCCTTCACCCAGGCGGAAGGAGAGACGCCATCAGTGCCAGGAGCCCTGCCTTCCAGCTGGGACCACCGGCGCACCCCGTCGGCAGAGGGGAACGACGGCCGCCTAGATCCGCCCGGAGGCCGTGGCTCGCCGGGGCCTGGCCGGCCACCCACCAAGGGGCCGGGATCGGCGCGCCGCACGGCCCCCGCGACACGCCGCGGGCCCTCCCGCGTCCGCTGCCGGAAGCTGTAGCCCGCGGGCCGGAAGCTGCGGCCGCGACCCGGCCCCCGCCTCGAGCCCGCCCCGCCTCACGCGGCCAAGGCCCCCGGGGCCCTCAAGCGACCGTCGCGCCCCCACAGGGGGGCCCTCGGGGGCCCAGCCGGGCAGGAGCCCACTCCCGCCAGCCGAGCGGAGGCCAGCCTTCACGAGGAGCTCACTTACGAGAGCGATGGTCGCCGTCGCCATCTTGCGTCCGTCGCGGCCGCGGCGCGCACCACACGCTCCCGCTCCTTCTCCGGTCTCGCGCGATGTGGGTGCTGGCGGAAAGGCCCAGGGAAAGACGGAACTATCGCGATGAACGGTCTCTACGCCAGCGACGTGGAAGAAGACAGTAACGCGCTTCCGGGGCGGGGCCGGGGCGGAAGGGGCGGGGCCGGGGCGGGCACGCGCCGCAGGCCGAGGACTCTGAGGCTCGTTCCCGTCGGCCGGCTCTCGCTTTTCCCCCTTCCTCTTCTGGCCGCCGCTCTATTTCTCTGCCTCCTCCGCAGGGAAACGTAGGTGCTGTCCCCCCGCTCGCACCCCAAGGGTAGGACAGAGAACGGCCTGATTCCCACCAGGGCCGAAGTCGTCCCATCTGCCCGAACGATCAAGTTGAGGGAAGTGACACACCACTGCCCCGTTTTGGAGTCGATCTTGAAATGCATCTTCTTTGCATCCTAACATCTCAGAAGTCAGGTTGCGCCTACCAATGGATGGTGTGTCCTCATTTAGTTGGCGACATATTTCATTCCCTAGTGACTCGTAAAACAGTAGTAGTAGTGCATCTTAAAAGGATGGTGTCGCAGACTCAATCAGGTACAGTCGGTGGAACTGCAACCAGAGACAGACTTGCATGCACGCAGAGTCCCTCAGGCCCCGAACTAATTCGTAAAAGCTCAAGGCCTCCAACCTTGGTGCGGAGCTTCCCTGGAGTTTTGCCACATGCCACACCCAGTCCCGAAACCCTGACGCGAAGAAGAAACCACATGGGTACCCGGTACCCTGAGGTTGTCAGCAGGGCAACTTCAGCCTGCCTGAGGCAACAAAGTGCCTCCCCAGCTAGGCAGGTCTCTTCTCTATCCTGTGAGAGTACGATAAAACAGACACATCTAGTTAAACGTGCAAAACATTTTCCTCATCTCCTTTCTCTCTAAAATGACAGGAAAAGGATTTTATAAATGCAAAAACTCATGAAGACGAAGAGGCGCAATATCGTGGAGCCGGAGGGGAGTGGACTACGGTAGCTGCTTTAGCAGGCTGCAGGTCAGTGCCTGAGGGATCACGCCTGGAAGTGCAGTTGAGAAAGGAGGAGTCCCCGGACTTCTCTTCCTACCAGCAATGGCGAGGAGGTGAGCTCCAGATCAGGTGCTCTGAGGGCTGGTCATCAGGGCAAGGTTCTGTTCTGAAAGTGGGGGAGTGAGTGAGGTCCCTGCCCTTCCTACCCCTCCGCCCCTGGCTCCAGGTGCCCCCAGCATGTGCCACCTGCTCCCCTCAGAGAGGACCATTCCTCTCTGTAGAAGCTCCCAAGGGCTCAGGAGACTGGCCTGGCTCGATCCCCCTGCCTGGCCTCACCAGGCAACAAGCCCCTCCCCCCAATGAGAACGTCTCACTCTTAAATTCAACTGGCAGTCCAGGATCACCAGACACCTGAGCAAAAGGAAAAAGACAATAAAGGAAAGGAACAGAGACAAAGCAAGAAGAAAAGTTAAAATCACATCTTCAGAGATATTGGAAGATGTTGCATCCAAAAACAAGAACAAGGTCATAAAGAAAGAACATTCAGCAACTGAGAGCTTACAAATGAAAAAAATACAAGAGGAAAATGAACAGTGCAACAGAAGCACTGAAAGATAAAGACGAATGTGTAACAGCACCAGATAGCTAGGAAACAATCATAGTCACCATGGTCACTCCCCTCAGTGCCTGGAACTCGTCTGGCTCCTCAGAGGCCTCCATAACACGAATGGACCACGGTGTGGGGTAGGCTGGGATCGGCTCACCTCCATCACGAGGGGACGGGGATTGCACAAGCACGCTCTGGTGGCAGCTTCCCTTGTGAAGTTTGACGTGTGATGTGGCATTCAGAATGCTTGTGGTCGGGCACTGTCCCCACTCCACACATCACCTCATGTGATCCTTACGACAGACAGCTCCTGGCGTGGGTACCACAATTATCCCCATTTTTTACAGATGAGGAAGTGGAGGCACAGACCAATATCACATAGCCGGGGGCTGCAGGATGGCTCTAGAGCCTGCAAATGTAGTGGCCTTAGCCATTACAATTGCACCTCTCAAAAGTTAAGTCCAATATCTAAACAATGAGTTTCAGAAAATGAGTAATCAACAAAAAAGTAAAGTTTCTAGAGCTGAAGGGGAGAGAAAGACAGGCAGACAGACAAAGGGTCAGACTCAGGCACAGGAGTTTTTTGGGACTAGAAGAAAATGATAATCCCCTTAATATCTTGGCAAGAAATCACTTTCAACCTACCTAAACTTTTGGACCTAGTTACACAGACAAGCAGATGTGAGAGTAGAAGGACAAACAGGCAGACTCCATGACTTTCCCTGCACCCTCTCCCAGGAAATTTGGACATTATTTTTCCTCAGACAGGGCAAATAAGAGGGAAGTATGGGATCCGGAGACCAAAGCTGCTCCAGGATGCTAACGGGGGAGTAACCCATGCTGACAGCTCACCAGATGCCCAAGAGCAAGCAGCCTGGGGCAGAGCCACATGGCGGAGGCTCCAGGAACAGATGACACTGAAGTCAACTATGCAACGAATCCCAAGTACTGAGGGGAGGTTTACCCTTCTGCAGGAGACTCTGAGGATGAATTGAGATGTGTACAGAAAACGTAGTAAAAAAAAAAAAAAAGGCAATTATTAACTCCAGGGAAAACAAAAGTTGTGCAAGAAAGCAAATATAATCCTAGGACACCTTGTTCTCTACTAACACCCATGGGAATGAAGCCGTAATAATACTCATCACCCTGGGATGATGCTGGGTCAGGGGATGGAGGCCAGCAAACCGCCGCACCCCCCCCCCCGGAGGATGCCAGCAGGAGTCACCTAATGTAGAAACACTAATTAAAAAAAAAAAAAGGGAACAGTAAAAACGTGTGGTTTGTGAAACACGGATACTAAATGCCTGAAAAAATGGTTAAGAGTTGAATTTGGAAAAGATCAGGGCTGGAGACTGCATTTATTATTTATTTATTATTGGCCCAAAAAGAAATTCCACTTTTCAAATAGTATGTATGTAGCTTTAAAAAGGTAAAAGTTAAAATGAAAACCTCAGTATAGTCCTGATTAAATGAAGCAGCAGCAGAGCCCACATTCCTGAGTTCAGTTAATCGCTGGTCCAGCCCATCACGCATTTGACACCCAAACTGTTTCAGAGGACGCAGAGCCACACGGCTTAGGATCAGGATTAACAACTAGGCCTGGAAGTTATTTCAGACTTGTAACCTTAGCTTGAAAGTGTGAGCACTTGAATAAGTTTATAACGAGTATTGAAATGTTTAATATAACTTGAGAGTTACTACCTTTGTACATGTAGTTTATTTGATGTGCCTCAGTGAGTTTGTTTTGTCTTGGGTTTTGGTTAGGGTGATGTGGTGTGGTAGGTGGACTGAGGACACCCCGAAGTCCATGCCCTGACTCCAGATCCTGGGAATGTGACTTCACATGGCAACAGGACCTTGAGATCGGGAGACTGTCCTGGATTAGGCCTAATCACGTGAAGCTTCTCTGGCTGCAGAAAACCAGACACACGGTTGACAAGACAGACTCCACCCGCCGTTGCTGGCTTTAAAGATGGAGGACAGGGCCATGAGCCAAGGAATGTGGCAGCCCCTAGAAGCTGAGAAGGGCCTTCAGATTACCACCAGCGAGTAACTGGGGACCTTGGCACTACCCCTGCAAGGAAATGGATCTCTGCCCAGTGCCGAATGCAGCAGCTGACACCTGCAAGTCAACAACCAGCCCGGCAGAGCAGGAAGCAGACTCTCCCCTAGAACCTGCAGGAAGGAATGCAGCCTGGCGAACGCCTGGATTTCAGTCTGCTGAGACCTGTGCCAGACTTCTGATCTGCAGAACTAAAATAAATCTATGTTGTTTTAAGCCACTACATCTGTGGTAAATTCTTATAGCAGCAACAGAGAATTCATACAGTAGCGAGCTTTCTTGGTTTGGCATTTAAAATGCTTAAAAAGAGCCCTGAATGCACTAAATTTATACATGCAATTTAAAATGTTTAAGAATATTTAAATTTGAAAATGGAAGGGATCCAAGAGAATTGAGGCCAGGGCAACAGAGGGCGGGGGGCAGGAGGGGGTTGAGTGGGGGAGACAGGGAGCTGGGAGCCGCTGTCCTCAGGACCCGCGGTGGGGGAGCTGCCCCAAGAGGAGGCAAAGGTCACTGGGGTGGGTGGTAAGCTTGGGAGGAGCAGGGAGGATTCCTGACCTCAGCCCTCCAGGGAATGCGGAGAGAAAAGAGCCCTTTTGAGGAGCTGCAGGGGCCAGGAGAGTGTCCGGGGAGGAGGCAGGTGCCGGCCTCAGAGAAGCGCAGCTGGGGTGGGGCTCCAGGACAAGTGCGCTGGACACTGGACGGGGTGCCCGAGCCACGTGGTGCTGGCGACAGGGCCTTCTTGGAGTGTCCTGCTGTCTGTTTCTCCTGCCAGGTCCTGGCCCTGCCTAGCGCCCAGCACCGTGTCTGACACCTACAGGTGCTTCACCATTGCCTTAAGGTGGGGGCTCCCTGTTTGTGTCTGGGAACCACCCAGGGTGGGGCACTGCCCTCAGCAGACGTGTCCAGGGCTGACCCCCCCAACCGTGGCTCCCTACAGGGTGGCTGCCCCCGTGCGCAGGGCTCAGCCACTGACCAGACGGCCAGGCGTGGGCCGGGACTCTCAGCCGGGAGATGGAGGATATGGGGAGGACCGGTGAGTTACAAGTGGGGCCTGACCCCACCTCCGCCCCAGGATGGCTCCCCCCGCCCTGCCTTTGTGGGCCCAGCCCGCCACCCTCACCCCCAGGGACTCTTGGCAGCTGTGCAGGGTAGAGGTTCCTCACTGGCAGGTGTTTGGTCCTTGGCCCCCGGCCTCCCTGCTTGGGGGGCTGCGCACGTCACGGCTGAGCCCCACGGTGCTTGAGGAGGGCACTCTCCAGGAAGGTGGCCAGCTTGGCCCGGTCTTCCTGCGGGGCAGGAAGGAGGCGTG